>JAQOOD010000022.1:600000-1142101 GCA_029633175.1 Citrus glauca
GCCCATTTTTGTCGCGGGGAGGGGGTGGCCAAATCTCGGCACATTCTGAGTCCGGCAGACGAAGTTCGACAGCCCCACGCCCCAAGGCTATAGCCCACCACCTTTTTGGGCATTTTTCCGTAGGACGAACTTGGCGTTCGGCTGCTCTTTTTTGGGCGCGGCTGTGCCCGCGGCCTATTTTTGTCGTGGGGAGGGGGTGGGCAAGGTCTCGGTCCATTCTGAGTCCGGCGGATGAACTATGCCGGCCCCACACCCAAAGGCTATAGCACACCCGTTTTTTGGGCTTTTTGCCGCAGGACGAACTTGGCGCCAAGGGGTTCGGCTGCTCTTTTTTGGGCGCGGCTGTGCCCGCGGCCTATTTTTGGCGCGGGGAGTGGGTGGGCAAACTCTCGGCCCATTCCGAGGAAGGCAGATGAACTATGCCGGCCCCCCGCCCAAAGGCTATAGCACACCCATTTTTTGGGCATTTTGCCGCAGGATGAACTTGGTGCCAAGGGGTTCGGCTGGTCTTTTTTGGGCGCGGCTGTGCCCGCGGCCTATTTTTGGCGCGAGGAGGGGGGGTGAGCAAAGTCTCGGCCCATTCCGAGGAAGGGGGATGAACTTTGCCGGCCCCACGCCCAAGGCCTATAGCACACCCCTTTTTTGGGCATTTTGCCGCAGGACGAACTTGGCGCCAAGGGGTTCGGCTGCTCTTTTTTGGGCGCGGCTGTGCCCGCGGCGTATTTTTGGCGCGGGGAGGGGGTGGGAAAAGTCTCGGCCCATTCCGTGGAAGGCGGATGAACTTTGCCGGCCCCACACCCAAAGGCTATAGCCCAGCCCTTTTTTGGGCATTTTTCCGCAAGACGAACTTGGCGCCAAGGGGTTCGGCTGCTCTTTTTTGGGCGCGGCTGTGCCCGTGGCCTATTTTTGTCGTCGGGAGCGGGTGGCCAAAGTCTCGGCCCATTCCGAGGAAGGCGGACGAAGTGCGTCGGCTCCACGCCCCAAGGCTATAGCCCACCCCCTTTTTGGGCATTTTTCCACAGGACGAACTTGGCGCCAAGGGGTTCGGCTGCTCTTTTTTGGGTGCGGTTGTGCCCGTGGCCTATTTTTGGTGTGGGGAGGGGGTGGGTAAAGTCTCGGCCCATTCCGAGGAAAGGGGATGAACTTTGCCGGCCCCACGCCCAAAGGCTATAGCACACCCCTTTTGTGGGCATTTTTCCGCAGGACGAACTTGGCGCCAAGGGGTTCGGCTGCTCTTTTATGGGCGCGGCTGTGCCCACGGCCTATTTTTGACGCGGGGAGGGGGTGGGTAAAGTCTCGGTCGATTCTGAGTCCGGCGGATGAACTATGCCGGCCCCACGCCCAAGGGCTATAGCACACCCATTTTTTGGGCATGTTGCCGCAGGACGAACTTGGCGCCAAGGGGTTCGGCTGCTCTTTTTTGGGCGTGGCTGTGCCCACGAGCTATTTTTGTCGCGGGGAGGGGTGGGCAAAGTCTCGGCCCATTCCGAGGAAGGGGGATGAACTTTGCCGGCCCCACGCCCAAGGGCTATAGCACACCCCTTTTTTGGGCATTTTGCCGCAGGACGAACTTGGCGCCAAGGGGTTCGGCTGCTCTTTTTTGGGCGTGGCTGTGCCCGCGGCCTATTTTTGGCGCGGGGAGGGGGTGGGAAAAGTCTCGGCCCATTCCGTGGAAGGCGGATGAACTTTGCCGGCCCCACGCCCAAAGGCTATAGCCCACCCCTTTTTTGGGCATTTTTCCACAAGACGAACTTGGCGCCAAGGGGTTCGGCTGCTCTTTTTTGGGCGCGGCTGTGCCCGTGGCCTATTTTTGTCGTCGGCAGCGGGTGGCCAAAGTCTCGGCCCATTCCGAGGAAGGCGGACGAAGTGCGCCGGCTCCACGCCCCAAGGCTGTAGCCCACCCCCTTTTTGGGCATTTTTCCACAGGACGAACTTGGCGCCAAGGGGTTCGGCTGCTCTTTTTTGGGTGCGGCTGTGCCCGCGGCCTATTTTTGGCGTGGGGAGGGGGTGGGCAAAGTCTCGGCCCATTCCGAGGTAGGGGGATGAACTTTGCCGGCCCCACGCCCAAAGGCTATAGCACACCCCTTTTGTGGGCATTTTTCCGCAGGACGAACTTGGCGCCAAGGGGTTCGGCTGCTCTTTTTTGGGCGCGGCTGTGTCCACGGCCTATTTTTGACGCGGGGAGGGGGTGGGCAAAGTCTCGGTCCATTCTGAGTCCGGCGGATGAACTATGCCGGCCCCACGCCCAAGGGCTGTAGCACACCCATTTTTTGGGCATGTTGCCGCAGGACGAACTTGGCGCCAAGGGGTTCGGCTGCTCTTTTTTGGGCGTGGCTGTGCCCGCGGCCTATTTTTGTCGCGGGGAGGGGTGGGCAAAGTCTCGGCCCATTCCGAGGAAGGCGGAAGAACTTTGCCGGCCCCACGCCCAAGGGCTATAGCCCACCCCTTTTTTGAGCATTTTTTCGCAAGACGAACTTGGCGCCAAGGGGTTCGGCTGCTCTTTTTTGGGCGCGGCATTGCCCGCGGCCTATTTTTGGCGCGGGGAGGGGGTGGCCAAAGTCTTGGCCCATTCCGAGGAAGGCGGATAAACTGAGCCAGCCCCACGCCCAAGGGCTATAGCCCACCCCTTTTTTGGGCATTTTTTTGCAGGACGAACTTGGCGCCAAGGGATTCGGCAGCTCTTTTTTGGGTGCGGCTGTGCCCGCGGCCTATTTTTGTCGCGGGGAGGGGGTGGACAAAGCCTCGGTCCATTCTGAGTCCGGCGGACGAAGTTCGCCAGCCCCACGCCCAAGGGCTATAGCACACCCGTTTTTTGGGCATTTTACCGCAGGACGAAGTTGGCGCCAAGGGGTTCGGCTGCTCTTTTTTGGGCGCGGCTGTGCCCGCGGCCTATATTTGTCGCGGGGAGGGGGTGGGCGAAGTCTCGGTCCATTCTGAGTCCGGCGGACGAAGTTCGCCAGCCCCACGCCCAAAGGCTATAGCACACCCGTTTTTTGGGCATTTTGCCGCAGGACGAACTTGGCGCCAAGGGGTTCGGCTGCTCTTTTTTGGGTGCGGCTGTGCCCGCTGCCTATTTTTTGAACGGGGAGGGGGTGGGCAAAGTCTCGGCCCATTCCGAGGAAGGCGGATAAACTTTGCCGGCCCCACGCCCAAAGGCTATAGCGCACCTATTTTTTTCGGCATTTTGCCGCAAGACGAACTTAGCGCCAAGGGGTTCGGCTGCTCTTTTTTGGGCGTGGCTGTGCCCGTGGCCTATTTTTGTCGCGGGGAGGGGTGGGCAAAGTCTCGGCCCATTCCGAGGAAGGCGGAAGAACTTTGCCGGCCCCACGCCCAAGGGCTATAGCCCACCCCTTTTTTGAGCATTTTTTCGCAGGACGAACTTGGCGCCAAGGGGTTCGGCTGCTCTTTTTTGGGCGCGGCATTGCCCGCGGCCTATTTTTGGCGCGGGGAGGGGGTGGCCAAAGTCTTGGCCCATTCCGAGGAAGGCGGATAAACTGAGCCAGCCCCACGCCCAAAGGCTATAGCACACCCATTGTTTGGGCATTTTTCCGCAAGACGAACTTAGCGCCAAGGGGTTTGGCTGCTCTTTTTTGGGCGCGGCTGTGCCCGCGGCCTATTTTTGTCGCGGGGAAGGGGTGGGCAAAGTCTCGGTCCATTCTGAGTCCGGCGGATGAACTATGCCGGCCCCACGCCCAAGGGCTATAGCACACCCATTTTTTGGGCATTTTGCCGCAGGACGAACTTGGCGCCAAGGGGTTCGGCTGCTCTTTTTTGGGCGTGGCTGTGCCCGCGGCCTATTTTTGGCGCGGCGAGGGGGTGGGCAAAGTCTTGGCCCATTCCGAGGAAGCCGGATGAACTTTGCCGGCCCCACGCCCAAAGGCTATAGCACACCCATTTTTTGGGCATTTTGCCGCAGGACGAACTTGGGGCCCAGGGGTTCGGCTGCTCTTTTTTGGGCACGGCTGTGCCCGTGGCCTATTTTTGTCGTGTGGAGCGGGTGGCCAAAGTCTCGGCCCATTCCGAGTGCGGCGGACGAAGTTCGTCCGCCCCACGCCCCAAGGCTATAGCCCACCCCTTTTTTGGGCATTTTTCCGCAGGATGAACTTGGCGCCAAGGGGTTCGGCTGCTCTTTTTTGGACGCGGCTGTGCCCGCGGCCTATTTTTGTCGCGAGGAGGGGGGTGGGCAAAGTCTCGGTGGACTATAGCCTTGGGGCATGGGGATGAAGTTCGCCAGCGCCACGCCCAAAGGCTATAGCACACCCGTTTTTTGGGCATTTTGCCGTAGCACGAACTTGGCGCCAAGGGGTTCGGCTGCTCTTTTTTGGACGCAGCGGTGCCCGTGGCCTATTGTTATTGTGGGGTGGGGGTGGGCAAAGTCTCGGCCCATTCCGAGCCCGGCGGATGAACTTTGCCGGACCCACGCCTAAAGGCTATAGCCCACCCCTTTTTTGGGCATTTTTCCGCAGGACGAACTTGGCGCCAAGGGGTTTGGTTGCTCTTTATTGGGCGCGGCTGTGCCCGCGGCTATTTTTGTCGCAGGGAGGGGGTGGGCAAACTCTCGGCCCATTCCGAGTCCGGCAGACGCAGTTCGCCAGTCCCACGCCCCAAGGCTATAGCCCACCCCTTTTTTGGGCATTTTTCCGCAGGACGAACTTGGCACCAAGGGGTTCGGCTGCTCTTTTTTGGGCGCGGCTGTGCCCGCGGCCTATTTTTGTCGCTGGGAGGGGTGGGCAAAGTCTCGGCCCATTCCGAGGAAGGGGGATGAAGTTTGCCGGCCCCACGCCCCAAGGCTATAGCCCACCCCCTTTTTGGGCATTTTTCCGCAGGACGAACTTGGCGCCAAGGGGTTCGGCTGCTCTTTTTTGGGCGCGGCTGTGCCCGCGGCCTATTTCTTTCGCGGGGAGGGGGTGGGCAAAGTCTCAGCCCATTCCGAGTCCGGCGGACGAAGTTCGCCAGCCCCACGCCGCAAGGCTATAGCCCACGCCCTTTTTGGGCATTTTTTCGGCTGGACGAACTTGGCACCAAGGGGTTCGCCTGCTCCTTTTTGGGCGTGGCTGTACCCGCGGCCTATTTTTGTCACGGGGAGGGGGTGGCCAAAGTCTCGGCCCATTCCGAGTGCGGCGGACGAAGTTCGCCCGCCCCACGCCCCAAGGCTATAGCCCACCCCTTTTTCGGGCATTTTTCCGCAAGACGAACTTGGCGCCAAGGGGTTCGGCTGCTCTTTTTTGGATGCGGCTGTGCCCGCGGCCTATTTTTCTTGCGGGGAGGGGGTGGGCAAAGTCGCGACCCATTCCGAGTCCGGCAGACGAAGTCCGCGCGCCCCACGCCCCAAGGCTATAGCCCACCCCTTTTTTGGGCATTTTTCCGCAGGACGAACTTGGCGCCAAGGGGTTCGGCTGCTCTTTTTTGGGCGCGGCTGTGCCCGCGGCCTATTTTTGACGCGGGGAGCGGGTGGGCAAAGTCTCGGCCCATTCCGAGGAAGGGGGATGAACATTGCCGGCCCCACGCCCAAAGGCTATAGCACACCCATTTTTTGGGCATTTTGCCGCAGGACGAACTTGGCGCAAAGGGGTTCGGCTGCTCTTTTTTGGGCGAGGCTGTGCCCGCGGCCTATTTTTTTCGTGAAGAGGGGGTGGGCAAAGTCTCGGCCCATTCCGAGGAAGGCGGATGAAGTTCGCCGGCCCCACGCCCAAAGGCTATAGCACACCCCTTTTTTGGGCATTTTTCCGCAGGACGAACTTGACGTCAAGGGGTTCGACTGCTCTTTTTTGGGCAAGGCTGTGCCCGCGGCCTATTTTTGTCACGGGGATGGGGTGGCCAAAATATCGGCCCATTCCGAGTCCGGCGGATGAAGTTCGCCGGCCCCACGCCCCAAGGCTATAGCCCACCCCTTTTTTGGGCATTTTTCCGCAGGACGAACTTGGCGCGAAGGGGTTCGGCCGCTCTTTTTTGGGCGCAGCTGTGCCCGCGGCCTATTTTTGTCGCGACGAGGGGGTGGGTAAAGTCTCGGCCCATTCCGGGTCCGGCGGACGAAGTTCGCCCGCCGCCCGCCCCAAGGCTATAGCCCACCCCTTCTTGGGCATTTTTCCGCAGGATGAACTTGGCTCCAAGGGGTTCGGCTGCTCTTTTTTGGGCGCGGCCGTGCCCGCGGCCTATTTTTGTCACGGGGAGGGGGTGGGCATAGTCTCGGCCCATTCCGAGGAAGGCGGACGATGTTCGCCTGCCCCACGCCCCAAGGCTGTAGCCCACCCATTTTTTGGGCATTTTTCCGCAGGACGAACTTGGCGCCTAGGGGTCGGCTGCTCTTTTTTGTGCGCGGCTGTGCCCGCGGCCTATTTTTGTCGCGGGGAGGGGGTGGCCAAACTCTCGGCCAATTACGAGGAAGGCGGAAGAAGTTCGCCGGCCCCACGCCGCAAGGCTATAGCCCACCCCTTTTTTGGGCATTTTTCCGCAGGACGAACTTGGCGCCAAGGGGTTCGGCTGTGCCCGCGGCAAATTTTTGTCACGGGGAGGGGGTGGGCAAAGCCTCGGCCCATTCTGAGTCCGGCGGACGAAGTTCGCCGGCCCCACGCCCCAAGGCAATAGCCCATCCCCTTTTTGGGCATTTTTCCGCAGGACGAACTTTGCGCCAACGGGTTCGGCTGCTATTTCTTGGGCGCGGCTGTCCCCGCGGCCTATTTTTGTTGCGGGGAGGGTGTGGGAAAAGTCTCGGTCCATTCTGAGTCCGGCGGACGAAGTTTGCCCGCCCCACACCCCAAGGCAATAGCCCACCCCCTTTTTGGGCATTCTTCCGCCGGACGAACTTGTCGCCAAGGGGTTCGGCTGCTCTTTTTTGGACTCGGCTGCGCCCGCGGCCTATTTTTGTGGCGGGGAGGGGGTGACCAAAGTCTCAGCCCATTCCGAGGAAGGTGGACGAAGTGCGCCGGCCCCACGCCCAAAGGCTATAGCATACCCCTTTTTTGGGCATTTTTCCGCAGGACGAACTTGGCGCCAAGGGGTTCGGCTGCTCTTTGTTGGGCGCGGCTGTGCCCGCGGCCTATTTTTGGCACGGGGAGGGGGTGGGCAAATTCTCGGCCCATTCCGAGGAAGGCGGATGAAGTTCGCCAGCCCCACGCCCGAAGGCTATAGCCCACCCCCCTTTTGGGCATTTTTCCGCAGGACGAACTTGGCTTTAAGGGGTTCGGCAGCTCTTCGTTGGGCACGGCTGTGCCCTCGTCCTATTTTTGTCGTGGGGAGGGGGTGGCCAAAGTCTTGGCCCATTCCGAGTCCGGCGGAAGAAGTTCGCCACCCCCACGCCCGAAGGCAATGGCACACCCCTTTTTTGGGCATTTTTCCACAGGACGAACTTGGTGCCAAGGGGTTCGGCTGCTCTTTGTTGGGCGCGGCTGTGCCCGCGGCCTACTTTTGTCGTGGGGAGGGGGTGGGCAAAGTCTTGGCCCATTCCGTGGAAGGCGGATGAAGTTCGTCAGCCCCACGCCCCAAGGCTATAGTCCACCCCCTTTTTGGGCATTTTTCCACTGGACGAACTAGGCTTTAAGCGGTTCGGCTGCTCTTCTTTGGGCGCGGTTGTGCCCGCAGCCTATTTTTGTCGCGGGGAGGTGGTGGCCAAAGTCTCGGCCCATTCCGAGGAAGGCGGACGAAGTGCGCCGGCCCCACGCCCAAAGGCTATAGCACACCCCTTTTTTAGGCATTTTTCCGCAGGACGAACTTGGCGCCAAGGGGTTCGGCTGTTATTTTTTGGGCGCGGCTGTGCCCGCGGCCAATTTTTGTCGCGGGGAGGGTTGGCCAAAGCCTCGGCCCATTCCGAGTCCGGTGGACGAAGTTTGCCTGCCCCACGCCCCAGGGATATAGCCAATCTCCTTTTTGGGCATTTTTCCGCAGGGTGAACTTGGCGCCAACGGGTTCGGCTGCTATTTTTTAGGTGCGGCTGTGCCCGCGAACTTTTTTTGTCGCGGGGAGGGGGTGGGAAAAGTCTCGGCCCATTCCGACTCCTGCAGACGAAGTACGCCGGCCCCATGCCCAATGGCTATAGCCCACCCCTTTTTTGGGCATTTTTCCCTAGGACGAACTTGGCGCCAAGGGGTTCGGCCGCTCTTTTTTAG
Organism: Citrus glauca; assembly: GCA_029633175.1. Lineage (NCBI taxonomy): Eukaryota > Viridiplantae > Streptophyta > Magnoliopsida > Sapindales > Rutaceae > Citrus > Citrus glauca. Next base: position 608,103 of record JAQOOD010000022.1, read on the forward strand.
GCGCGGCTGTGCCCGTGGCCTATTTTTGTCATGGGGAGGGGGTTGGCAAAGTCCCGGCCCATTCCGACTGCGGCGGTCGAAGTTCGCCCGCCCCACGCCCCAAGGCCATCGCCCACCCCTTTTTTGGGCATTTTTCCGCAGGACGAAAATGGCGCCTTGGGGTTCGGGTGCTCTTTTTTGGGCGCGGCTGTGCCCGTGGCCTATTTTTTTCGCGGGGAGGGGTTGGCAAAGTCTCGGCACATTCCGAGTCCGGCGGACGAAGTTCGCCCGCCCCAGGCCCCAAAGCTATAGCCCACCCCTTTTTTCGGCATTTTTCCGCAGGACGAACTTGGCGCCAAGGGGTTCGGCTGCTCTTTTTTGGGCGCGGCCGTGCCCGCGGCTTATTTTTGTTACGGGGAGGGGGTGGGAAAAGTCTCGGCCCATTCCGAGTCCCGCGGACGAACTTCGGCAGCCCCACGCCCCAAGCCTATTGCACACCCCTTTTTTGGGCATTTTTCCACAGGACGAAGTTGGCGCCAAGGGGTTTGGCAGTTATTTTTTGGGTACGGCCGTGCCCGCGGCCTATTTTTGTCGCGGGGAGGTGGTGGCCAAAGTCTCGGCCCATTCCGAGTACCGCGGACGAAGTTCGCCATCCCAACACCCCAAGGCTATAGCCCACCCCTTTTTTCGGCATTTTTCCGCAGGGCGAACTTGACGCCAAGGGGTTCGGCTGCTCTTTTTTGGCCGCGGCTGCTCCCGCGGCCTATTTTTATCGCGGGGAGGGGATGTGCAAAGTCTCGGCCCATTCCGAGCCCGGCGGACGAAGTTTGCCATCCCTACGCCCCAAGGCTATAGCCCACCCCTTTTTTGGGCATTTTTCCGCAGGACGAACTTGGCGCCAAGGGGTTCGGCTGCTCTTTTTTGGGCGCGGCTGTGTCCGCGGCCTATTTTCGGCATGGGGAGGGGGTGGCGTAAGTCTCGACCCATTCCGAGTCCGGCGGACGAAGTTCGCCCGCCCCACGCCCCAAGGCTATAGCCCAGCCCTTTTTTGGGCATTTTTCCGCAAGACGAACTTGGTGCCAAGGGGTTCGGCTGCTCTTTTTTGGGCGCGGGTGTGCCCGCGGCCTATTTTTGGCACGGGGAGGGGGTGGCCATAGTCTCGGCCCATTCCGAGGAAGGCGGACGAAGTTCGTCCGGCCCACGCCCTAAGGCTATAGCTCACCCCCTTTTTGGGCATTTTTCCGCAGGACGAACTTGGCGGCAAGGGGTTCGGCTGCTCTCTTTTGGGCGCGGCTTTGCCCGCGGCCTATTTTTGTCGTGGGGAGGGGGGTGGGCAAAGTCTCGGCCCATTCCCAGGAAGGCGGACGAAGTTCGCCAGCCCCACGCCCCAAGGCTATAGACCACCCCCTTTTTGGGCAATTTTCCGCAGGACGAACTTGGCACCAAGGGGCTCGGCTGCTCTTTTTTGGGCGTGGCTGTGCCTGCGGCATATTTTTGTCGCGGGGAGGGGGTGGGCAAAGCCTCGGCCCATTCTGAGTCCGGCGGACGAACTTCGGCAGCCCCACGCCCCAAGGCTATAGCAAACCCCTTTTTTGGGTATTTTTCCACAGGACGAACTTGGTGCCAAGGGGTTCCGCTGCTCTTTTTTGGGTACGGCCGTGCCCGCAAGGCTATAGCCCACCCCATTCCGAGCCCGTGGACGAAGTTCGCCATCCCTACGCCCCAAGGCTATAGCCCACCCCATTTTCGGGCATTTTTCCGCAGGACGAGCTTTGCGCAAAGGGGTTCGGCTGCTCTTTTTTGAGCGCGGCTGTGCCTGCAGCCTATTTTTGTCGCGGGGACGGGGTGTGCAAAGTCTCGACCCATTCCGAGCCCGGCGGATGAAGTTCGCCATCATTACGCCCCAAGGCTATAGCCCACCCCTTTTTTGGGCATTTTTCCGCAGGACGAACTTGGCCCCAAGGGGTTCGGCTGCTCTTTTTTGGGATCGGCTGTGCCCGCGTCCTAGTTTGGTCACGGGGAGGTGGTGGGCAATGGCTCGGCCCATTCCGAGTCCGGCGGACGAAGTTCGCCCGCGCCACGCCCCAAGGCTATAGCACACCCCTTTTTTGGGCATTTTTCCGCAGCACGAACTTGGTGCCAAGGGGTTCGGCTGCTCTTTTTTGGGCGCGGCTGTGCCCGCGGCCTATTTTTGGCGCGGAGAGGGGGTGGGAAAAGTCTCGGCCCATTCCGAGTCCCGCGGACGAACTTCGGCAGCCCCACGCCCCAAGGCGATAGCCCACCCCTTTTTTAGGCATTTTTCCGCAGGACGAACTTGGCACCAAGGGGTTCGGCTGGTCTTTTTTGGGCGCGGCTGTGCCCGCGGCCTATTTTTGTCGCGGGGAGGGGGTGGGCAAAGCCTCGGCCCCTACCGAGTCTGGCGGACGAAGTGCGCCGGCCCCACGCCCCAAGGCTATAGCCCATCAACTTTTTGGGCATTTTTCCGCAGGACGAACTTGGCGCAAAGGGGTTCGGCAGCTCTTTTTTCGGTGCCGCCGTGCCCGCGGCCTATTTTTGTCGTAGGGAGGGGTTGGGAAAAGTCTCGGCCCATTCCGAGTCCGGCGGACGAAGTTCGCCCGCCCCCCGCCCCAAGGCTATAGCCCACCCCTTCTTGGGCATTTTTCCGCAGGATGAACTTGGCGCCAAGGGGTTCGGCTGCTCGTTTTTGGGCGCGGCCGTGCCCGCGGCCTATTTTTGTCGCGGGGAGGGGGTGGGCATAGTCTCGGCCCATTCCGAGGAAGGCGGACGATGTTCGCCAGCCCGACGCCCCAAGGCTGTAGCCCACCCATTTTTTGGGCATTTTTCCGCAGGACGAAATTGGCGCCAAGGGGTTGGCTGCTCTTTTCTGTACGCGGCTGTGCCCGCGGCCTATTTTTGTCGCGGGGAGGGGGTGGGCAAAGCCTCGGCCCATTCTGAGTCCGGCGGACGAACTTCGGCAGCCCCACGCCCCAAGGCTATAGCAAACCCCTTTTTTGGGCATTTTTCCACAGGACGAACTTGGTGCCAAGGGGTTCGGCTGCTCTTTTTTGGGTGCGGCCGTGCCCGCGGCCTATTTTTGTCGCGGGGAGGGGTTGGGCAAAGTCTCGGCCCATTCCGAGCCCGTGGACGAAGTTCGCCATCCCTACGCCCCAAGGCTATAGCCCACCCTTTTTTCGGGCATTTTTCCGCAGGACGAGCTTTGCGCCAAGGGGTTCGGCTGCTCTTTTTTGGGCGCGGCTGCTCCCGCGGCCTATTTTTGTCGCGGGGAGGGGGGTGTGCAAAGTCTCGGCCCATTCCGAGCCCGGCGGACGAAGTTCGCCATCCTTACGCCCCAAGGCTATAGCACACCCCTTTTTTGGGCATTTTTCCGCAGGACGAACTTGGTGCCAAGGGGTTCGGCTGCTCTTTTTTGGGCGCGGCTGTGCCCGCGGCGTATTTTTGGCACGGAGAGGGGGTGGGAAAAGTCTCGGCCCATTCCGAGTCCGGCGGACGAACTTCGCCCGCCCCACACCCCAAGGCTATAGCACACCCCTTTTTTGGGCATTTTTCCGCAGGACAAACTTGGCACCAAGGGGTCGGCTGCTCTTTTCTGGGCGCAGCTGTACCCGCGGCCTATTTCTGGCACGGGGAGGGGGTGGCCAAAGTCTAGGCCCATTCTGAGGAAGCTGGACGAAGTTCTCCGGCCCCACGCCCAAAGGGTATAGCACACCCCTTTTTTGGGCATTTATCCGCAGGACGAACTTGGCGGCAAGGGGTTCGGCTGTGCCCGCGGCCAATTTCTGTCACGGGGAGGGGGTGGGCAAAGCCTCGGCCCATTCCGAGTCCGGCGGACGAAGTTCGCCGGCCCCACGTCCCAAGGCAATAGCCCATCCCCTTTTTGGGCATTTTTCCGCAGGACGAACTTGGCGCCAACGGGTTCGGCTGCTATTTCATGGGCGCGGCTGTCCCTGCGGCCTATTTTTGTTGCGGGGAGGTTGTGGGAAAAGTCTCTGCCCATTCTGAGTCCGGCGGACGAAGTGCGCCCGCCCCACACCCCAAGGCAATAGCCCACCCCCTTTTTGGGCATTCTTCCGCCGGACGAACTTGGCGCCAAGGGGTTCGGCTCCTCTTTTTTGGACTCGGCTGCGCCCGCGGCCTATTTTTGTAGCGAGGAGGGGGTGACCAAAGTCTCGGCCCATTCCGAGGAAGGCGGACGAAGTGCGCCGGCCCCACGCCCAAAGGCTATAGCATACCCCTTTTTTGGGCATTTTTCCGCAGGACGAACTTGGCGCCAAGGGGTTCGGCTGCTCTTTGTTGGGCGCGGCTGTGCCCGCGGCCTATTTTTGTCACGGGGAGGGGGTGGGCAAATTCTCGGCCCATTCCGAGGAAGGCGGATGAAGTTCGCCAGCCCCACGCCCCAAGGATATAGCCACCCCCTTTTTGGGCATTTTTCCGCGGGACGAACTTGGCTTTAAGGGGTTCGGCAGCTCTTCGTTGGGTGCGGTTGTGCCCTCGTCCTACTTTTGTCGCGGGGAGGGGGGGGCCAAAGTCTCGGCCCATTCCGAGTCCGGCGGACGAAGTTCGCCACCCCCACGCCCGAAGGCTATGGCACACCCCTTTTTTGGGCATTTTTCCGCAGGACGAACTTGGCGCCAAGGGGTTCGGCTGCTCTTTGTTGGGCGCGGCTGTGCCCGCAGCCTACTTTTGTCGTGGGGAGGGGGTGGGCAAAGTCTCGGCCCAATCCGTGGAAGGCGGATGAAGTTTGTCAGCCCCACGCCCCAAGGCTATAGCCCACCCCCTTTTTGGGCATTTTTCCGCAGGACGAACTAGGCTTTAAGCGGTTCTGCTGCTCTTATTTGGGCGCGGCTGTGCCCGCGGCCTATTTTTGTCATGGGGAGGGTGTGGGCAAAGCCTCGGCCCCTTCCGAGTCTGGCGGACGAAGTGCGCCGGTCCCACGCCGCAAGGCTATGGCCCATGAACTTTTTGGGCATTTTTCCGCAGGACGAACTTGGCGCCAAGGGGTTCGGCAGCTCTTTTTTGGGCGCGGCTGTGCCCGCGGCCTATTTTTTGCGCGGAGAGGGGGTGGGAAAAGTCTCGGCCCATTCCGAGTCCGGCGGACGAACTTCGGCAGCCCCACGCCCCAAGGCCATAGCACACCCCTTTTTTGGGCATTTTTCCGCAGGACGAACTTGGCGCCAAGGGGGTTCGGCTGTTATTTTTTGGGTGCGGCCGTGCCCGCGCCCTATTTTTGTCGTGGGGAGGGGGTGTGCAAACTCTCGGCCCATTCCGAGCCCGGCGGACGAAGTTCGCCATCCCTACGCCCCAAGGCTATAGCCCACCCCTTTTTTAGGCATTTTTCCGCAGGACGAACTTGGCGCCAAGGGGTTCGGCTGCTCTTTTTTGGGCGCGGCTGTGCCCGCGGCCTATTTTTGTCACGGGGAGGGGGTGGGCAAAGCCTCGGCCCCTTCCGAGTCTGGCAGACGAAGTGCGCCGGCCCCACGCCCCAAGGCTATAGCCCATCAACATTTTGGGCATTTTTCCGCAGGAGAAACTTGGTGCCAAGGGGTTCGGCAGCTCTTTTTTGGGTGCTACTGTGTCCGCGGCCTATTTTTGTCGTGGGGAGGGGGTGGGAAAAAAGTCTCGGCCAATTCCGAGTCCGGCGGACGAAGTTCGCCAGCCCCACGCCCCATGGCTATAGCCCACCCCTTTTTTGGGCATTTTTCCGCAGGACGAACTTGGCGCCAAGGGGTTCGACTGTTATTTTTTGGGTGCGGCCGTGCCCGCGGCCTATTTTTGTCGCGGGGAGGGGGGTGTGCAAAGTCTCGGCCCATTCCGAGCCCGGCGGACGAAGTTCGCCATCCCTACGCCCCAAGGCTATAGCCCACCCCTTTTTTAGGCATTTTTCCGCACGACGAACTTGGCGCCAAGGGGTTCGGCTGCTCTTTTTTGGGCGCGGCTGTGCCCGCGGCCTATTTTTATCGCGGGGAGGGGGTGGGCAAAGCCTCGGCCCCTTCCGAGTCTGGCGGACGAAGTGCGCTGGCCCCACGCCCCAAGGCTATAGCCCATTAACTTTTTGGGCATTTTTCCGAAGGACGAACTTGGCGCCAAGTGGTTCGGCTACTCCTTTTTGGGCGCCGCTGTACCCTCGGCCTATTTTTGTCACGGGGAGGGGGTGGGGAAAGTCTTGGCTTATTCCGAGTCCGACGGACGAAGTTCGCCCGCCCCACGCCCCAAGGCTATAGCCGACCCCTTTTTGGGCATTTTTCCGCAGGACGAACTTGGCGCCAAGGGGTTCGGCTGCTCTTTTTTCGGCGCGGCTGGGCCCACGGCCTATTTTTCTCGCGGGGAGGGGGTGGCCAATGTCTCGGCGCATTCCGAGTCCGGCAGACGAAGTTTGCCCGCCCCACGCCCCGAGGCTATAGCACACCCCTTTTTTGGGTATTTTCCGCCGGACGAACTTGGCGCCAAGCGGTTCGACTGCTGTTTTTTGGGTGTGGCTGTGCCCGCAGCCTGTTTTTTTGCGCGGGGAGGGGGTGGGAAAAGCCTCGGCCCATTCCGAGTCCGGCGGATGAAGTTCGCCCGCCCCACGCCCCAAGGCTATAGCCCACCCCCTTTTTGTGCATTTTTCTGCAGGACGAACGTGGCGCCAAGGGGTTCGGCTGGTCTTTTTTGGGCGCAGCTGTTCCCGCGGCCTATTTTTGTCGCGGGGAGGGGGTGGGCAAAGTCTCGGCACATTCCGACTCTGGCGGACGAAGTTCGCCAGCCCCACGCCCCAAGGCTATAGCCCACCCCTTTTTTGGGCATTTTTCCGCAGGACGAACGTGGCGCGTAGGGGTTCGGCTGCTCATTTTTGGGCACGGCTGTACCCGCGGCCTATTTTTGTCACGGTGAGGGGGTGGGCAAAGCCTCGGCCCATTCCGAGTCCGGCGGACGAAGTTCGCCAGCCCCACGCCCCAAGGCTACAGCCCACCCCCTTTTTGGGCATTTTTCCGCAGGACGAACTTGGGGCCAAAGCGTTCGGCTGCTCCTTTTTGGGCGCGGCTGTGCCTGTGGCCTATTTTTGTCACGGGGAGGGGGTGGGCAAGGTCTAGGCAAATTCCGAGTCCGGCGGTCTAAGTTCGCCAGCCGCACGCCGCAAGGCTATAGCCCACCCCTTTTTTGGGCATTTTTCCGCAGGACGAACTTCGCGCCAAGGGGTTAGGCTGCTCTTTTTTGTGCGTGGCTGTTCCCGCGGCCTATTATTGGCATGGGGAGGGGGGTGGCCAAAGTCTCGGCCCATTCCGAGGAAGGCGGACGAAGTTCGCGAGCCCCACGCCCAAAGGCTAAAGTACACCCCTTTTTTGGACATTTTCCGCAGGACGAACTTCGCGCCAAGGGTTTCGGCTGTGCCCATGGCCTATTTTTGTCGCGGGGTGGGGATGGGCAAAGTCTCAGCCCATTCCGAGGAAGGCAAACGAAGTTTTCCAGCCCCACGCCCCAAGGCTATAGCCCACCCCTTTTTTGGGCATTTTTCCGCGGGATGAACTTGGCGGCAAGGGGTTCGGCTGCTCTTTTTTGGGCGCGGCTGTGCCCGCGGCCTATTTTTGTCGCGGGGAGGGGGTGGGCAAAGTCTCGGCCCATTCCGAGGAAGGCGGACGAAGTTCGCCAGCACCACACCCAAAGGCTATAGCACGCCCCTTTTTTGGGCATTTTTCCGCAGGATGAACTTGACGCCAAGGGGTTCGGCCGCACTTTTTTGGGCGCAGCTGTGCCCGCGGCCTATTTTTGTCTCGGGGAGGTGGTGGGCAAAGTCTCAGCCCTTTCCGAGTCCGGCGGACGAGGTTCGCCAGCCCCACGCCCCAAGGCTATAGCCCACCCCTTTTTTGGGCATTTTTCCGCAGGACGAACTTGGCGCCAAGGGGTTCGGCTGCTCTTTTTTGGGTGCGGCTGTGCCCGCGGCCTATTTTTGTCGCGGGGAGGGGATGGTCAATGTCTCGGCCCATTCCGAGGAAGGCGGACGATGTTCGCCAGCCCCACGCCCACAGGCTATAGCCCACCCCTTTTTTGGGCATTTTTCCGCGGGATGAACTTGGGGCCAAGGGGTTCGGCTGCTCTTTTTTGGGCCCGGCTGTGCCCGCGGCCTATTTTTGTCACGGGGAGGGGGTGGACAAAGTCTCGGCCCATTCCCAGGAAGGCGGACGAAGTTCGCCAACACCACGCCCAAAGGCTATAGCACGCCCCTTTTTTGGGCATTTTTCCGCCGGATGAACTTGGCGCCAAGGGGTTCGGCCGCTCTTTTTTGGGCGCCGCTGTGCCCGCGGCCTATTTTTGTGTCGGGGAGGTGGTGGGCAAAGTCTCGGCCCTTTCCGAGTCCGGCGAACGAAGTTCGCCCCGCCCCACGCTCCATGGCTATAGCCCACCCCTTTTTTGGGCATTTTTCCGCAGGACGAACTTGGCGCCAAGGGGTTCGGCTGTTATTTTTTGGGTGCGGCCGTGCCCGCGGCCTATTTTTGTCGCGGGGAGGGGGTGTGCAAAGTCTCGGCCCATTCCGAGCCCGGTGGACGAAGTTCGCCATCCCTACGCCCCAAGGCTATAGCCCACCCCTTTTTTAGGCATTTTTCCGCTGGACGAACTTGGCGCCAAGTGGTTCGGCTGCTCTTTTTTGGGCGCGGCTGTGCCCGCGGCCTATGTTTATCGCGGGGAGGGGGTGGGAAAAGTGTCCGCCCATTCCGAGTCCGGCAGACGAAGTTCGTCAGCCCCACGCCCCAAGGCTATACCACACCCCTTTTTCGGGCATTTTTCCGCAGGACGAACTTGGCGCCAAGGGGTTCGGCTGCTCTTTTTTTGGCGCGGCTCTGCCCGCGGCCTATTTTTGTCATGGGAAGGGGGTGGACACAGTCTCGGCCTATTCCGAGGAAGGCGGACGAAGTACGCCGGCCCCACGCCCAAAGGCTATAGCACACCCCTTTTTTGGGCATTTTTCCGCAGGACGAACATGCCACCAAGGGGTTTGGCTGCTCTTTTTTGGGCGCGGCTGTGCCCGCGGCCTAGTTTTGTCGCGGGGAGGGGGTGGGCAAAGTCTCGGCCCATTCCGAGTCCGGCGGACGAAGTTCGGCAGCCCCACGCCCCAAGGCAGTAGCCTACCCCTTTTTTGGGCATTTTTTCCGCAGGACGAACTTGGCGCCAAGGGGTTCGGCTGCTCTTTTTTGTGCGCGGCTGTGCCCGCGTCCTATTTTTTGCGTGGGGAGGGGGGTGGCCAAAGTCTCGGCCCATTCAAAGGAAGGCGGACGAAGTGCGCCCACCCCACGCCCGAAGGCTAAAGCACACCCCTTTTTTGGACATTTTTCCGCAGGTCGAACTTGGCGCCACGGGGTTCGGCTGCTCTTTTTTTGGCGCGGCTCTGCCCGCGGCCTATTTATGTCACGAGGAGAGGGTGGACACAGTCTCGGCCCATTCCGAGGAAGGCGGACGAAGTTCGGCAGCCCCACGCCCCAAGGCAATCGACCACCCCTTTTTTGGGCATTTTTCCGCAGGACGAACTTGGCGCCAAGGGGTTCGGCTGCTCTTTTTTGTGCGCGGCTGTGCCCGCGTCCTATTTTTGGCATGGGGAGGGGGTGGCCAAAGTCTCGGCCCATTCAAAGGAAGGCGGACGAACTTCGCCCACCCCACGCCCGAAGGCTGTAGCCCACCCCCTTTTTGGGCATTTTTCCGCAGGACGAACTTGGCGCCAAGGGTTTCGGCTGCTCTTTTTTGGGCGCAGCTGTGCCCGCGGCCTATTTTTGTCACGACGGGGGGGTGGGCAAAGCCTCGGCCCATTCCGGGTCCGGCGGACGAAATTCGCCGGCCCCCACGCCCCAAGGCTATAGCCCATCCCCTTTTTGGGCATTTTTCAGCCGGATGAACTTGGCGCCAACGGGATCGGCTGTTCTTTTTTGGGCGCGGCTGTGCCCACTGCCTATTTTTGTCACGGGGAGGGGGTGGGAAAAGTCTCGGCCCAGTCCGAGTCCAGCGGACGAAGTTCGCCCCGCCCCACTCCCCAAGGCTATGGCCCACCCCTTTTTTCGGCATTTTTTCGCAGGACGAACTTGGCGCCAAGGGGTTCGGCTGCTCTTTTTTGGTCGCGGCTGTGCCCACGGCCTATTTTTGGTGTGTAGAGGGGGTGGGCAAAGTCTCGGCCCATTCCGAGTCCGCCGGACGAAGTTCGCCTGCCATACACCCCAAGGCTATAGCCCACCCCCGTTTTGGGCATTTTTCCGCAGGACGAACTTGGCACCAAGGGGTTCGGCTGCTCTTTTTTTGGTGCGGCTGTGCCCGCGGCCTATTTTTGTCGCGGGGAGGGGGTGGCCAAAGTCTCGGCCCATTCCGACGAAGGCGGACGAAGTTCGGCAGCCCCACGCCCCAAGGCAATAGCCCACCCCTTTTTTGGGCATTTTTCCACAGGACGAACTTGGCGCCAAGGGGTTCGGCTGCTCTTTTTTGTGCGCGGCTGTGCCCGCGTCCCATTTTTGGCGTGGGGAGGGGGCTGCCAAAGTCTCGGCCCATTCAAAGGAAGGCGGACGAACTTCGCCCACCCCACGCCCGAAGGCTGTAGCCCACCCCCTTTTTGGGCATTTTTCCGCAGGACGAACTTGGCGCCAAGGGTTTCGGCTGCTCTTTTTTGGGCGCAGCTGTGCCCACGGTCTATTTTTGGCGCGGGGAGGGGGTGGGAAAAGTCTCGGCCCATTCCGACGAAGGCGGACGAAGTTCGAAGGCCCCACACCCAAAGGCTAAAGCACACCCCTTTTTTGGACATTTTTCCGCAGGTCGAACTTGGCGCCACGGGGTTCGGCTGCTCTTTTTTTGGCGCGGCTCTGCCCGCGGCCTATTTATGTCGCGAGGAGGGGGTGGACACAGTCTCGGCCCATTCCGAGGAAGGCAGACGAAGTTCGGCAGCCCCACGCCCCAAGGCAATAGCCCACCCCTTTTTTGGGCATTTTTCCGCAGGACGAACTTGGCGCCAAGGGGTTCGGCTGCTCTTTTTTGTGCGCGGCTGTGCCCGCGTCCTATTTTTGGCGTGGGGAGGGGGTTGTCAAAGTCTCGGCCCATTCAAAGGAAGGCGGACGAAGTTCGCCCACCCCACGCCCGAAGGCTGTAGCCCACCCCCTTTTTGGGCATTTTTCCGCAGGACGAACTTGGCGCCAAGGGTTTCGGCTGCTCTTTTTTGGGCACAGCTGTGCCCGCGGCCTATTTTTGGCGCGGGGAGGGGGTTGTCAAAGTCTCGGCCCATTCAAAGGAAGGCGGACGAAGTTCGCCCACCCCACGCCCGAAGGCTGTAGCCCACCCCCTTTTTGGGCATTTTTCCGCAGGACGAACTTGGCGCCAAGGGTTTCGGCTGCTCTTTTTTGGGCACAGCTGTGCCCGCGGCCTATTTTCGGCGCGGGGAGGGGGTGGGCAAAGTCTCGGCCCATTCTGAGTCCGGCGGACGATGTTCGTCCGCCCCACGCCCCAAGGCTATAGCACGCCCCTTTTTTGGGCATTTTTCCGCAGGACGAACTTGGCGCCAAGGGGTTCGGCTGCTCTTTTTTGGGCACGGCTGTGCCCGCGGCCTATTTTTGTCTCGGGGAGGGGGTGGGAAAAGTCTCGTCGCATTCCAAGGAAGGCAGATGAACTTTACCGGCCCCACGCCCAAAGGCTATAGCACACCCCTTTTTTGGGCATTTTGCCGGAGGACGAACTTGGCACCAAGGGGTTCGGCTACTCTTTTTTGGGCGCGGCTGTGACCGCGGCCTATTTTTTTCGCGGGGAGGGGGTGGCCAAAGTCTCGGCCCATTCCGAGAAAGGCGGACGAACTTTACCGGCCCCACGCCCAAAGGCTATAGCACACCCCTTTTTTGGGCATTTTGCCGGAGGACGAACTTGGCACCAAGGGGTTCGGCTACTCTTTTTTGGGCGCGGCTGTGACCGCGGCCTATTTTTTTCGCGGGGAGGGTGTGGCCAAAGTCTCGGCCCATTCCGAGAAAGGCGGACGAACTTTGCCGGCCCCCACACCCAAAGGCTGAAGCACACCCCTTTTTTGGACATTTTTCCGCAGGTCGAACTTGGCGCCACGGGGTTCGGCTGCTCTTTTTTTGGCGCGGCTCTGCCCGCGGCCTATTTATGTCGCGAGGAGGGGGTGGACACAGTCTCGGCCCATTCCGAGGAAGGCAGACGAAGTTCGGCAGCCCCACGCCCCAAGGCAATAGCCCACCCCTTTTTTGGGCATTTTTCCGCAGGACGAACTTGGCGCCAAGGGGTTCGGCTGCTCTTTTTTGTGCGCGGCTGTGCCCGCGTCCTATTTTTGGCGTGGGGAGGGGGTTGTCAAAGTCTCGGCCCATTCAAAGGAAGGCGGACGAAGTTCGCCCACCCCACGCCCGAAGGCTGTAGCCCCACCCCCTTTTTGGGCATTTTTTCCGCAGGACGAACTTGGCGCCAAGGGTTTCGGCTGCTCTTTTTTGGGCACAGCTGTGCCCGCGGCCTATTTTTGGTGCGGGGAGGGGGTTGTCAAAGTCTCGGCCCATTCAAAGGAAGGCGGACGAAGTTCGCCCACCCCACGCCCGAAGGCTGTAGCCCACCCCCTTTTTGGGCATTTTTCCGCAGGACGAACTTGGCGCCAAGGGTTTCGGCTGCTCTTTTTTGGGCACAGCTGTGCCCGCGGCCTATTTTTGGCGCGGGGAGGGGGTGGGCAAAGTCTCGGCCCATTCTGAGTCCGGCGGACGATGTTCGTCCGCCCCACGCCCCAAGGCTATAGCACGCCCCTTTTTTGGGCATTTTTCCGCAGGACGAACTTGGCGCCAAGGGGTTCGGCTGCTCTTTTTTGGGCACGGCTGTGCCCGCGGCCTATTTTTGTCTCGGGGAGGGGGTGGGAAAAGTCTCGGCGCATTCCAAGGAAGGCGGATGAACTTTACCGGCCCCACGCCCAAAGGCTATAGCACACCCCTTTTTTGGGCATTTTGCCGGAGGACGAACTTGGCACCAAGGGGTTCGGCTACTCTTTTTTGGGCGCGGCTGTGACCGCGGCCTATTTTTTTCGCGGGGAGGGGGTGGCCAAAGTCTCGGCCCATTCCGAGAAAGGCGGACGAACTTTGCCGGCCCCACGCCCAAAGGCTATAGCCCACCCCCTTTTTGGGCATTTTTCCGCAGGACGAACTTGGCGCCAAGGGGTTCGGCTGCTCTTTTTTCGGTGCGGCTGCGCCCGCATCCTATTTTTGTCGCGGGGAGGGGGTGACCAAAGTCTCGGCCCATTCCGAGGAAGGCGGATGAACTTTGCCGGCCCCACTCCCAAAGGCTTTAGCACACCCCTTTTTTGGGCTTTTTTCCGTAGGACGAACTTGGCGCCAAGGGGTTCGGCTGCAGCCGCGCCCTATTTTTGTCGCGGGGAGGGGGTGGCCAAAGTCGCGGCCCATTCCGAGGAAGGCGGATGAAGTTCGCCCGCCCCCACGCCCCAAGGCTATGGCCCACCCCTTTTTTGGGTATTTTTCCGCAGGACGAACTTTGCGCCAAGGGGTTCGGCTGCTCTTTTTTGGGCGCGGCTGTGCCCGCGGCCTATTTTTGTCGCGGGGAGGGGATGGAGAATGTGTGGGCCCATTCCGAGTCCGGCGGACGAAGTTCGCCAGTCCCACTCCCCAAGGCTATAGCCCACCGCCTTTTTGGGCATTTTTCCGCAGGACGAACTTGGCGCCAAGGGGTTCGGCTGCTCTTTTTTGGGCGCGGCTGTGCCCGCGGCCTATTTTTGTCATGGTGAGGGGGTGGGCAAATTCTCGGCCCATTCTGAGTCCGGCGGACGAAGTTCGCCAGCCCCACGCCCCAAGGCTATAGCCCACCCCTTTTTTGGGCATTTTTCCGCAGGACGAACTTGGCGCCAAGGGGTTCGGCTGATCTCTTTTGGGCGCAGCTGTGCCCGCGGCCTATTTTTGTCGCGGGGAGGGGGTGGGCAAAGTCTCGGCACATTCCGAGTCCGGCGGACGAAGTTCGCCAGCCCCACGCCCCAAGGCTATAGCCCACCCCTTTTTTGGGTATTTTTCCACAGGACGAACTTGGCGCCAAGGGGTTCGGCTGTTCCTTTTTGGCTGCTGCTGTGCCCGCGGCCTATTTTTGTCGCGGGGAGGGGGGTGGGAAAAGTCTCAGCCTGTTGTGAGTCCAGCAGACGAACTTCGGCAGCCCCACGCCCCAAGGCTATAGCACACCCCTTTTCTGGGCTTTTTTCCGCAGGACGAACTTGGTGCAAAGGGTTCGGCTGCTCTTTTATGGGCGCGGCTGTGCCCGCGGCCTATTTTTTGTGCGGGGAGGAGGTGGCCAAAGTCTCGGCCCATTCCGAGGAAGGCGGATGAACTTTGTCCGCCCCACGCCCCAAGGCTATAGCCCACCCCTTTTTTGGGCATTTTTCCGCAGGACGAACTTGTTGCCAAGGGGTTCGGCTGCTCTTTTTTAGGCGCGGATGTGCCCGCTGCCTATTTTTATCGTGGGGAGGTTGTGGGAAAAGTCTCGGCCCATTGCGAGTCCGGCGGACGAAGTTCGCCAGCCCCACGCCCCAAGGTTATAGCCCACCCCCTTTTTGGGCATTTTTCCGCAGGATGAACTTGGCGCCAAGGGGTTCGGCTGCTCTTTTTTGGGCGAAGTTGTACGCGTGGCGTATTTTTGTTGTAGGCAGGGGGTGGGAAATGTCTCGGCCCATTCCGAGTCCGGCGGACGAAGTTCGCCAGCCCCACGCCCCAAGGCTATAGCCCACCCTTTTTTTGGGCAATTTTCCGCAGGACGAACTTGGCGCCAAGGGGTTCGGCTGCTCTTTTTTGGGCGCGGCTGTGCCCGCGGCCTATTTTTGTCACGGGGAGGGGGTGGGCAAAGTCTCGGCCCATTCCGAGGAAGGCGGATGAACTTTGCCGGCCCCACGCCCCAAGGCTATAGCCCACCCCCTTTTTGGGCATTTTTCCCCAGGACGAACTTGGCGCCAAGGGGTCGGCTGCTCTTTTTTGGGCGCGGCTGTGCCCACGGCCTATTTTTTTGGCGGGGAGGGTGTGGGCAAAGTCTCGGCCAATTCCGAGGAGGGCGGACGGAGTTCGCCAGCCCCACGCCCCAAGGCTATAGCCCACCCCCTTTTTGGGCATTTTTCCGCTGGACGAACTTGGCGCCAAGGGAACCGGCTCCTCTTTTTTGGGCGCGGCTGTGCCCGCGGCCTATTTTTTTTTACGGGGAGGGTGTGGGCAAAGTCTCGGCCCATTCCGAGTCTGGCGGACGAATTGCGCCAGCCCCACGCCCCAAGGCTATAGCCCACCCGTTTTTTGGGCATTTTTCCGCCGGACGAACTTGGCGCAAGGTGTTCGACTGATCTCTTTTGGGCGCGGCTGTGCCTGCGCGCTACTTTTGTAGTGGAGAGGGGGTGGGCAAAGTCTCAGCATGTTCCGAGTCCGGCGGACGAAGTTCGCCAGCCCCACACCCCAAGGCTATAGCCCACCCCTTTTTTGGGCATTTTTCCGCCGGAGGAACTTGGCGCCAAGGGGTTCGGCTGCTGTTTTTAGGGCGCGGCTGTGCCCGCGGCCTATTTTTGTCACGGGGAGGGGGTGGGCAATGTCTCGGCCCATTCCGAGGAAGGCGGACAAACTTCGCCAGCCACACGCCCCAGGGCTCTAGCCCACCCCTTTTTTGGGCATTTTTCCGCAGGACGAACCTGGCGCCAAGGGTTTCAGCAGCTCTTTCTTGGGCGCAGTTGCGCCCGTGGCCTATTTTTGTCGCGGGCAGGGGGTGGGAAATGTCCCGGCCCATTCCGAGTCCGGCGGACGAAGTTTGCCAGGCCCACGCCCGAAGGCTGTAGCCCACCCCCTTTTGGGGCATTTTTCCGCTGGACGAACTTGGCGCCAAGGGGTTCGGCTGCTCTTTTTTGGGCGCGGCTGTGGCCCCGGCCTATTTTTGTCGTGGGGAGGGGGTGGGCAAAGTCTCGGCCCATTCCGAGTCCGGCGGACGAAGTTCGCCCGCCCCACGCCCCAAGGCTATAGCCCACCCCTTTTTTGGGCATTTCTCCGCAGGACGAACTTGGCGCTAAGTGGTCCGGCTGCTCTTTTTTGGGTGCGGCTGTGCCCGCGGCCTATTTTTGGCGCGGGGAGGGGGTGGCCAAAGTCTCGGCCCATTCTGAGGATTGCGGATGAACTTTGCCGGCCCCACGCCCAAAGGCTATAGCACACCCCTTTTTTGGGCAATTTTCCACAGGACGAACTTGGCGCCAAGGGGTTTGGCTGCTCTTTTTTGGGCGCGGCTGTGTCCACGGCCTATTTTTGTCGTGCGGAGGGGGAGATTAAAGTCTCGGCACATTCCGAGTCCGGCGGATGAAGTTCGCCAGCCCCACGCCCCAAGGCTATAGCCCACCCCTTTTTTGGGCATTTTTCCGCATGACGAACTTGGCGCCAAGGGGTTCAGCTGCTCTTTTTTGGGCGCGGCTGTGCCCGCGGCCTATTTTTCTCAGGGAGGGGGTGGGAAAAGTCTTTGCCCATTCCGAGTCCGGCGGACGTAGTTTGCCATCCCCACGCCCCAAGGCTATAGCCCACCCCTTTTTTGGGCATTTTTCCGCCGGAGGAAATTGGCGCCAAGGCCTTCGGCTGCTCTTTTTTGGGCACGGCTGTGCCTGCGGCCTATTTTGGGCGCGGCTGTGCATGCGGCCTATTTTTGGCGCGGGGAGAGGGTGGTCAAAATCTCAGCCCATTCCGAGGAAGGCGGATGAACTTTGCCGGCCCCACGCTCAAAGGTTATAGCACACCCCTTTTTTGGGCATTTTTCCGCAGGACGAACATGGCGCCAAGGGGTTCGGCAGCTCTTTTTTGGGCGTGGCTGTGCCCGCGGCCTATTTTGTTTCTTGGGGAGGGGGTGGGAAAGTCTCGGCCCATTCCGAGGAAGGCGGATGAAGTTCGCCTGCCCCACGCCCCATGGCTATAGCCCCCCCCCCCTTTTTGGGCATTTTTCCGTAGGACGAACTTGGCGCCAAGGGGTTCGGCTGCTCTTTTTTGGGCGCGGCTGTGCCCGCGGCCTATTTTTATCGCGGGGAGGGGGTGGGAAAAGTCTCGGCCCATTCCGAGTACGGCGGACGAACTTTGCCGGCCCCATGGCCCAAGGCTATAGCCCACCGCCTTTTTGGGCATTTTTCCGCAGGACGAACTTGGCGCTAACGGGTTCGGCTGCTCTTTTTTGGGCACGGCTGTGCCCGCGGCCTATTTTTGTCATGCGAAGGGGGAGGGTAAAGTCTCGGCACATTCCGAGTCCGGCGGGTGAAGTTCGCCAGCCCCACGCCCCAAGGCTATAGCCCACCCCTTTTTTGGGCATTTTTCCGCGGGACGAACTTGGCGCCAAGGCCTTTGGCTGCTCTTTTTTGGGCGCGGCTGTGCCCGCGGCCTATTTTTGTCGTGGAGCGTGGTGGGAAAAGTATCGGCCCATTCCGAGTCCGGCGGACGAACTTCGGCTGCCCCACGCCCCAAGGCTATAGCACACCCCTTTTTTGGGCATTTTTCCGCCGGACGAACTTGGCGCCAAGGGGTTCGGCTGCTCTTTTTTTGGCGCGGATTTGCCCGCGGCCTATTTTTGTCGCGGGGAGGGGGTGGAAAAAGTCTCGGCCCATTCCGAGTCCAGCGGACGAAGTTCGCCAGCCCCACGCCCGAAGGCTATAGCCCACCCCCTTTTTGGGCTTTATCCTGCAGGACGAACATGGCGCCAACGGGTTCGGCTGCTATTTTTTGGGCGCGGCTGTGCCCACCACCTATTATTGTCACGGGGAAGGGGGGTCAAAGTCTCGACCATTTCAGAGTCCGGCGGACAAAGTTCGCCCGCCCCACTCCCAAAGGCTATAGCCCACCCCGTTCTTGGGCATTTTTTCCGCAGGACGAACTTGGCGCCAAGGGGTTCGGCTGCTCTTTTTTGGGCGCGGCTGTGTCCGCGGCTTATTTTTGTCGCGGGGAGGGTGTGGCCACAGTCTCGGCCCATTCCGAGGAAGGTGGACGAAGTGCGCCAACCCCACGCCCCAAGGCTATAGCCCACCCCCTTTTTGGGCATTTTTCCGCAGGACGAACTTGGCGCCAAGGGGTTCGGCTGCTCTTTCTTTGGGTGCGGCGGTGCCAGCAGCCTATTTTTGTCGCGGGGAGGGTGTGGCCACAGTCTCGGCCCATTCCGAGGAAGGTGGACGAAGTGCGCCAACCCCACGCCCCAAGGCTATAGCCCACCCCCTTTTTGGGCATTTTTCCGCAGGACGAACTTGGCGCCAATGGGTTCCGCTGCTCTTTTTTTGGGTACGGCGGTGCCAGCGGCCTATTTTTGTCGTGGGGAGGGTGTGGCCACAGTCTCGGCCCATTCCGAGGAAGGTGGACGAAGTTCGCCAACCCACGCCCCAAGGCTATAGCCCACCCCCTTTTTGGGCATTTTTCCGCAGGACGAACTTGGCGCCAAGGGGTTCGGCTGCTCTTTTTTTTGGGTGCGGCGGTGCCAGTGGCCTATTTTTGTCACGGGGAGGGTGTGGCCACAGTCTCGGCCCATTCCGAGGAAGGTGGACGAAGTGCGCCAACCCCACGCCCCAAGGCTATTGCCCACCCCCTTTTTGGCATTTTTCCGCAGGACGAACTTGGCGCCAGGGGGTTCGGCTGCTGTTTTTTTGGCGCGGCTGTCCCCGCGGCCTATTTTTGTCGCGGGGAGGGGGTGGGCAGAGTCTCGGCGTATTCCGAGTCCAGCGGACGAAGTTCGCCAGCCCCACGCCCCAAGGCTATAGCTCACCCCTTTTTTCGGCATTTTTCCGCAGGATGAACTTGGCGCCAAGGGGTTCGGCTGCTCTTTTTTGGGCACGGCTGTGCCCCGGCCTATTTTTGGCGAGGGGAGGGGGTGGGCAAAGTCTCGGCCCATTCCGAGGAAGGCGGATGAACTTTGCCGGCCCCACGCCCAATGGCAGTAGCACAATCCTTTTTTGGGCATTTTTCCGCAGGACGAACTTGGCGCCAAGGGGTTCGGCTGCTCTTTTTTGTGCGCGGCTGTGCCCGCGGCCTATTTTTGTCGCGGGGAGGGGGTGGGAAAAGCCTTGGCGCATTCCGAGTCCGGCGGACGAAGTTCGCCAGCCCCACGCCCGAAGGCTATAGCCCACCCCCTTTTTGGGCTTTATCCTGCAGGACGAACATGGCGCCAACTGGTTCGGCTGCTATTTTTTGGGCGCGGGCTGTGCCCGCCGCCTATTATTGTCGCGGGGAAGGGGGGTCAAAGTCTCGACCATTTCAGAGTCCGGCGGACAAAGTTCGCCCGCCCCACTCCCCAAGGCTATAGCCCACCCCCTTCTTGGGCATTTTTCCGCAGGACGAACTTGGCGCCAAGGGGTTCGGCTGCTCTTTTTTGGGCGCGGCTGTGCCCGCGGCCTATTTTTGTCGCGGGGAGGGGGTGGGAAAGGTCTTGGCCCATTCCGAGTCCGGCGGACGATGTTCGCCCGCCCCATGCCCCAAGGCTATCGCCCACCTCTATTTTGGGCATTTTCCCGCAGGACGAACTTGGCGCCCAGGGGTTCGGCTGCTCTTTTTTGGGCGCGGCTGTGCACGCGGTCTATTTTTGGCACGGGAAGGGGGTGGCCAAAGTCTCGGCCCATTCCGAGGAAGGCGGACGACGTTCACCGGCCCCACGCCCATAGGCTATAGCACACCCCTTTTTCGGGCATTTTTCCGCAGGAGAACTTGGCGCCAAGGGGTTCAGCTGCTTTTTTTTGGGCGCGACTGTGCCCACGGCCTATTTTTGACATGGGGAGGGGGTGGGAAAAGTCTCGGCCCATTCCGAGTCCGGCGGACGAAGTTCGCCCGCCCACGCCCCAAGGCTATATAGCCCACCCCCTTTTTTTGCATTTTTCCGCTGGACGAACATGGTGCCAAGGGGTTCGGCTGCTCTTTTTTGGGCGCGGCTGTGCTGCGGCCTATTTTTGTCGCGCGGGCGGGGTGGGCAAACTCTCGGCCCGTTCCGAGGAAGGCGGATGAACTTTGCCGGCCCCACGCCCAAACGCTATAGCCCACCCCCTTTTTTGGGCATTTTTCCGTAGGACGAACTTGGGGCCAAGGGGTTCGGCTGCTCTTTTTTGGGCGCGGCTTTGCCCACGGCCTATTTTTGTAGCGGGGAGGGGGTGGGAAAGGTCTTGGCCGATTCCGAGTCCGGCGGACGAAGTTCGCCCGCCCGACGCCCCAAGGCTATAGCCCACCCCCTTTTTGGGAATTTTTCCGCAGGACGAACTAGCCACCTAGGGGTTCGGCTGCTCTTTTTTGGGCGCGGCTGTGTCCGCGGCCTATTTTTGTCGCGGGGAGGGGTTGGGCAAAGTCTCGACCCATTCCGAGTCCGGCGGACGAAGTTCGCCAGCCCCCACGCCCCAAGGCTATAGCCCACCCCCTATTTGGGTATTTTTCCGCATGACGAACTTGGCGCCAAGGCCTTCGGCTGCTCTTTTTTGGGCGCGGCTGTGCCGCGGCCTATTTTTGTCGCGGGGAGTGGGTGGACAAAGTCTCGGCCCATTCCTAGGCAGGCGGACGAAGTTCGCCAGCCCCCACGCCCAAAGGCTATAGCCCACCCCCTTTTTGGGCATTTTTTCGCAGGTCGAACTTGGCGCCAAGGGGTTCGACTGCTCTTTCTTGGGCGCGGCTGTGCGTGCGGCCTATTTTTGTCGCGGGGAGGGAGTGGCAAAAGTCTCGGCCCATTCCGAGTCCGGCGGACGAACTTTGCCGGCCCCACGCCCGAAGGCTATAGCCCACCGCCTTTTTGGGCATTTTGCCGCAGGACGAACTTGGCGCTAACGGGTTCGGCTTCTCTTTTTTGGGTACGGCTGTGCCCGGGGCCTATTTTTGTCGAGCGGAGGGGTAGGGTAAAGTCTCGGCACATTCCGAGTCCGGCGGGTGAAGTTCGCCAGCCCCACGCCCCAAGGCTATAGCCCACCCCTTTTTTGGGCATTTTTCCGCGGGACGAACTTGGCGCCAAGGCCTTTGGCTGCTCTTTTTTGGGCGCGGCTGTGCCCGCGGCCTATTTTTGTCGTGGAGCGTGGTGGGAAAAGTATCGGCCCATTCCGAGTCCGGCGGACGAACTTCGGCTGCCCCACGCCCTAAGGTTATAGCACACCCCTTTTTTGGGCATTTTTCCGCCGGACGAACTTGGCGCCAAGGGGTTCGGCTGCTCTTTTTTTGGGCGCGGCTGTGTCCACGACCTATCTTTGTCCCGGGGAGGGGGTGGGCAAAGTCTCGACCCATTCCGAGTCCGGCGGACGAAGTTAGCCAGCCCCACGCCCCAAGGCTATAGCCCACCCCCTATTTGGGCATTTTTACGCAGGACGAACTTGGCGCCAAGGGGTTCGGCTGAACTTTTTTGGGTGCGGCTGTGTCAGCAGCCTATTTTTGTCGCGGGGATGGTGTGGCCACAGTCTCGGCCCATTCCGAGGAAGGTGGACGAAGTGCGCCAACCCCACGCCCCAAGGCTATAGCCCACCCCTTTTTTGGGCATTTTTCCTCAGGACGAACTTGGCGCCAGGGGGTTCGGCTGCTGTTTTTTTGGCGCGGCTGTCCCTGCAGCCTATTTTTGTCGCGGGGAGGGGGTTGGCAAAAGTCTCGGCGCATTCCGAGTCCGGCGGACGAAGTGCGCCACCCCCCACGCCCCAAGGCTATAGCCCACCCCTTTTTTCGGCATTTTTTCCGCAGGACAAACTTGGCGCCAAGGGGTTCGGCTGCTCTTTTTTGGGCACGGCTGTGCCCGCGGCCTATTTTTGGCGAGGGGAGGGGGTGGGCAAAGTCTCGGCCCATTCTGAGGAAGGCGGATGAACTTTACCGGCCCCACGCCCAAACGCTATAGCACACCCCTTTTTTGGGCATTTTTCCGTAGGACGAACTTGGGGCCAAGGGGTTCGGCTGCTTTTTTTTTGGCGCGGCTGTGCCCACGGCCTATTTTTGTCGCGGGGAGGGGGTTGGCAAAGTCTCGGCACATTCCGAGTCCGGCGGACGAAGTGCACCAGCCCCACGCCCCAAGGCTATAGCCCACCCCCTTTGTGGGCATTTTTCCGCAGGACTAACTTGGCGCCAAGGGGTTCGGCTGCTCTTTTTTGGGCGCGGCTGTGTCCGCGTCCTATTTCTGTCACGGGGAGGGGTGGTCAAAGCCTCGGCCCATTCTGAGTTCAGCGGACATAGTTCGCCCACCCCACGCCCCAAGGCTATAGCACACCCCTTTTTTGTGGCATTTTTTCGCAGGTCGAACTTGGCGCCAAGGGGTTCGACTGCTCTTTCTTGGGCGCTGCTGTGCGTGCGGCCTATTTTTGTCGCGGGGAGGGAGTGGGAAAAGTCTCGGCCCATTCCGAGTCCGGCGGACGAACTTTGCCGGCCCCACGCCCCAAGGCTATAGCCCACCGCCTTTTTGGGCATTTTTCCGCAGGACGAACTTGGCGCTAACGGGTTCGGCTGCTCGTTTTTGGGCACGGCTGTGCCCGGGGCCTATTTTTGTCGAGCGGAGGGGGAGGGTAAAGTCTCGGCACATTCCGAGTCCGGCCGACGAAGTTCGTCAGCCCCATGCCCCAAGGCTATAGCCTACCCCCTTTTTGGGCATTTTTCCGCAGGACGAACTTGGCGCCAAGGGGTTCGGCTGAACTTTTTTGGGCGCGGCTGTGTCCGCGGCCTATTTTTGTCGCGAGGAGGGGGTGGCCAAAGCCTCGGCCCATTCTGAGTCCGGCGGACGTAGTTCGCCCGCCCCACGCCCCAAGGCTGTAGCCCACCCCCTTTTTGGGCATTTTTCCGCAGGACGAACTTGGCCCCAAGGGGTTCGGCTGCTCTTCTTTGGGCGCGGCTGTGACCGCGGCCTATTTGTATTGCGGGGAGGGGGTGGGAATTGTCTGGGCCCATTTCGAGTCCGGCGGACGAAGTTCGCCAGCCCCACGCCCCAAGGCTATAGCCCACCCCCTTTTTGGGCATTTTTCCGCAGGACGAACTTGGCGCCAAGGGGTTCGGCTGCTCTTTTTTGGGCGCAGCTGTGCCCGCGGCCTATTTTTTTCGCGGGGAGGGGATGGGGAATGTGTGGGCCCATTCCGAGTCTGGCGGACGAAGTTCGCCCGTCCCACTCCCCAAGGCTATAGCCCACCGCCTTTTTGGGCATTTTTCCACAGGACGAACTTGGCGCCAAGGGGTTCGGCTGCTCTTTTTTTGGTGCGGCTGTGCCTGCGGCCTATTTTTGTCGCGGGGAGGCTGTGGGAAAAGTCTCGGCCCATTCCGAGTCCAGCGGACGAAGTTCGCCAGCCCCACGCCCCAAGGCTATAGCCCACCCCCTTTTTGGGCATTTTTCCACAGGACGAACTTGGCGCCAAGGGATTCGACTGCTCTTTTTTTGGCGCGGCTGTGCCCACGGCCTATTTTTGTTGCGGGGAGGGGTTGGGCAAAGTCTCGTCGCATTCCGAGTCCGGCGGACGAAGTTCGCCCACCCCACACCCCAAGGCTATAGCCCACCCCCTTTTTGGGCATTTTTCCGCAGGACGAACTTGGCGGCAAGGGGTTCGGCTGCTCTTTTTTTGGTGCGGCTGTGCCCGCGGCCTATTTTTGTCGCGGGGAGGCTGTGTGAAAAGTCTCGGCCCATTCCGAGTCCAGCGGACGAAGTTCGCCAGCCCCACGCCCCAAGGCTATAGCCCACCCCCTTTTTGGGCATTTTTCCACAGGACGAACTTGGCGCCAAGGGGTTCGACTGCTCTTTTTTTGGCGCGGCTGTGCCCACGGCCTATTTTTGTTGCGGGGAGGGGTTGGGCAAAGTCTCGTCGCATTCCGAGTCCGGCGGACGAAGTTCGCCCACCCCACACCCCAAGGCTATAGCCCACCCCCTTTTTGGGCATTTTTCCGCAGGACGAACTTGGCGGCAAGGGGTTCGGCTGCACTTTTTTCGGCGCGGCTGTGCCCGCGGCCTATTTTTGTCACGGGGAGGGGGTGGGCAAAGCCTCGGCCCATTCCGAGTCCAGCGGACGAAGTTCGCCAGCCCCACGCCCCAAGGCTATAGCCCACCCCCTTTTTGGGCATTTTTCCACAGGACGAACTTGGCGCCAAGGGGTTCGACTGCTCTTTTTTTGGCGCGGCTGTGCCCACGGCCTATTTTTGTTGCGGGGAGGGGTTGGGCAAAGTCTCGTCGCATTCCGAGTCCGGCGGACGAAGTTCGCCCACCCCACACCCCAAGGCTATAGCCCACCCCCTTTTTGGGCATTTTTCCGCAGGACGAACTTGGCGGCAAGGGGTTCGGCTGCACTTTTTTCGGCGCGGCTGTGCCCGCGGCCTATTTTTGTCGCGGGGAGGGGGTGGGCAAAGTCTCAGCCCATTCCTAGTCCGGCGGACGATGTTCGCCAGCCCCACACCCCAAGGCTATAGCACACCCATTTTTTGGGCGCGGCTGTGCCCGCGGCCTATATTTGTTGCGGGTAGGCGGTGGGAAAAGGCTCGGCCCATTACGAGGAAGGCGGACGAAGTTCCCCAGCCCCACGCCCCAAGGCTATAGCCCGCCCCTTTTTTGCGCATTTTTCCGCAGGACGAACATGGCGCCAACGGGTTCGGCTGCTCTTTTTTGGGCGCGGCTGTGCCCGCGGCGTATTTTTGTCACGGGGAGGGCGTGGGAAAATTCTCGGCCCATTCCGAGTCCGCGCGGACGAAGTTCGCCAGCCTCACCCCCCAAGGCTATAGCCCACCCCCTTTTTGGGCATTTTTCCGCAGGACGAACTTGGCGCCAGGGGGTCGGCTGCTCTTTTTTGGGCGCGGCTGTGCCCGCGGCCTATTTTTATCGCGGGCAGGGAGTGGGCAAAGTCTCGGCCCATTCCGAGTCCGGCGGACGAATTTCGCCAGCCCCACACCCCAAGGCTATAGCACACCCCTTTTTTGGGCGCGGCTGTGCCCGCGGCCTATATTTGTTGCGGGGAGGGGGTGGGAAAATGATCGGCCCATTACGAGGAAGGCGGACGAAGTTCCCCAGCCCCACATCCCAAGGCTATAGCCCTCCCCCTTTTTGGGCATTTTTCCGCAGGACGAACATGGCGCCAACGGGTTCGGCTACTCTTTTTTGGGCGCGGCTGTGCCCGCGGCGTATTTTTGTCGCGGGGAGGGCGTGGGAAAATTCTCGGGCCGTTCCGAGTCCGCGCGGACGAAGTTCGCCAGCCCCACCCCCCAAGGCTATAGCCCTCCCCCTTTCTGGGCATTTTTCCGCAGGACGAACATGGCGCCAAGGGGTTCGGTTGCTCTTTTTTGGGCGCGGCTATGCCCGCGGCCTATTTTTATCGCGGGGAGGGGGTGGGCAAAGTCTCCGTGCATTCCGAGTCCGGCGGATGAAGTTCGCTAGCCCCCCGCCAAAAGGCTATAGCACACCCCTTTTTTGGGCATTTTTCCGCAGGACGAACTTGGCGCCAAGGGGTTCGGCTGCTCTTCTTTGGCGCAGCTGTGCCCGCGGCCTATGTTTGTCGTGGGGAGGGGGTGGGTAAAGTCACCGCACATTCCGAGTCCGGCGGATGAAGTTCGCCAGCCCCACGCCCCAAGGCTATAGCCCACCCCTTTTTTTGGCATTTTTCCGCAGGACGAACTTGGCGCCAAGGGGTTCGGCTGCTATTTTTTGGGCTCGGCTGTGCCCGCGGCCTATTTTTGTCACGAGGAGGGGGTGGGCAATGACCCGGCCCATTCCGAGGAAGGCGGAAGAAGTTCGCCAGCCCCACGCCCCAAGGCAATAGCCCACCCCATTTTTGGGCATTTTTCCGCAGGACGAATTTGGCGCCAAGGGGATCAGCTGCTCCTTTTTGGACGCGGCTGTGCCCGCGGCCTATTTTTGTCGTGGGGAGGGGGTGGGAAAAGTCTCGGCCCATTCCGAGTCCGGCGGACGAGGTTCGACAGCCCCACGCCCCAAGGCTATAGCCCACCCCCATTTTGGGCATTTTTCCGCAGGACGAACTTGGCGCCACGGGGTTTGGCTGCTCTTTTTTGGGCGCGACTGTGCCCGCGGCCTATTTTTGTCTCGGGGAGGGGGTGGGAAAATTCTCGGCTCATTCCGAGTCCGGCGGACGAAGTGCGCCAGCACCACGCGCCAAGACTATAGCCCACCCCCTTTTTGGGCATTTTTCCGCAGGACGAACATGGCGCCAAGGGGTTCGGCTGCACTTTTTGTGGCGCGGCTGTGCCCGGGGCCTATTTTTGTTGCGGGGTGGGGGTGGGAAAAGTCTCGGCCTACTCCGAAGAAAGAGGACAAAGTTCGCCAGCCCCATGCCCAAAGGCTATCGCACACCCTTTTTTAGGGCATTTTTCCGCAGGATGAACTTGGCGCCAAGGGATTCCGCTGCTCTTTTTTTGGCGCGGCTGTGCCCGCGGCCTATTTTTGTTGGGGGGAGGGGGGTGGGCAAAATCTCGGCCCACTCCGAAGAAGGCGGACGAAGTTCGCCAGCCCCACGCCCCAAGGCTATAGCCCACCCCTTTTTTGGGCATTTTTCCGCAGGACGAACTTGGCGCCACGGGGTTCAGCTGCTTTTTTTTGGGCGCGGCTGTGCCCGCGGCCTATTTTTGTCTCAGGGAGGTGGTGGGAAAATTCTCGGCTCATTCCGAGTCCGGCGGACGAAGTGCGCCAGCACCACGCGCCAAGACTATAGCCCACCCCCTTTTTGGGCATTTTTCCGCAGGACGAACTTGGCGCCAAGGGGTTCGGCTGCTCTTTTTCGGGCGCGGCTGCGCCCGCGGCCTATTATTGGCGCGGGGAGGGGGTGGGCCAAGCCTCGGCCCATTCCGAGTGCGGCGGACGAAGTTCGCCAGCCCCACGCCCCAAGGCTATAGCCCACCCCCTTTTTGGGCATTTTTCCGCAGGACGAACTAGGTGCCAAGGGGTTTGGCTGCTCTTTTTTGGGCGCGGCTGTGCCCGCGGCCTATTTTTGTTGGGGGGGAGGGGGTGGGCAAAATCTCGGCCCACTCCGAAGAAGGCGGACGAAGTTCGCCAGTCCCACGCCCCAAGGCTATAGCCCACCCCTTTTTTGGGCATTTTTCCTTAGGACGAACTTGGCGCCAAGGGGTTCAGCTGCTCTTTTTTGGGCGCGGCTGTGCCCGCAGCCAATTTTTGTCGCGGGGAGGGGGTGGGAAAAGTCTCGGCTCATTCCGAGTCCGGCGGACGAAGTTCGCCTGCCCCACGCCCCAAGGCTATAACCCACCCCTTTTTTGGGCATTTTTCCGCCGGACGAACTTGGCGCCAAGGGATTCGGCTGCTCTTTTTTGGGCGCGGCTGTGTCCGCGGCCTATTTTTTTCGCGGGGAGGGGGTGGGAAAAGTCTCGGCCCATTCCGAGTCCAGCGGACGAACTTCGGCAGCCCCACGCCCCATGGCTATAGTACACCCCTTTTTTGGGCATTTTTCCGCAGGACGAACTTGGCGCCAGGGGGTTCGACTGCTCTTTTTTAGGCGCAGCTGTGCCCGCGGCCTACTTTTGCCACGGGGAGGGTGTTGGCAATGTCTCGGCCCATTCCGAGGAAGGCGGATGAACTTTGGCGGCCCCACGCCCAAAAGCTGTAGCACACCCTTTTTTTGGGCATTTTTCCGCAGGACGAACTTGGCGCCAAGGGGTTCGGCTGCTCTTTTTCGGGTGCGGCTGCGCCCACGGCCTATTATTGGCGCGGGGAGGGGGTGGGCCAAGCCTCGGCCCATTCCGAGCGCGGCGGACGAAGTTCGCCAGCCCCACGCCCCAAGGCTATAGCCCACCCCCTTTTTGGGCATTTTTCCGCAGGACGAACTTGGTGCCAAGGGGTTTGGCTGCTCTTTTTTGGGCGCGGCTGTGCCCGCGGCCTATTTTTGTTGCGGAGAGGGGGTGGGCAAAGTCTCGGCCCATTCCGAGTCCAGCGGACGAAGTTTGCAGGCCCCACGCCCCAAGGCTATAGCCCACCCCTTTTTTGGGCATTTTTCTGGAGGACGAACTTGGCGCCAAGGGGTTCGGCTGCTCTTTTTGGGGTGCGGTTGTGGCCGCGGCGTATTTTTGTCGTGGCGAGGGGGTGGTCAAAGTCTCTGCCCATTCCGAGTCCAGCGGACGAGGTTCGCCAGCCCCACGCCCAAAGGCTATAGCACACCCCTTTTTTGGGCATTTTTGCGCAGGACGAACTTGGCGCCAAGGGGTTCGACTGCTCTTTTTTGGGCGCGGCTGTGCCCGCGGCCTATTATTAGCGCGGGGAGGGGGTGGGCCAAGCCTCGGCCCATTCCGAGACCAGCGGACGAACTTCGGCAGCCCCACGCCCCAAGGCTATAGTACACCCCTTTTTTGGGCATTTTTCCGCCGGACGAACTTGGCGCCAAGGGGTTCGACTGCTCTTTTTTGGGCGCGGTGGTACCCGCGGCCTACTTTTGGTGCGGGGAGGGAGTTGGCAATGTCTCGGCCCATTCCGAGGAAGGCGGATGAACTTTGGCGGCCCCACGCCCAAAGGCTATAGCACACCCCTTTTTTGGGCATTTTTCCGCGGGACAAACTTGGCGCCAAGGGGTTCGACTGCTCTTTTTTGGGCGTGGTTGTCCCCGCGGCCTATTTTTGTCGCGGGGAAGGGGGGGGCAATGTCTCGGCCCATTCCGAGGAAGGCGGATGAAGTTCGCCAGCCCCACGTCCCAAGGCTATAGCCCACCCCTTTTTTGGGCATTTTTCCGCTGGACGAACTTGGCGCCAAGGGGTTCGCCTGCTCTTTTTTGGGTGCGGCTGTGCCCGCGGCGTATTTTTGTCGCTGCGAGGGGGTGGGCAAAGTCTCGGCCCATTCCGAGTCCGGCGGACGAAGTTCGACGGCCCCACACCCCAAGGCTATAGCCCAACCCTTTTTTGGGCATTTTTCCGCAGGACAAACTTGGCGCCGAGGGGTTCGGCTGCTTTTATTTGGGCGCGGCTGTGGCCGTGGCCTATTTTTGTCGCGGGGAGGGGGTGGGCAAAGTCTCGGCCCATTCCGTGGAAGGCGGACGAAGTTCGCCAGCCCCACGCCCCAAGGCCATAGCCCACCCCCTTTTTGGGCATTTTTCCGCATGACGAACTTGGCGCCTAGGGGTTCGGCTGCTCTTTTTTGGGCATGGCTGTGCCCATGGCTTATTTTTTTTCATGGAAAGGGGGTGGGAAATGTCTCGGCCCATTCCGAGTCCGGTGGACAAACTTTGCCAGCCCCATTCCCCAAGGCTATAGCCCACCCCTTTTTGGGCATTTTTCCGCAGGACGAACTTGGCGCCAAGGGCTTCGGCTGCTCTTTTTTGGGTGCGGCTGTGCCCGCGGTCTAATTTTGTCATGGGGAGTGGGTGGGGAAAGTCTCGACCCATTCCGAGTCCGGCGGACGAAGTTCGCCCACCCCACGCCCCAAGGCTATAGCCCACCCCCTTTTTTGGGCATTTTTCCGCAGGACGAACTTGGCGCCAGGGGGTTCGACTGCTCTTTTTTAGGCGCAGCTGTGCCCGCGGCCTACTTTTGCCACGGGGAGGGTGTTGGCAATGTCTCGGCCCATTCCGAGGAAGGCGGATGAACTTTGGCGGCCCCACGCCCAAAAGCTGTAGCACACCCTTTTTTTGGGCATTTTTCCGCAGGACGAACTTGGCGCCAAGGGGTTCGGCTGCTCTTTTTCGGGTGCGGCTGCGCCCGCGGCCTATTATTGGCGCGGGGAGGGGGTGGGCCAAGCCTCGGCCCATTCCGAGCGCGGCGGACGAAGTTCGCCAGCCCCACGCCCCAAGGCTATAGCCCACCCCCTTTTTGGGCATTTTTCCGCAGGACGAACTTGGTGCCAAGGGGTTTGGCTGCTCTTTTTTGGGCGCGGCTGTGCCCGCGGCCTATTTTTGTTGCGGAGAGGGGGTGGGCAAAGTCTCGGCCCATTCCGAGTCCAGCGGACGAAGTTTGCAGGCCCCACGCCCCAAGGCTATAGCCCACCCCTTTTTTGGGTATTTTTCTGGAGGACGAACTTGGCGCCAAGGGGTTCGGCTGCTCTTTTTGGGGTGCGGTTGTGGCCGCGGCGTATTTTTGTCGTGGCGAGGGGGTGGTCAAAGTCTCTGCCCATTCCGAGTCCAGCGGACGAGGTTCGCCAGCCCCACGCCCAAAGGCTATAGCACACCCCTTTTTTGGGCATTTTTGCGCAGGACGAACTTGGCGCCAAGGGGTTCGACTGCTCTTTTTTGGGCGCGGCTGTGCCCGCGGCCTATTATTAGCGCGGGGAGGGGGTGGGCCAAGCCTCGGCCCATTCCGAGACCAGCGGACGAACTTCGGCAGCCCCACGCCCCAAGGCTATAGTACACCCCTTTTTTGGGCATTTTTCCGCCGGACGAACTTGGCGCCAAGGGGTTCGACTGCTCTTTTTTGGGCGCGGTGGTACCCGCGGCCTACTTTTGGTGCGGGGAGGGAGTTGGCAATGTCTCGGCCCATTCCGAGGAAGGCGGATGAACTTTGGCGGCCCCACGCCCAAAGGCTATAGCACACCCCTTTTTTGGGCATTTTTCCGCGGGACAAACTTGGCGCCAAGGGGTTCGACTGCTCTTTTTTGGGCGTGGTTGTCCCCGCGGCCTATTTTTGTCGCGGGGAAGGGGGGGGCAATGTCTCGGCCCATTCCGAGGAAGGCGGATGAAGTTCGCCAGCCCCACGTCCCAAGGCTATAGCCCACCCCTTTTTTGGGCATTTTTCCGCTGGACGAACTTGGCGCCAAGGGGTTCGCCTGCTCTTTTTTGGGTGCGGCTGTGCCCGCGGCGTATTTTTGTCGCTGCGAGGGGGTGGGCAAAGTCTCGGCCCATTCCGAGTCCGGCGGACGAAGTTCGACGGCCCCACACCCCAAGGCTATAGCCCAACCCTTTTTTGGGCATTTTTCCGCAGGACAAACTTGGCGCCGAGGGGTTCGGCTGCTTTTATTTGGGCGCGGCTGTGGCCGTGGCCTATTTTTGTCGCGGGGAGGGGGTGGGCAAAGTCTCGGCCCATTCCGTGGAAGGCGGACGAAGTTCGCCAGCCCCACGCCCCAAGGCCATAGCCCACCCCCTTTTTGGGCATTTTTCCGCATGACGAACTTGGCGCCTAGGGGTTCGGCTGCTCTTTTTTGGGCATGGCTGTGCCCATGGCTTATTTTTTTTCATGGAAAGGGGGTGGGAAATGTCTCGGCCCATTCCGAGTCCGGTGGACAAACTTTGCCAGCCCCATTCCCCAAGGCTATAGCCCACCCCTTTTTGGGCATTTTTCCGCAGGACGAACTTGGCGCCAAGGGCTTCGGCTGCTCTTTTTTGGGTGCGGCTGTGCCCGCGGTCTAATTTTGTCATGGGGAGTGGGTGGGGAAAGTCTCGACCCATTCCGAGTCCGGCGGACGAAGTTCGCCCACCCCACGCCCCAAGGCTATAGCCCACCCCCTTTTTTGGGCATTTTTCCGCAGGACGAACTTGGCGCCAGGGGGTTCGACTACTCTTTTTTAGGCGCAGCTGTGCCCGCGGCCTACTTTTGCCACGGGGAGGGTGTTGGCAATGTCTCGGCCCATTCCGAGGAAGGCGGATGAACTTTGGCGGCCCCACGCCCAAAAGCTGTAGCACACCCTTTTTTTGGGCATTTTTCCGCAGGACGAACTTGGCGCCAAGGGGTTCGGCTGCTCTTTTTCGGGTGCGGCTGCGCCCGCGGCCTATTATTGGCGCGGGGAGGGGGTGGGCCAAGCCTCGGCCCATTCCGAGCGCGGCGGACGAAGTTCGCCAGCCCCACGCCCCAAGGCTATAGCCCACCCCCTTTTTGGGCATTTTTCCGCAGGACGAACTTGGTGCCAAGGGGTTTGGCTGCTCTTTTTTGGGCGCGGCTGTGCCCGCGGCCTATTTTTGTTGCGGAGAGGGGGTGGGCAAAGTCTCGGCCCATTCCGAGTCCAGCGGACGAAGTTTGCAGGCCCCACGCCCCAAGGCTATAGCCCACCCCTTTTTTGGGCATTTTTCTGGAGGACGAACTTGGCGCCAAGGGGTTCGGCTGCTCTTTTTGGGGTGCGGTTGTGGCCGCGGCGTATTTTTGTCGTGGCGAGGGGGTGGTCAAAGTCTCTGCCCATTCCGAGTCCAGCGGACGAGGTTCGCCAGCCCCACGCCCAAAGGCTATAGCACACCCCTTTTTTGGGCATTTTTGCGCAGGACGAACTTGGCGCCAAGGGGTTCGACTGCTCTTTTTTGGGCGCGGCTGTGCCCGCGGCCTATTATTAGCGCGGGGAGGGGGTGGGCCAAGCCTCGGCCCATTCCGAGACCAGCGGACGAACTTCGGCAGCCCCACGCCCCAAGGCTATAGTACACCCCTTTTTTGGGCATTTTTCCGCCGGACGAACTTGGCGCCAAGGGGTTCGACTGCTCTTTTTTGGGCGCGGTGGTACCCGCGGCCTACTTTTGGTGCGGGGAGGGAGTTGGCAATGTCTCGGCCCATTCCGAGGAAGGCGGATGAACTTTGGCGGCCCCACGCCCAAAGGCTATAGCACACCCCTTTTTTGGGCATTTTTCCGCGGGACAAACTTGGCGCCAAGGGGTTCGACTGCTCTTTTTTGGGCGTGGTTGTCCCCGCGGCCTATTTTTGTCGCGGGGAAGGGGGGGGCAATGTCTCGGCCCATTCCGAGGAAGGCGGATGAAGTTCGCCAGCCCCACGTCCCAAGGCTATAGCCCACCCCTTTTTTGGGCATTTTTCCGCTGGACGAACTTGGCGCCAAGGGGTTCGCCTGCTCTTTTTTGGGTGCGGCTGTGCCCGCGGCGTATTTTTGTCGCTGCGAGGGGGTGGGCAAAGTCTCGGCCCATTCCGAGTCCGGCGGACGAAGTTCGACGGCCCCACACCCCAAGGCTATAGCCCAACCCTTTTTTGGGCATTTTTCCGCAGGACAAACTTGGCGCCGAGGGGTTCGGCTGCTTTTATTTGGGCGCGGCTGTGGCCGTGGCCTATTTTTGTCGCGGGGAGGGGGTGGGCAAAGTCTCGGCCCATTCCGTGGAAGGCGGACGAAGTTCGCCAGCCCCACGCCCCAAGGCCATAGCCCACCCCCTTTTTGGGCATTTTTCCGCATGACGAACTTGGCGCCTAGGGGTTCGGCTGCTCTTTTTTGGGCATGGCTGTGCCCATGGCTTATTTTTTTTCATGGAAAGGGGGTGGGAAATGTCTCGGCCCATTCCGAGTCCGGTGGACAAACTTTGCCAGCCCCATTCCCCAAGGCTATAGCCCACCCCTTTTTGGGCATTTTTCCGCAGGACGAACTTGGCGCCAAGGGCTTCGGCTGCTCTTTTTTGGGTGCGGCTGTGCCCGCGGTCTAATTTTGTCATGGGGAGTGGGTGGGGAAAGTCTCGACCCATTCCGAGTCCGGCGGACGAAGTTCGCCCACCCCACGCCCCAAGGCTATAGCCCACCCCCTTTTTTGGGCATTTTTCCGCAGGACGAACTTGGCGCCAGGGGGTTCGACTACTCTTTTTTAGGCGCAGCTGTGCCCGCGGCCTACTTTTGCCACGGGGAGGGTGTTGGCAATGTCTCGGCCCATTCCGAGGAAGGCGGATGAACTTTGGCGGCCCCACGCCCAAAAGCTGTAGCACACCCTTTTTTTGGGCATTTTTCCGCAGGACGAACTTGGCGCCAAGGGGTTCGGCTGCTCTTTTTCGGGTGCGGCTGCGCCCGCGGCCTATTATTGGCGCGGGGAGGGGGTGGGCCAAGCCTCGGCCCATTCCGAGCGCGGCGGACGAAGTTCGCCAGCCCCACGCCCCAAGGCTATAGCCCACCCCCTTTTTGGGCATTTTTCCGCAGGACGAACTTGGTGCCAAGGGGTTTGGCTGCTCTTTTTTGGGCGCGGCTGTGCCCGCGGCCTATTTTTGTTGCGGAGAGGGGGTGGGCAAAGTCTCGGCCCATTCCGAGTCCAGCGGACGAAGTTTGCAGGCCCCACGCCCCAAGGCTATAGCCCACCCCTTTTTTGGGCATTTTTCTGGAGGACGAACTTGGCGCCAAGGGGTTCGGCTGCTCTTTTTGGGGTGCGGTTGTGGCCGCGGCGTATTTTTGTCGTGGCGAGGGGGTGGTCAAAGTCTCTGCCCATTCCGAGTCCAGCGGACGAGGTTCGCCAGCCCCACGCCCAAAGGCTATAGCACACCCCTTTTTTGGGCATTTTTGCGCAGGACGAACTTGGCGCCAAGGGGTTCGACTGCTCTTTTTTGGGCGCGGCTGTGCCCGCGGCCTATTATTAGCGCGGGGAGGGGGTGGGCCAAGCCTCGGCCCATTCCGAGACCAGCGGACGAACTTCGGCAGCCCCACGCCCCAAGGCTATAGTACACCCCTTTTTTGGGCATTTTTCCGCCGGACGAACTTGGCGCCAAGGGGTTCGACTGCTCTTTTTTGGGCGCGGTGGTACCCGCGGCCTACTTTTGGTGCGGGGAGGGAGTTGGCAATGTCTCGGCCCATTCCGAGGAAGGCGGATGAACTTTGGCGGCCCCACGCCCAAAGGCTATAGCACACCCCTTTTTTGGGCATTTTTCCGCGGGACAAACTTGGCGCCAAGGGGTTCGACTGCTCTTTTTTGGGCGTGGCTGTCCCCGCGGCCTATTTTTGTCGCTGGGAAGGGGGGGGCAATGTCTCGGCCCATTCCGAGGAAGGCGGACGAAGTTCGCCAGCCCCACGCCCCAAGGCCATAGCCCACCCCCTTTTTGGGCATTTTTCCGCAAGATGAACTTGGCGCCTAGGGGTTCGGCTGCTCTTTTTTGGGCTTGGCTGTGCCCATGGCTTATTTTTTTTCATGGAAAGGGGGTGGGAAATGTCTCGGCCCATTCCGAGTCCGGTGGACGAACTTTGCCAGCCCCATTCCCCAAGGCTATAGCCCACCCCTTTTTGGGCATTTTTCCGCAGGACGAACTTGGCGCCAAGGGCTTCGGCTGCTCTTTTTTGGGTGCGGCTGTGCCCGCGGTCTACTTTTCTCATGGGGAGTGGGTGGGGAAAGTCTCGACCCATTCCGAGTCCGGCGGACGAAGTTCGCCCACCCCACGCCCCAAGGCTATAGCCCACCCCCTTTTTGGGCATTTTTCCGCAGGACGAAGTTTGCACCAAGGGGTTCGGCTGCTCTTTTTTGGGCTCGGCTGTGCCCGCGGCCTATTTTTGTCGCGGGGAGGGGGTGGGGAAAGTCTCGGCCCATTCCGAGTCCGGCGGACGAAGTTCGCCCGCCCCACGCCCCGAGGCTATAGCCCACCCCCTTTTTGGGTATTTTTCCGCAGGACGAACTTGGCGCCAAGGGGTTCGGCTGCTCTTTTTTGGCCGCGGCTGTGCCCGCGGCCTATTTTTTGCGTGGGGTGGGGGTGGCCAAAGTCTCGGCCCATTCCGAGATCGGTGGACAAAGTTCGCCAGCCCCACGCCCCAAGGCTATAGCACACCCCTTTTTTGGTCATTTTTCCGCAGGACGAACTTGGCGCCACGGGGTTCGGCTGCTCTTTTTTGGGCGCGACTGTGTCCGCGGCGTATTTTTGTCGTGGGGAGGGGGTGGGCAAAGTCTCGGCCCATTCCGAGCCACGTGGACGAAGTTCGCCAGCTCCACGCCCCAAGGCTATAGCCCACCCCCTTTTTTGGGCATTTGTCCGCAGGACGAACTTGGCACCAAGGGGTTCGGCTGCTCTTTTTTGGGCGCGGCTGTGCCCGCGGCCTATTTTTGCCTCGGGGAGGGTTCGCCAGCCCCACGCCGCAAGGCTGTAGCCCACCCCCTTTTTGGGCATTTTTCCGCAGGACGAACTTGGCGCCTAGGGGTTCGGCTGCTCTTTTTTGGGCGTGGCTGTGCCCGCGGCCTATTTTTTGCGTGGGGTGGGGGTGGCCAAAGTCTCGGCCCATTCCGAGTCCGGCGGACGAAGTTCATCAGCGCCACGCCCCAAGGCTATAGCCCGCCCCCTTTTTGGGCATATTTCCGCAGGACGAACTTGGCGCCAAGGGGTTTGGCTGCTCTTTTTTGGGTGCGGCTGTGCCCGCGGCCTATTTGTGTCGCAGGGAGGGGGTGGCCAAAGTCTCGGCCCATTCCGAGACCGGTGGACAAAGTTCGCCAGCCCCACGCCCCAAGGCTACAGCACACCCCTTTTTTGGTCATTTTTCCGCAGGACGAACTTGGCGCCACGGGGTTCGGCTGCTCTTTTTTGGGCGCGACTGTGTCCGCGGCGTAGTTTTGTCGTGGGGAGGGGGTGGGCAAAGTCTCGGCCCATTCCGAGCCACGTGGACGAGGTTCGCCAGCTCCACGCCCCAAGGCTATAGCCCACCCCCTTTTTTGGGCATTTTTCCGCAGGACGAACTTGGCACCAAGGGGTTCGGCTGCTCTTTTTTGGGCGCGGCTGTGCCCGCAGCCTATTTTTCCCTCGGGGAGGGTTCGCCAGCCCCACGCCGCAAGGCTGTAGCCTACCCCCTTTTTGGGCATTTTTCCGCAGGACGAACTTGGCGCCTAGGGGTTCGGCTGCTCTTTTTTGGGCGTGGCTGTGCCCATGGCTTATTTTTTTCATGGAAAGAGGGTGGGAAATGTCTCGGCCCATTCCGAGTCCGGTGGACGAACTTTGCCAGCCCCATTCCCCAAGGCTATAGCCCACCCCTTTTTGGGCATTTTTCCGCAGGACGAACTTGGCGCCAAGGGGTTCAGCTGCTCTTTTTTGGGCGCGGCTGTGCCCGCGGTCTACTTTTGTCGTGGGGAGTGGGTGGGGAAAGTCTCGGCCCATTCCGAGTCCGGCGGACGAAGTTCGCCCACCCCACGCCCCAAGGCTATAGCCCACCCCTTTTTGGGCATTTTTCCGCAGGACGAACTTGGCGCCAAGGGCTTCGGCTGCTCTTTTTTGGGCGCGGCTGTGCCCGCGGTCTACTTTTGTCGTGGGGAGTGGGTGGGGAAAGTCTCGGCCCATTCCGAGTCCGGCGGACGAAGTTCGCCCACCCCACGCCCCAAGGCTATAGCCCACCCCCTTTTTGGGCATTTTTCCGCCGGACGAAGTTTGCACCAAGGGGTTCGGCTGCTCTTTTTTGGGCTCGGCTGTGCCCGCGGCCTATTTTTGTCGCGGGGAGGGGGTGGCCAAAGTCTCGGCCCATTCCGAGTCTGGCGGACGAAGTTCATCAGCCCCACGCCCCAAGGCTATAGCCCGCCCCCTTTTTGGGCATATTTCCGCAGGACGAACTTGGCGCCAAGGGTTTTGGCTGCTCTTTTTTGGGCGCGGCTGTGTCCGCGGCCTATTTTTGTTGCAGGGAGGGGGTGGCCAAAGTCTCGGCCCATTCCGAGATCGGTGGACAAAGTTCGCCAGCCCCACGCCCCAAGGCTATAGCACACCCCTTTTTTGGTCATTTTTCCGCAGGACGAACTTGGCGCCACGGGGTTCGGCTGCTCTTTTTTGGGCGCGACTGTGTCCGCGGCGTATTTTTGTCGTGGGGAGGGGGTGGGCAAAGTCTCGGCCCATTCCGAGCCACGTGGACGAAGTTCGCCAGCTCCACGCCCCAAGGCTATAGCCCACCCCCTTTTATGGGCATTTTTCCGCAGGACGAACTTGGCACCAAGGGGTTCGGCTGCTCTTTTTTGGGCGCGGCTGTGCCCGCGGCCTATTTTTGCCTCGGGGAGGGTTCGCCAGCCCCACGCCGCAAGGCTGTAGCCCACCCCCTTTTTGGGCATTTTTCCGCAGGACGAACTTGGCGCCTAGGGGTTCGGCTGCTCTTTTTTGGGCGTGGCTGTGCCCATGGCTTATTTTTTTTCATGGAAAGGGGGTGGGAAATGTCTCGGCCCATTCCGAGTCCGGTGGACGAACTTTGCCAGCCCCATTCCCCAAGGCTATAGCCCACCCCTTTTTGGGCATTTTTCCGCAGGACGAACTTGGCGCCAAGGGCTTCGGCTGCTCTTTTTTGGGCGCGGCTGTGCCCGCGGTCTACTTTTGTCGTGGGGAGTGGGTGGGGAAAGTCTCGACCCATTCCGAGTCCGGCGGACGAAGTTCGCCCACCCCACGCCCCAAGGCTATAGCCCACCCCCTTTTTGGGCATTTTTCCGCAGGACGAAGTTTGCACCAAGGGGTTCGGCTGCTCTTTTTTGGGCTCGGCTGTGCCCGCGGCCTATTTTTGTCGCGGGGAGGGGGTGGGCAAAGTCTCGGCCCATTCCGAGTCCGGCGGACGAAGTTCGCCCGCCCCACGCCCCGAGGCTATAGCCCACCCCCTTTTTGGGCATTTTTTCGCAGGATGAACTTGGCACCAAGGGGTTCGGCTGCTCTTTTTTGGCCGCGGCTGTGCCCGCGGCCTATTTTTTGCGTGGGGTGGGGGTGGCCAAAGTCTCGGCCCATTCCGAGTCCGGCGGACGAAGTTCATCAGCCCCACGCCCCAAGGCTATAGCCCGCCCCCTTTTTGGGCATATTTCCGCAGGACGAACTTGTCGCCAAGGGGTTTGGCTGCTCTTTTTTGGGCGCGGCTGTGCCCGCGGCCTATTTTTGTCGCAGGGAGGGGGTGGCCAAAGTCTCGGCCCATTCCGAGACCGGTGGACAAAGTTCGCCAGCTCCACGCCCCAAGGCTATAGCCCACCCCCTTTTTTGGGCATTTTTCCGCAGGACGAACTTGGCGCCAAGGGGTTCGGCTGCTCTTTTTTGGGCGCGGCTGTGCCCGCGGCCTATTTTTGTCGCGGGGAGAGGGTGAGAAAAGTCTCGGCCCATTCCGAGTCCGGCGGACGAAGTGCGCCCGCCCCACGCCCCAAGGCTATAGCCCAACCCCTTTTTAGGCATTTATCCAAAGGACGAACTTGGCGCCAAGGGGTTCAGCTGCTCTTTTTTGGGCGCGGCTGTGCCCGCGGCCTATTTTTGTCGTGGGGAGGGGGTGGGCAATGTCTCGGCCCATTCTGATGAAAGCGGACGAAGTGCGCCAGCCCCACGCCCCAAGGCTAAAGCCCATCCCCTTTTTGGAAATTTTTCCGCAGGACGAACTTGGCGTCAAGGGGTTCGGCTGCTATTTTTTGGGCGCGGCTGTGCCCGGGTCCTATTTTTGTCGCGGGGAGGGGGTGGCCAAAGTCTCGGCCCATTCCGAGACCGGTGGACGAAGTTCGCCAGCCTCACGCCCCAAGGCTATAGCACACCCCTTTTTTGGTCATTTTTCCGCAGGACGAACTTGGCGCCAAGGGGTTCGGCTGCTCTTTTTCGGGCGCGACTGTGTCAGTGGCGTATTTTTGTCGTGGGGAGGGAGTGGGCAAAGTCTCGGCCCATTCCGAGCCAGGTGGACGAAGTTCGCCAGCTCCACGCCCCAAAGCTATAGCCCACCCCCTTTTTGGGCATTTTTCCGCAGGACGAACCTGGCGCCAAGGGGTTCGGCTGCTCTTTTTTGGGCGCGGCTGTGCCCGCGGCCTATGTTTGTCGCGGGGAGGGGCTGGACAATGTCTTGGCCCATTCTGAGGAAGGCGGACGAAGTGCGCCAGCCCCACGCCCCAAGGCTAAAGCCCATCCCCTTTTTGGACATTTTTCCGCAGGACGAACTAGGCGTCAAGTTATGCCTAACTTGACGTCAAGGGGTTCGACTGCTCTTTTTTGGGCGAGGCTGTGCCCGCGGGCTATTTTTGTCACGGGGATGGGGTGGCCAAAATATCGGCCCATTCCGAGTCCGGCGGATGAAGTTCGCCGGCCCCACGCCCCAAGGCTATAGCCCACCCCTTTTTTGGGCATTTTTCCGCAGGACGAACTTGGCGCGAAGGGGTTCGGCTGCTCTTTTTTGGGCGCGGCTGTGCCCGCGGCCTATTTTTGTCGCGACGAGGGGGTGGGTAAAGTCTCGGCCCATTCCGGGTCCGGCGGACGAAGTTCGCCCGCGGCCCGCCCCAAGGCTATAGCCCACCCCTTCTTGGGCATTTTTCCGCAGGATGAACTTGGCTCCAAGGGGTTCGGCTGCTCTTTTTTGGGCGCGGCCGTGCCCGCGGCCTATTTTTGTCGCGGGGAGGGGGTGGGCATAGTCTCGGCCCATTCCGAGGAAGGCGGACGATGTTTGCCTGCCCCACGCCCCAAGGCTGTAGCCCACCCATTTTTTGGGCATTTTTCCGCAGGACGAACTTGGCGCCTAGGGGTCGGCTGCTCTTTTTTGTGCGCGGCTGTGCCCGCGGCCTATTTTTGTCGCGGGGAGGGGGTGGCCAAACTCTCGGCCAATTCCGAGGAAGGCGGAAGAAGTTCGCCGGCCCCACGCCGCAAGGCTATAGCCCACCCCTTTTTTGGGCATTTTTCCGCAGGACGAACTTGGCGCCAAGGGGTTCGGTTGTTATTTTTTGGGTGCGGCCGTGCCCGCGGCCTATTTTTGTCGCGGGGAGGGGGTGTGCAAAGTCTCGGCCCATTCCGAGCCCGGTGGACGAAGTTCGCCATCCCTACGCCCCAAGGCTATAGCCCACCCCTTTTTTAGGCATTTTTCCGCTGGACGAACTTGGCGCCAAGTGGTTCGGCTGCTCTTTTTTGGGCGCGGCTGTGCCCGCGGCCTATGTTTATCGCGGGGAGGGGGTGGGAAAAGTGTCCGCCCATTCCGAGTCCGGCGGACGAAGTTCGTCAGCCCCACGCCCCAAGGCTATACCACACCCCTTTTTCGGGCATTTTTCCGCAGGACGAACTTGGCGCCAAGGGGTTCGGCTGCTCTTTTTTTGGCGCGGCTCTGTCCGCGGCCTATTTTTGTCATGGGAAGGGGGTGGACACAGTCTCGGCCCATTCCGAGGAAGGCGGACGAAGTACGCCGGCCCCACGCCCAAAGGCTATAGCACACCCCTTTTTTGGGCATTTTTCCGCAGGACGAACATGCCACCAAGGGGTTTGGCTGCTCTTTTTTGGGCGCGGCTGTGCCCGCGGCCTAGTTTTGTCGCGGGGAGGGGGTGGGCAAAGTCTCGGCCCATTCCGAGTCCGGCGGACGAAGTTCGGCAGCCCCACGCCCCAAGGCAATAGCCTACCCCTTTTTTGGGCATTTTTCCGCAGGACGAACTTGGCGCCAAGGGGTTCGGCTGCTCTTTTTTGGGCGCGGCTGTGCCCGCGGCCAATTTTTGTCGC
This sequence comes from Citrus glauca, assembly GCA_029633175.1. Lineage (NCBI taxonomy): Eukaryota > Viridiplantae > Streptophyta > Magnoliopsida > Sapindales > Rutaceae > Citrus > Citrus glauca. Next base: position 648,967 of record JAQOOD010000022.1, read on the forward strand.
GGGGAGGGTTGGCCAAAGCCTCGGCCCATTCCGAGTCCGGCGGACGAAGTTTGCCTGCCCCACGCCCCAGGGATATAGCCAATCTCCTTTTTGGGCATTTTTCCGCAGGGTGAACTTGGCGCCAACGGGTTCGGCTGCTATTTTTTAGGTGCGGCTGTGCCCGCGAACTTTTTTTGTCGCGGGGAGGGGGTGGGAAAAGTCTCGGCCCATTCCGAGTCCTGCAGACGAAGTACGCCGGCCCCATGCCCAATGGCTATAGCCCACCCCTTTTTTGGGCATTTTTCCGCAGGACGAACTTGGCGCCAAGGGGTTCGGCTGCTCTTTTTTTGGCGCGGCTCTGCCCGCGGCCTATTTTTGTCATGGGAAGGGGGTGGACACAGTCTCGGCCCATTCCGAGGAAGGCGGACGAAGTACGCCGGCCCCACGCCCAAAGGCTATAGCACACCCCTTTTTTGGGCATTTTTCCGCAGGACGAACTTGGCGCCAAGGGGTTCGGCTGCTCTTCTTTGGGCGCGGTTGTGCCCGCAGCCTATTTTTGTCGCGGGGAGGTGGTGGCCAAAGTCTCGGCCCATTCCGAGGAAGGCGGACGAAGTGCGCCGGCCCCACGCCCAAAGGCTATAGCACACCCCTTTTTTGGGCATTTTTCCGCAGGACGAACTTGGCGCCTAGGGGTTCGGCTGTTAGTTTTTGGGCGCGGCTGTGCCCGCGGCCAATTTTTGTCGCGGGGAGGGTTGGCCAAAGCCTCGGCCCATTCCGAGTCCGGCGGACGAAGTTTGCCTGCCCCACGCCCCAGGGATATAGCCAATCTCCTTTTTGGGCATTTTTCCGCAGGGTGAACTTGGCGCCAACGGGTTCGGCTGCTATTTTTTAGGTGCGGCTGTGCCCGCGAACTTTTTTTGTCGCGGGGAGGGGGTGGGAAAAGTCTCGGCCCATTCCGAGTCCTGCAGACGAAGTACGCCGGCCCCATGCCCAATGGCTATAGCCCACCCCTTTTTTGGGCATTTTTCCCTAGGACGAACTTGGCGCCAAGGGGTTCGGCCGCTCTTTTTTAGGCGCGGCTGTGCCCGTGGCCTATTTTTGTCATGGGGAGGGGGTTGGCAAAGTCCCGGCCCATTCCGACTCCGGCGGTCGAAGTTCACCCGCCCCACGCCCCAAGGCCATCGCCCACCCCCTTTTTTGGGCATTTTTCCGCAGGACGAAAATGGCGCCTTGGGGTTCGGGTGCTCTTTTTTGGGCGCGGCTGTGCCCGTGGCCTATTTTTTTCGCGGGGAGGGGTTGGCAAAGTCTCGGCACATTCCGAGTCCGGCGGACGAAGTTCGCCCGCCCCAGGCCCCAAAGCTATAGCCCACCCCTTTTTTCGGCATTTTTCCGCAGGACGAACTTGGCGCCAAGGGGTTCGGCTGCTCTTTTTTGGGCGCGGCCGTGCCCGCGGCTTATTTTTGTTACGGGGAGGGGGTGGGAAATGTCTCGGCCCATTCCGAGTCCCGCGGACGAACTTCGGCAGCCCCACGCCCCAAGCCTATTGCACACCCCTTTTTTGGGCATTTTTCCACAGGACGAAGTTGGCGCCAAGGGGTTCGGCAGTTATTTTTTGGGTACGGCCGTGCCCGCGGCCTATTTTTGTCACGGGGAGGTGGTGGCCAAAGTCTCGGCCCATTCCGAGTACCGCGGACGAAGTTCGCCATCCCAACGCCCCAAGGCTATAGCCCACCCCTTTTTTCGGCATTTTTCCGCAGGGCGAACTTGGCGCCAAGGGGTTCGGCTGCTCTTTTGTGGCCGCGGCTGCTCCCGCGGCCTATTTTTATCGCGGGGAGGGGATGTGCAAAGTCTCGGCCCATTCCGAGCCCGGCGGACGAAGTTCGCCATCCCTACGCCCCAAGGCTATAGCCCACCCCTTTTTTGGGCATTTTTCCGCAGGACGAACTTGGCGCCAAGGGGTTCGGCTGCTCTTTTTTGGGCGCGGCTGTGTCCGCGGCCTATTTTCGGCATGGGGAGGGGGGTGGCGTAAGTCTCGACCCATTCCGAGTCCGGCGGACGAAGTTCGCCAGCCCCACGCCCCAAGGCTATAGGCCACCACTTTTTCGGGCATTTTTCCGCCGGACGAACTTTGCGCCAAGGGGTTCGGCTGTTATTTTTTGGGTGCGGCCGTGCCCGCGGCCTATTTTTGTCGCGGGGAGGGGGTGGCTAAAGTCTCGGCCCATTCCGAGTCCGGCGGACGAAGTTCGCCCGCCCCACGCCCGAAGGCTATAGCTCACCCCCTTTTTGGGCATTTTTCCGCAGGACGAACTTGGCGGCAAGGGGTTCGGCTGCTCTCTTTTGGGCGCGGCTTTGCCCGCGGCCTATTTTTGTCGTGGGGAGGGGGTGGGCAAAGTCTCGGCCCATTCCCAGGAAGGCGGACGAAGTTCGCCAGCCCCACGCCCCAAGGCTATAGACCACCCCCTTTTTGGGCAATTTTCCGCAGGACGAACTTGGCACCAAGGGGCTCGGCTGCTCTTTTTTGGGCGTGGCTGTGCCTGCGGCATATTTTTGTCGCGGGGAGGGGGTGGGCAAAGCCTCGCCCCATTCTGAGTCCGGCGGACGAACTTCGGCAGCCCCACGCCCCAAGGCTATAGCAAACGCCTTTTTTGGGTATTTTTCCACAGGACGAACTTGGTGCCAAGGGGTTCGGCTGCTCTTTTTTGGGTACGGCCGTGCCCGCAGCCTATTTTTGTCGCGGGGAGGGGTTGGGCAAAACCTCGGCCCATTCCGAGCCCGTGGACGAAGTTCGCCATCCCTACGCCCCAAGGCTATAGCCCACCCCATTTTCGGGCATTTTTCCGCAGGACGAGCTTTGCGCAAAGGGGTTCGGCTGCTCTTTTTTGGGCGCGGCTGTGCCTGCGGCCTATTTTTGTCGCGGGGACGGGGTGTGCAAAGTCTCGACCCATTCCGAGTCCGGCGGATGAAGTTCGCCATCCTTACGCCCCAAGGCTATAGCCCACCCCTTTTTTGGGCATTTTTCCGCAGGACGAACTTGGCCCCAAGGGGTTCGGCTGCTCTTTTTTGGGATCGGCTGTGCCCGCGGCCTAGTTTGGTCATGGGGAGGTGGTGGGCAATGGCTCGGCCCATTCCGAGTCCGGCGGACGAAGTTCGCCCGCCACACGCCCCAAGGCTATAGCCCACCCCTTTTTTGGGCATTTTTCCGCAGCACGAACTTGGTGCCAAGGGGTTCGGCTGGTCTTTTTTGGGCGCAGCTGTGCCCGCGGCCTATTTTTGTCGCGGGGAGGGGGTGGGCAAAGTCTCGGCACATTCCGACTCTGGCGGACGAAGTTCGCCAGCCCCACGCCCCAAGGCTATAGCCCACCCCTTTTTTGGGCATTTTTCCGCAGGACGAACGTGGCGCGTAGGGGTTCGGCTGCTCATTTTTGGGCACGGCTGTACCCGCGGCCTATTTTTGTCACGGTGAGGGGGTGGGCAAAGCCTCGGCCCATTCCGAGTCCGGCGGACGAAGTTCGCCAGCCCCACGCCCCAAGGCTATAGCCCACCCCCTTTTTGGGCATTTTTCCGCAGGACGAACTTGGGGCCAAAGCGTTCGGCTGCTCCTTTTTGGGCGCGGCTGTGCCTGCGGCCTATTTTTGTCACGGGGAGGGGGTGGGCAAGGTCTCGGCAAATTCCGAGTCCGGCGGTCTAAGTTCGCCAGCCGCACGCCGCAAGGCTATAGCCCACCCCTTTTTTGGGCATTTTTCCGCAGGACGAACTTCGCGCCAAGGGGTTAGGCCACTCTTTTTTGTGCGTGGCTGTTCCCGCGGCCTATTATTGGCATGGGGAGGGGGTGGCCAAAGTCTCGGCCCATTCCGAGGAAGGCGGACGAAGTTCGCCAGCCCCACGCCAAAGGCTAAAGTACACCCCTTTTTTGGACATTTTCCGCAGGACGAACTTCGCGCCAAGGGTTTCGGCTGTGCCCATGGCCTATTTTTGTCGCGGGGTGGGGATGGGCAAAGTCTCAGCCCATTCCGAGGAAGGCAAATGAAGTTTTCCAGCCCCACGCCCCAAGGCTATAGCCCACCCCTTTTTTGGGCATTTTTCCGCGGGATGAACTTGGCGGCAAGGGGTTCGGCTGCTCTTTTTTGGGCGCGGCTGTGCCCGCGGCCTATTTTTGTCGCGGGGAGGGGGTGGGCAAAGTCTTGGCCCATTCCGAGGAAGGCGGACGAAGTTCGCCAGCACCACACTCAAAGGCTATAGCACGCCCCTTTTTTGGGCATTTTTCCGCAGGATGAACTTGACGCCAAGGGGTTCGGCCGCACTTTTTTGGGCGCAGCTGTGCCCGCGGCCTATTTTTGTCTCGGGGAGGTGGTGGGCAAAGTCTCAGCCCTTTCCGAGTCCGGCGGACGAAGTTCGCCAGCCCCACGCCCCAAGGCTATAGCCCACCCCTTTTTTGGGCATTTTTCCGCAGGACGAACTTGGCGCCAAGGGGTTCGGCTGCTCTTTTTTGGGTGCGGCTGTGCCCGCGGCCTATTTTTGTCGTGGGGAGGGGGTGGTCAATGTCTCGGCCCATTCCGAGGAAGGCGGACGATGTTTGCCAGCCCCACGCCCCCAGGCTATAGCCCACCCCTTTTTTGGGCATTTTTCCGCGGGATGAACTTGGGGCCAAGGGGTTCGGCTGCTCTTTTTTGGGCCCGGCTGTGCCCGCGGCCTACTTTTGTCACGGGGAGGGGGTGGACAAAGTCTCGGCCCATTCCGAGGAAGGCGGACGAAGTTCGCCAACACCACGCCCAAAGGCTATAGCACGCCCCTTTTTTGGGCATTTTTCCGCAGGATGAACTTGGCGCCAAGGGGTTCGGCCGCTCTTTTTTGGGCGCAGCTGTGCCCGCGGCCTATTTTTGTCTCGGGGAGGTGGTGGGCAAAGTCTCGGCCCTTTCCGAGTCCGGCGGACGAAGTTCGCCCGCCCCACGCCCCATGGCTATAGCCCACCCCTTTTTTGGGCATTTTTCCGCAGGACGAACTTGGCGCCAAGGGGTTCGGTTGTTATTTTTTGGGTGCGGCCGTGCCCGCGGCCTATTTTTGTCGCGGGGAGGGGGTGTGCAAAGTCTCGGCCCATTCCGAGCCCGGTGGACGAAGTTCGCCATCCCTACGCCCCAAGGCTATAGCCCACCCCTTTTTTAGGCATTTTTCCGCTGGACGAACTTGGCGCCAAGTGGTTCGGCTGCTCTTTTTTGGGCGCGGCTGTGCCCGCGGCCTATGTTTATCGCGGGGAGGGGGTGGGAAAAGTGTCCGCCCATTCCGAGTCCGGCGGACGAAGTTCGTCAGCCCCACGCCCCAAGGCTATACCACACCCCTTTTTCGGGCATATTTCCGCAGGACGAACTTGGCGCCAAGGGGTTCGGCTGCTCTTTTTTTGGCGCGGCTCTGCCCGCGGCCTATTTTTGTCATGGGAAGGGGGTGGACACAGTCTCGGCCCATTCCGAGGAAGGCGGACGAAGTACGCCGGCCCCACGCCCAAAGGCTATAGCACACCCCTTTTTTGGGCATTTTTCCGCAGGACGAACATGCCACCAAGGGGTTTGGCTGCTCTTTTTTGGGCGCGGCTGTGCCCGCGGCCTAGTTTTGTCGCGGGGAGGGGGTGGGCAAAGTCTCGGCCCATTCCGAGTCCGGCGGACGAAGTTCGGCAGCCCCACGCCCCAAGGCAATAGCCTACCCCTTTTTTGGGCATTTTTCCGCAGGACGAACTTGGCGCCAAGGGGTTCGGCTGCTCTTTTTTGTGCGCGGCTGTGCCCGCGTCCTATTTTTGGCGTGGGGAGGGGGTGGCCAAAGTCTCGGCCCATTCAAAGGAAGGCGGACGAACTTCGCCCACCCCACGCCCGAAGGCTGTAGCCCACCCCCTTTTTGGGCATTTTTCCGCAGGACGAACTTGGCGCCAAGGGTTTCGGCTGCTCTTTTTTGGTCGCAGCTGTGTCCACGGTCTTTTTTGGGCGCGGCTGTGCCCACTGCCTATTTTTGTCACGGGGAGGGGGTGGGAAAATTCTCGGCCCAATCCGAGTCCAGCGGACGAAGTTCGCCCGCCCCACTCCCCAAGGCTATGGCCCACCCCTTTTTTCGGCATTTTTTCGCAGGACGAACTTGGCGCCAAGGGGTTCGGCTGCTCTTTTTCGGTCGCGGCTGTGCCCGCGGCCTATTTTTGTTGTGTAGAGGGGGTGGGCAAAGTCTCGGCCCATTCCGAGTCCGCCGGACGAAGTTCGCCTGCCATACACCCCAAGGCTATAGCCCACCCCCTTTTTGGGCATTTTTCCGCAGGACGAACTTGGCACCAAGGGATTCGGCTGCTCTTTTTTGGGTGCGGCTGTGCCCGCGGCCTATTTTTGTCGCGGGGAGGGGGTGGCCAAAGTCTCGGCCCATTCCGACGAAGGCGGACGAAGTTCGCCGGCCCCACACCCAAAGGCTATAGCACACCCCTTTTTTGGACAGTTTTCCGCAGGTCGAACTTGGCGCCACGGGGTTCGGCTGCTCTTTTTTTGGCGCAGCTGTGCCCGCGGCCTATTTTTGTCGCGGGGAGGGGGTGGACACAGTCTCGGCCCATTCCGAGGAAGGCGGACGAAGTTCGCCATCCCTACGCCCCAAGGCTATAGCCCACCCCTTTTTTAGGCATTTTTCCGCTGGACGAACTTGGCGCCAAGTGGTTCGGCTGCTCTTTTTTGGGCGGGCTGTGCCCGCGGCCTATGTTTATCGCGGGGAGGGGGTGGGTAAAGTGTCCGCCCATTCCGAGTCCGGCGGACGAAGTTCGTCAGCCCCACGCCCCAAGGCTATGGCCCACCCCTTTTTTCGGCATTTTTTCGCAGGACGAACTTGGCGCCAAGGGGTTCAGCTGCTCTTTTTCGGTCGCGGCTGTGCCCGCGGCCTATTTTTGTTGTGTAGAGGGGGTGGGCAAAGTCTCGGCCCATTCCGAGTCCGCCGGACGAAGTTCGCCTGCCATACACCCCAAGGCTATAGCCCACCCCCGTTTTGGGCATTTTTCCGCAGGACGAACTTGGCGCCAAGGGGTTCGGCTGCTCTTTTTTTGGTGCGGCTGTGCCCGCGGCCTATTTTTGTCGCGGCCTATTTTTGTCGCGGGGAGGGGGTGGCCAAAGTCTCGGCCCATTCCGACGAAGGCGGACGAAGTTCGCCGGCCCCACACCCAAAGGCTATAGCACACCCCTTTTTTGGACCGTTTTCCGCAGGTCGAACTTGGCGCCACGGGGTTCGGCTGCTCTTTTTTTGGCGCGGCTGTGCCCGCGGCCTATTTTTGTCGCGGGGAGGGGGTGGACACAGTCTCGGCCCATTCCGAGGAAGGCGGACGAAGGTCGGCAGCCCCACGCCCCAAGGCAATAGCCCACCCCTTTTTTGGGCATTTTTCCACAGGACGAACTTGGCGCCAAGGGGTTCGGCTGCTCTTTTTTGTGCGCGGCTGTGCCCGCGTCCCATTTTTGGCGTGGGGAGGGGGTGGCCAAAGTCTCGGCCCATTCAAAGGAAGGCGGACGAACTTCGCCCACCCCACGCCCGAAGGCTGTAGCCCACCCCCTTTTTGGGCATTTTTCCGCAGGACGAACTTGGCGCCAAGGGTTTCGGCTGCTCTTTTTTGGTCGCAGCTGTGTCCACGGTCTTTTTTGGGCGCGGCTGTGCCCACTGCCTATTTTTGTCACGGGGAGGGGGTGGGAAAATTCTTGGCCCAATCCGAGTCCAGCGGACGAAGTTCGCCCGCCCCACTCCCCAAGGCTATGGCCCACCCCTTTTTTCGGCATTTTTTCGCAGGACGAACTTGGCGCCAAGGGGTTCGGCTGCTCTTTTTCGGTCGCGGCTGTGCCCGCGGCCTATTTTTGTTGTGTAGAGGGGGTGGGCAAAGTCTCGGCCCATTCCGAGTCCGCCGGACGAAGTTCGCCTGCCATACACCCCAAGGCTATAGCCCACCCCCTTTTTGGGCATTTTTCCGCAGGACGAACTTGGCGCCAAGGGGTTCGGCTGCTCTTTTTTTGGTGCGGCTGTGCCCGCGGCCTATTTTTGTCGCGGCCTATTTTTGTCGCGGGGAGGGGGTGGCCAAAGTCTCGGCCCATTCCGACGAAGGCGGACGAAGTTCGCCGGCCCCACACCCAAAGGCTATAGCACACCCCTTTTTTGGACAGTTTTCCGTAGGTCGAACTTGGCGCCACGGGGTTCGGCTGCTCTTTTTTGGGCGCGGCTGTGCCCCCGGCCTATTTTTGTCTCGGGGAGGGGGTGGACACAGTCTCGGCCCATTCCGAGGAAGGCGGACGAAGTTCGGCAGCCCCACGCCCCAAGGCAATAGCCCACCTCTTTTTTGGGCATTTTTCCACAGGACGAACTTGGCGCCAAGGGGTTCGGCTGCTCTTTTTTGTGCGCGGCTGTGCCCGCGTCCCATTTTTGGCGTGGGGAGGGGGTGGCCAAAGTCTCGGCCCATTCAAAGGAAGGCGGACGAACTTCGCCCACCCCACGCCCGAAGGCTGTAGCCCACCCCCTTTTTGGGCATTTTTCCGCAGGACGAACTTGGCGCCAAGGGTTTCGGCTGCTCTTTTTTGGGCGCAGCTGTGCTCACGGTCCATTTTTGGCGCGGGGAGGGGGTGGGAAAAGTCTCGGCCCATTCCGACGAAGGCGGACGAAGTTCGAAGGCCCCACACCCAAAGGCTAAAGCACACCCCTTTTTTGGACATTTTTCCGCAGGTCGAACTTGGCGCCACGGTGTTCGGCTGCTCTTTTTTTGGCGCGGCTCTGCCCGCGGCCTATTTATGTCGCGAGGAGGGGGTGGACACAGTCTCGGCCCATTCCGAGGAAGGCGGACGAAGTTTGGCAGCCCCACGCCCCAAGGCAATAGCCCACCCCTTTTTTGGGCATTTTTCCGCAGGACGAACTTGGCGCCAAGGGGTTCGGCTGCTCTTTTTTGTGCGCGGCTGTGCCCGCGTCCTATTTTTGGCGTGGGGAGGGGGTTGTCAAAGTCTCGGCCCATTCAAAGGAAGGCGGACGAAGTTCGCCCACCCCACGCCCGAAGGCTGTAGCCCACCCCCTTTTTGGGCATTTTTCCGCAGGACGAACTTGGCGCCAAGGGTTTCGGCTGCTCTTTTTTGGGCACAGCTGTGCCCGCGGCCTATTTTTGGCGCGGGGAGGGGGTGGGCAAAGTCTCGGCCCATTCCGAGTCCGGCAGACGATGTTCGTCCGCCCCACGCCCCAAGGCTATAGCACGCCCCTTTTTTGGGCATTTTTCCGCAGGACGAACTTGGCGCCAAGGGGTTCGGCTGCTCTTTTTTGGGCACGGCTGTGCCCGCGGCCTATTGTTGTCTCGGGGAGGGGGTGGGAAAAGTCTCGGCGCATTCCAAGGAAGGCGGATGAACTTTACCGGCCCCACGCCCAAAGGCTATAGCACACCCCTTTTTTGGGCATTTTGCCGCAGGACGAACTTGGCACCAAGGGGTTCGGCTACTCTTTTTTGGGCGCGGCTGTGACCGCGGCCTATTTTTGTCGCGGGGAGGGGGTGGCCAAAGTCTCGGCCCATTCCGAGAAAGGCGGACGAACTTTGCCGGCCCCACGCCCAAAGGCTATAGCCCACCCCCTTTTTGGGCATTTTTCCGCAGGACGAACTTGGCGCCAAGGGGTTCGGCTGCTCTTTTTTCGGTGCGGCTGCGCCCGCATCCTATTTTTGTCGCGGGGAGGGGGTGACCAAAGTCTCGGCCCATTCCGAGGAAGGCGGATGAACTTTGCCGGCCCCACTCCCAAAGGCTTTAGCACACCCCTTTTTTGGGCTTTTTTCCGTAGGACGAACTTGGCGCTAAGGGGTTCGGCTGCAGCCGCGCCCTATTTTTGTCGCGGGGAGGGGGTGGCCAAAGTCTCGGCCCATTCCGAGGAAGGCGGATGAAGTTCGCCCGCCCCACGCCCCAAGGCTATGGCCCACCCCTTTTTTGGGTATTTTTCCGCAGGACGAAACTTTGCGCCAAGGGGTTCGGCTGGTCTTTTTTGGGCGCGGCTGTGCCCGCGGCCTATTTTTGTCGCGGGGAGGGGATGGAGAATGTGTGGGCCCATTCCGAGTCCGGCGGACGAAGTTCGCCAGTCCCACTCCCCAAGGCTATAGCCCACCGCCTTTTTGGGCATTTTTCCACAGGACGAACTTGGCGCCAAGGGGTTCGGCTGCTCTTTTTTGGGCGCGGCTGTGCCTGCGGCCTATTTTTGTCGCGGGGAGGCGGTGGGAAAAGTCTCGGCCCATTCCGAGTCCGGCGGACGAAGTTCGCCAGCCCCACGCCCCAAGGCTATAGCCCACCCTTTTTTTGGGCATTTTTCCGCAGGACGAACTTGGCGCCAAGGGGTTCGGCTGCTCTTTTTTGGGCGCGGCTGTGCCCGCGGCCTATTTTTGTCACGGTGAGGGGGTGGGCAAATTCTCGGCCCGTTCTGAGTCCGGCGGACGAAGTCCGCCCGCACCACGCCCCAAGGCTATAGCACACCCCTTTTTTGGGCATTTTTCCACAGGATGAACTTGGCGCCAAGGGGTTCGGCTGATCCCTTTTGGGCGCGGCTGTGCCCACGCACTACTTTTGTTGCGGATAGGGGGTGGGCAAAGTCTCGGCACATTCCGAGTCCGGCGGACGAAGTGCGCCAGCCCCACGCCCCAAGGCTATAGCCCACCCCTTTTTTGGGTATTTTTCCACAGGACGAACACGGCGCCAACGGGTTCGGCTGCTCTTTTTTGGTGAGGCAGTGCCCGCGGCCTATTTTTGGTGCGGGGAGAGGGTGGCCAAAGTCTCGGCCCATTCCAAGGAAGGCGGATGAACTTTCCCGGCCCCACGCCCCAAGGCTATAGCCCACCCCCTTTCTGGGCATTTTTCCGCGGGACGAACTTGGCGCCAAGGGGTTCAGCTGCTCTTTTTTGGGCGCGGCTGTGCCCGCGGACTATTTTTGTCGCGGCGAGGGGGTGGGCAAAGTCTCGGCCCATTCCGAGTCTGGCGGACGAAGTTCGCCAGTCCCACTCCCCAAGGCTATAGCCCACCCCTTTTTTGGGCATTTTTCCGCAGGACGAACTTGGCGCCAAGGGGTTCGGCTGCTCTTTTTTAGGCGCGGCTGTGCCCGCTGCCTAATTTTATCATGGGGAGGGTGTGGGAAAAGTCTCGGCCCATTCTGAGTCCGGCGGACGAAGTTCGCAAGCCCCACGCCCCAAGGTTATAGCCCACCCCCTTTTTGGGCATTTTTCCGCAGGACGAAATTGGTGCCAAGGGGTTCGGCTGCTCTTTTTTGGGCGCGGCTATGCCCGCGGCCTATTTTTGTTGCGGCGATGGCCAAAGTCTCGGCCCATTGCGAGTCCGGCGGACGAAGCTCGCCAGCCCCACGCCCAATGGCTATAGCCCACCGCCTTTCTGGGCATTTTTCCGCAGGACGAACTTGTCGCCAAGGGGTTCGGCTGCTCTTTTTTGGGCGCGGCTGTGCCCGCGGCCTATTTTTGTCGCGAGGAGGGGGTTGGGCAAAGTCTCTGCCCATTCCGAGGAAGGCGGACGAAGTTCGCCAGCCCCACACCCCAAGGCTATAGCCCACCCCTTTTTTGGGCATTTTTCCGCAGGACGAACTTGGCGCCAAGGGGTTCGGCTGATCTCTTTTAGGCGCAGCTGTGCCCGCGGCCTATTTTTGTCGCGGGGAGGGGGTGGCCAAAGTCTCGGCACATTCCGAGTCCGGCGGACGAAGTTCGCCAGCCCCACGCCCCAAGGCTATAGCCCACCCCTTTTTTGGGTATTTTTCCACAGGACGAACTTGGCGCCAAGGGGTTCGGCTGTTCCTTTTTGGCTGCTGCTGAGCTCGCGGCCTATTTTTGTCGCGGGGAGGGGGTGGGAAAAGTCTCAGCCTGTTGTGAGTCCAGCAGACGAACTTCGGCAGCCCCACGCCCCAAGGCTATAGCACACCCCTTTTCTGGGCTTTTTTCTGCAGGACGAACTTGGTGCAAAGGGTTCGGCTGCTCTTTTATGGGCGCGGCTGTGCCCGCGGCCTATTTTTTGTGCGGGGAGGGGGTGGCCAAAGTCTCGGCCCATTCCGAGGAAGGCGGATGAACTTTGTCCGCCCCACGCCCCAAGGCTATAGCCCACCCCTTTTTTGGGCATTTTTTCGGCAGGACGAACTTGGCGCCAAGGGGTTCGGCTGCTCTTTTTTAGGCGCGGATGTGCCCGCTGCCTATTTTTATCGTGGGGAGGTTGTGGGAAAAGTCTCGGCCCATTGCGAGTCCGGCGGACGAAGTTCGCCAGCCCCACGCCCCAAGGTTATAGCCCACCCCCTTTTTGGGCATTTTTCCGCAGGATGAACTTGGCGCCAAGGGGTTCGGCTGCTCTTTTTTGGGCGCAGTTGTGCGCATGGCCTATTTTTGTTGTAGGCAGGGGGTGGGAAATGTCTCGGCCCATTCCGAGTCCGGCGGACGAAGTTCGCCAGCCCCACGCCCCAAGGCTATAGCCCGCCCTTTTTTTGGGCAATTTTCCGCAGGACGAACTTGGCGCCAAGGGGTTCGGCTGCTCTTTTTTGGGCGCGGCTGTGCCCGCGGCCTATTTTTGTCACGGGGAGGGGGTGGGCAAAGTCTCGGCCCATTCCGAGGAAGGCGGATGAACTTTGCCGGCCCCACGCCCCAAGGCTATAGCCCACCCCCTTTTTGGTCATTTTTCCCCAGGACGAACTTGGCGCCAAGGGGTCGGCTGCTCTTTTTTGGGCGCGGCTGCGCCCACGGCCTATTTTTTTGGCAGGGAGGGTGTGGGCAAAGTCTCGGCCAATTCCGAGGAGGGCGGACGGAGTTCGCCAGCCCCACGCCCCAAGGCTATAGCCCACCCCCTTTTTGGGCATTTTTCCGCTGGACGAACTTGGCGCCAAGGGAACCGGCTGCTCTTTTTTGGGCGCGGCTGTGCCCGCGGCCTATTTTTTTTTACGGGGAGGGTGTGGGCAAAGTCTCGGCCCATTCCGAGTCTGGCGGACGAATTGCGCCAGCCCCACGCCCCAAGGCTATAGCCCACCCGTTTTTTGGGCATTTTTCCGCCGGACGAACTTGGCGCAAGGTGTTCGACTGATCTCTTTTGGGCGCGGCTGTGCCTGCGCGCTACTTTTGTAGTGGAGAGGGGGTGGGCAAAGTCTCAGCACGTTCCGAGTCCGGCGGACGAAGTTCGCCAGCCCCACACCCCAAGGCTATAGCCCACCCCTTTTTTGGGCATTTTTCCGCCGGAGGAACTTGGCGCCAAGGGGTTCGGCTGCTGTTTTTAGGGCGCGGCTGTGCCCGCGGCCTATTTTTGTCACGGGGAGGGGGTGGGCAATGTCTCGGCCCATTCCGAGGAAGGCGGACAAACTTCGCCAGCCACACGCCCCAGGGCTCTAGCCCACCCCTTTTTTGGGCATTTTTCCGCAGGACGAACTTGGCGCCAAGGGTTTCAGCAGCTCTTTTTTGGGCGCAGTTGCGCCCGTGGCCTATTTTTGTCGCGGGCAGGGGGTGGGAAATGTCCCGGCCCATTCCTAGTCCGGCGGACGAAGTTTGCCAGGCCCACGCCCGAAGGCTATAGCCACCCCCTTTTGGGGCATTTTTCCGCTGGACGAACTTGGCGCCAAGGGGTTCGGCTGCTGTTTTTTGGGCGCGGCTGTGCCCGCGGCCTATTTTATTCGCAGGGAGGGCGTGGGCAAAGTCTCGGGACATTCCGAGTCCGGCGGACGAAGTTCGCCAGCCCCACGCCCCAAGGCTATAGCCCACCCTTTTTTTGGGCATTTTTCCGCAGGACGAACTTGGCGCCAAGGGGTTCGGCTGCTCTTTTTTGGGCGCGGCTGTGGCCCCGGCCTATTTTTGTCGTGGGGAGGGGGTGGGCAAAGTCTCGGCCCATTCCGAGTCCGGCGGACGAAGTTCGCCCGCCCCATGGCCCAAGGCTATAGCCCACCGCCTTTTTGGGCATTTTTCCGCAGGACGAACTTGGCGCTAATGGGTTCGGCTGCTCTTTTTTGGGCACGGCTGTGCCCGCGGCCTATTTTTGTCATGCGGAGGGGGAGGGTAAAGTCTCGGCACATTCCGAGTCCGGCGGGTGAAGTTCGCCAGCCCCACGCCCCAAGGCTATAGCCCACCCCTTTTTTGGGCATTTTTCCGCGGGACGAACTTGGCGCCAAGGCCTTTGGCTGCTCTTTTTTGGGCGCGGCTGTGCCCGCGGCCTATTTTTGTCGTGGAGCGTGGTGGGAAAAGTATCGGCCCATTCCGAGTCCGGCGGACGAACTTCGGCTGCCCCACGCCCCAAGGCTATAGCACACCCCTTTTTTGGGCATTTTTCCGCCGGACGAACTTGGCGCCAAGGGGTTCGGCTACTCTTTTTTTGGCGTAGATTTGCCCGCGGCCTATTTTTGTCGCGGGGAGGGGGTGGAAAAAGTCTCGGCCCATTCCGAGTCCAGCGGACGAAGTTCGCCAACCCCACGCCCGAAGGCTATAGCCCACCCCCTTTTTGGGCTTTTTCCTGCAGGACGAACATGGCGCCAATGGGTTCGGCTGCTATTTTTTGGGCGCGGCTGTGCCCGCCACCTATTATTGTCGCGGGGAAGGGGGCTCAAAGTCTCGACCATTTCAGACTCCGGCGGACGAAGTTCGCCCGCCCCACTCCCAAAGGCTATAGCCCACCCCCTTCTTGGGCATTTTTCCGCAGGACGAACTTGGCGCCAAGGGGTTCGGCTGCTCTTTTTTGGGCGCGGCTGTGTCCGCGGCTTATTTTTGTCGCGGGGAGGGTGTGGCCACAGTCTCGGCCCATTCCGAGGAAGGTGGACGAAGTGCGCCAACCCCACGCCCCAAGGCTATAGCCCACCCCCTTTTTGGGCATTTTTCCGCAGGACGAACTTGGCGCCAAGGGGTTCGGCTGCTCTTTCTTTGGGTGCGGCGGTGCCAGCAGCCTATTTTTGTCGCGGGGAGGGTGTGGCCACAGTCTCGGCCCATTCCGAGGAAGGTGGACGAAGTGCGCCAACCCCACGCCCCAAGGCTATAGCCCACCCCCTTTTTGGGCATTTTTCCGCAGGACGAACTTGGCGTCAAGGGGATCCGCTGCTCTTTTTTTGGGTACGGCGGTGCCAGCGGCCTATTTTTGTCGTGGGGAGGGTGTGGCCACAGTCTCGGCCCATTCCGAGGAAGGTGGACGAAGTTCGCCAACCCACGCCCCAAGGCTATAGCACACCCCCTTTTTGGGCATTTTTCCGCAGGACGAACTTGGCGCCAAGGGGTTCGGCTGCTCTTTTTTTGGGTGCGGCGGTGCCAGCGGCCTATTTTTGTCACGGGGAGGGTGTGGCCACAGTCTCGGCCCATTCCGAGGAAGGTGGACGAAGTGCGCCAACCCCACGCCCCAAGGCTATTGCCCACCCCCTTTTTGGCATTTTTCCGCAGGACGAACTTGGCGCCAGGGGGTTCGGCTGCTGTTTTTTTGGCGCGGCTGTCCCCGCGGCCTATTTTTGTCGCGGGGAGGGGGTGGGCAGAGTCTCGGCGCATTCAGAGTCCAGCGGACGAAGTTCGCCAGCCCCACGCCCCAAGGCTATAGCTCACCCCTTTTTTCGGCATTTTTCCGCAGGATGAACTTGGCGCCAAGGGGTTCGGCTGCTCTTTTTTGGGCATGGCTGTGCCCCGGCCTATTTTTGGCGAGGGGAGGGGGTGGGCAAAGTCTCGGCCCATTCCGAGGAAGGCGGATGAACTTTGCCGGCCCCACGCCCAATGGCAGTAGCACAATCCTTTTTTGGGCATTTTTCCGCAGGACGAACTTGGCGCCAAGGGGTTCGGCTGCTCTTTTTTGTGCGCGGCTGTTCCCGCGGCCTATTTTTGTTGCGGGGAGGGGGTGGGAAAAGTCTTGGCGCATTCCGAGTCCGGCGGACGAAGTTCGCCAGCCCCATGCCCGAAGGCTATAGCCCACCCCCTTTTTGGGCTTTATCCTGCAGGACGAACATGGCGCCAACGGGTTCGGCTGCTATTTTTTGGGCGCGGCTGTGCCCGCCGCCTATTATTGTCGCGGGGAAGGGGGGTCAAAGTCTCGACCATTTCAGAGTCCGGCGGACAAAGTTCGCCCGCCCCACTCCCCAAGGCTATAGCCCACCCCCTTCTTGGGCATTTTTCCGCAGGACGAACTTGGCGCCAAGGGGTTCGGCTGCTCTTTTTTGGGCGCGGCTGTGCCCGCGGCCTATTTTTGTCGCGGGGAGGGGGTGGGAAAGGTCTTGGCCCATTCCGAGTCCAGCGGACGATGTTCGCCCGCCCCATGCCCCAAGGCTATCGCCCACCTCTATTTTGGGCATTTTCCCGCAGGACGAACTTGGCGCCCAGGGGTTCGGCTGCTCTTTTTTGGGCGCGGCTGTGCACGCGGTCTATTTTTGGCACGGGAAGGGGGTGGCCAAAGTCTCGGCCCATTCCGAGGAAGGCGGACGACGTTCACCGGCCCCACGCCCATAGGCTATAGCACACCCCTTTTTCGGGCATTTTTCCGCAGGAGAACTTGGCGCCAAGGGGTTCAGCTGCGCTTTTTTGGGCGCGACTGTGCCCACGGCCTATTTTTGACATGGGGAGGGGGTGGGAAAAGTCTCGGCCCATTCCAAGTCCGGCGGACGAAGTTCGCCCGCCCACGCCCCAAGGCTATATAGCCCACCCCCTTTTTTTGCATTTTTCCGCTGGACGAACATGGTGCCAAGGGGTTCGGCTGCACTTTTTTGGGCGCGGCTGTGTCCGCTCCCTATTTCTGTCACGGGGAGGGGGTGGTCAAAGCCTCGGCCCATTCTGAGTTCAGCGGACATAGTTCGCCCACCCCACGCCCCAAGGCTATAGCACACCCCTTTTTTGTGGCATTTTTTCGCAGGTCGAACTTGGCGCCAAGGGGTTCGACTGCTCTTTCTTGGGCGCGGCTGTGCGTGCGGCCTATTTTTGTCGCGGGGAGGGAGTGGCAAAAGTCTCGGCCCATTCCGAGTCCGGCGGACGAACTTTGCCGGCCCCACGCCCGAAGGCTATAGCCCACCGCCTTTTTGGGCATTTTGCCGCAGGACGAACTTGGCGCTAACGGGTTCAGCTGCTCTTTTTTGGGTACGGCTGTGCCCGGGGCCTATTTTTGTCGAGCGGAGGGGTAGGGTAAAGTCTCGGCACATTCCGAGTCCGGCGGGTGAAGTTCGCCAGCCCCACGCCCCAAGGCTATAGCCCACCCCTTTTTTGGGCATTTTTCCGCGGGACGAACTTGGCGCCAAGGCCTTTGGCTGCTCTTTTTTGGGCGCGGCTGTGCCCGCGGCCTATTTTTGTCGTGGAGCGTGGTGGGAAAAGTATCGGCCCATTCCGAGTCCGCCGGACGAACTTCGGCTTCCCCACGCCCCAAGGTTATAGCACACCCCTTTTTTGGGCATTTTTCCGCCGGACGAACTTGGCGCCAAGGGGTTCGGCTGCTCTTTTTTTGGGCGCGGCTGTGTCCACGGCCTATCTTTGTCCCGGGGAGGGGGTGGGCAAAGTCTCGACCCATTCCGAGTCCGGCGGACGAAGTTAGCCAGCCCCACGCCCCAAGGCTATAGCCCACCCCCTATTTGGGCATTTTTTCGCAGGACGAACTTGCCGCCAAGGGGTTCGGCTGAACTTTTTTGGGTGCGGCTGTGTCAGCAGCCTATTTTTGTCGCGGGGATGGTGTTGCCACAGTCTCGGCCCATTCCGAGGAAGGTGGACGAAGTGCGCGAACCCCACGCCCCAAGGCTATAGCCCACCCCTTTTTTGGGCATTTTTCCGCAGGACGAACTTGGCGCCAGGGGGTTCGGCTGCTGTTTTTTTGGCGCGGCTGTCCCTGCGGCCTATTTTTGTCGCGGGGAGGGGGTTGGCAAAGTCTCGGCGCATTCCGAGTCCGGCGGACGAAGTGCGCCACCCCCACGCCCCAAGGCTATAGCCCACCCCTTTTTTCGGCATTTTTCCGCAGGACAAACTTGGCGCCAAGGGGTTCGGCTGCTCTTTTTTGGGCACGGCTGTGCCCGAGGCCTATTTTTGGCGAGGGGAGGTGGTGGGCAAAGTCTCGGCCCATTCCGAGGAAGGCGGATGAACTTTGCCGGCCCCACGCCCAAACGCTATAGCACACCCCTTTTTTGGGCATTTTTCCGTAGGACGAACTTGGGGCCAAGGGGTTCGGCTGCTCTTTTTTGGGCGCGGCTGTGCCCACGGCCTATTTTTTTCGCGGGGAGGGGGTTGGCAAAGTCTCGGCACATTCCGAGTCCGGCGGACGAAGTGCACCAGCCCCACGCCCCAAGGCTATAGCCCACCCCCTTTGTGGGCATTTTTCCGCAGGACTAACTTGGCGCCAAGGGGTTCGGCTGCTCTTTTTTGGGCGCGGCTGTGTCCGCGTCCTATTTCTGTCACGGGGAGGGGTGGTCAAAGCCTTGGCCCATTCTGAGTTCAGCGGACATAGTTCGCCCACCCCACGCCCCAAGGCTATAGCACACCCCTTTTTTGTGGCATTTTTTCGCAGGTCGATCTTGGCGCCAAGGGGTTCGACTGCTCTTTCTTGGGCGCTGCTGTGCGTGCGGCCTATTTTTGTCGCGGGGAGGGAGTGGGAAAAGTCTCGGCCCATTCCGAGTCCGGCGGACGAACTTTGCCGGCCCCACGCCCCAAGGCTATAGCCCACCGCCTTTTTGGGCATTTTTCCGCAGGACGAACTTGGCGCTAACGGGTTCGGCTGCTCTTTTTTGGGCACGGCTGTGCCCGGGGCCTATTTTTGTTGAGCGGAGGGGGAGGGTAAAGTCTCGGCACATTCCGAGTCCGGCGGACGAAGTTCGTCAGCCCCATGCCCCAAGGCTATAGCCTACCCCCTATTTGGGCATTTTTCCGCAGGACGAACTTGGCGCCAAGGGGTTCGGCAGAACTTTTTTGGGCGCGGCTGTGTCCGCGGCCTATTTTTGTCGCGGGGAGGGGGTGGCCAAAGCCTCGGCCCATTCTGAGTCCGGCGGACGTAGTTCGCCCGCCCCACGCCCCAAGGCTATAGCGCACGCCTTTTTTGTGGCATTTTTTAGCACGACGAACTTGGCGCCAAGGGGTTCGACTGCTCTTCTTTGGGCGCGGCTGTGCCTGCGGCCTATTTTTGTCACGGGGAGGGAGTGGGCAAAGTCTCGACCCATTCCGAGTCCGGCGGACGGAGTTCGCCGGCCCCACGCCCCAGGGCTATAGCCCACCCCCTTTGTGGGCATTTTTCCGCAGGACGAACTTGGCGCCAAGGGGTTCGGCTGCCCTTTTTTGGGCGCGGCTGTGTCCATGGCCTATCTTTGTCGTGGGGAGGGGGTGGGCAAAGTCTCGACCCATTCCGAGTCCGGCGGACGAAGTTAGCCAGCCCCACGCCCCAAGGCTATAGCCCACCCCCTATTTGGGCATTTTTTCGCAGGACGAACTTGGCGCCAAGGGGTTCGGCTGAACTTTTTTGGGCGCGGCTGTGTCCGCGGCCTATTTTTGTCGCGGGGAGGGGGTGGGCAAAGTCTCGACCCATTCCGACTCCGGCGGACGAAGTTCGCCCGCCACACGCCCCAAGGCTATATAGCCCACCCCCTTTTTGGGCATGTTTCCGCAGGACGAACTTTGCGCCAAGGGGTTCGGCTGATCTTTTTTGGGCGCGGCTGTGCCGCCGCCTATTTTTTCCTCAGGGAGGGGGTGGGCAAAGTCTCGGCCCATTCCGCGTAAGGCGGACGAAGTTCGCCAGCCCCACGCCCCCAGGCTATAGCCCACCTCCTTTTTGGGCATTTTTCTGCAGCACGAACTTGGCGCCAAGGGGTGCAGCTGCTCGTTTTTGCGCGCGGCTGTGCCCGCGGCCTATTTTTGGCGTGGGGAGAGGGTGGGAAAAGGCTCGGCCCATTCCGAGCAAGGCGGAGGAACTTTGCCGGCCCCACGCCCAAAGGCTATAGCACACCCCTTTTTTGGGCATTTTTCCGCAGGACGAACTTGGCGCCAAGGGGTTCGGCTGCTCTTTTTTGGGCGCGGCTGTGCCCGCGGCCTATTTTTGTCACGGGGAGTTGGTGGGCAAAGTCTCGGCCCATTCCGAGGCAGGCGGACGAAGTTTGCCAGCCCCACGCCCAAAGGCTATCGCCCACCCCCTTTTTGGGCATTTTTCCGCAGGGCGAATTTGGCGCCAAGGGGTTCGGCTGCTCTTTTTTGGGCGCGGCTGTGTCCGCGGCCTATTTCTGTCACGGGGAGGGGGTGGTCAAAGCCTCGGCCCATTCTGAGCTCAGCGGACATAGTTCGCCCACCCCACGCCCCAAGGCTATAGCACACCCCTTTTTTGTGGCATTTTTTCGCAGGTCGAACATGGCGCCAAGGGGTTCGACTGCTCTTTCTTGGCGCGGCTGTGCGTGCGGCCTATTTTTGTCACGGGGAGGGAGTGGGAAAAGTCTCGGCCCATTCCAAGTCCGGCGGACGAAGTTCGCCATCCCCACGCCCAAAGGCTATAGCACACCCCTTTTTTGGGCATTTTTCCGCAGGACGAACTTGGCGCCAAGGGGATCGGCTGCTCTTTTATGGGCGCGGCTGTGCCCGCGGCCTATTTTTGTCGCGGGGAGGGGGTGGGAAATCTCTCGGCCCATTCCGAGTCCGGCGGACGAAGTTCGTCAGCCCCATGCCCCAAGGCTATAGCCCACCCCCTTTTTGGGCATTTTTCCGCATGACGAACTTGGCGCCAAGGGGTTCGGCTGCTCTTTTTTGGGCGCGGCTGTGTCCGCGGCCTATTTTTGTTGCCGGGAGGGGGTGGCCAAAGTCTCAGCCCATTCCGAGGAAGGCAGATGAAGTTCGCCAGCCCCACGCCCCAAGGCTATAGCCTACCCCCTTTTTGGGCATTTTTCCGCATGACGAACTTGGCGCCAAGGGGTTCGGCCGCTCTTTTTTGGGCGCGGCTGTGTCCGCGGCCTATTTTTGCCGCGGGGAGGGGGAGGTCAAAGCCTCGGCCCATTCTGAGTCCGGCGGACGTAGTTCGCCCGCCCCACGCCCCAAGGCTATAGCGCACGCCTTTTTTGTGGCATTTTTTCGCACGACGAACTTGGCGCCAAGGGGTTCGACTGCTCTTCTTTGGGCACGGCTGTGCCTGCGGCCTATTTTTGTCATAGGGAGGGAGTGGGAAAAGTCTCGGCCCATTCCGAGTCCGGCGGACGAAGTTCGCCAGCCCCACGCCCAAAGGCTATAACACACCCCTTTTTTGTGGCACTTTTTCGCTGGACGAACTTGGCGCCAAGGGGTTCGACTGCTCTTTTTTGGGCGCGGCTGTGCCTGCGGGCTATTTTTGTCGCGGGGAGGGAGTGGGAAAAGTCTCGGCCCATTCCGAGTCCGGCGGACGTAGTTCGCCCGCCCCACGCCCCAAGGCTATAGCACATGCCTTTTTTGGGCATTTTTCCGCAGGATGAACTTGGCGCCTAGGGGATCTGCTGCTCTTTTTTGGGCGCGGCGGTGCCCGCGGCCTATTTTTGTCGCGGGGAGGGGGTGGGAAAAGTCTTGGCCCATTCCGAGTCCGGCGGACGAGGTTCGCCAGCCCCACGCCCAAAGGCTATAGCACACCCCTTTTTGGCATTTTTCCGCAGCACGAACTTGGCGCCAAGGGGTTCGGCTGCTCTTTATTTGGCGCGGCTGTGCCCTCGACCTATTTTTGTCGCAGGAGGGGGTGGGAAAAGTCTCGGCCCATTCCGAGTCCGGTGGACGATGTTCGCCAGCCCCACGCCCCAAGGTCATAGCCGACCCCCTTTTTGGGCATTTTTCCGCAGGACGAACTTGGCGCCTAGGGGTTCGGCTGCTCTTTTTCGGGCGCGGCTGAGCCCGCAGTCTATTTTTGTCGCGGGAAGGGGGTGGGAAAAGTCTCGGCGAATTCCGAGTCCGCGCGGACGAAGTGCGCCAGCCCCACGCCCCAAGGCTATAGCCCACCCCCTTTTTGGGCATTATTCCGCAGGCCGAACTTGGCGCCAAGGGGTTCGGCTGCTCTTTTTTGGGCGCGGCTGTGGCCGCGGCCTATTTTTGTCGCGGGGAGGGGGTGGGCAAAGTCTCGGCCCATTCCGAGGAAGGCGAACGAAGTGCGCCAGCCCCACGCCCCAAGGCTATAGCACACCCCTTTTTTGGGCATTTTCCCGCAGGACGAACTAGGCGCCAAGGGGTTCGGCTGCTCTTCTTTGGGCGTGGCTGTGTCGACAGCCGGTTTTTGTCGCGGGGAGGGGGTGGGAAAAGTCTCTGCCCATTCCGAGTCCGGCGGATGAAGTTCGCAGGTCCCACGCCCCAAGGCTATAGCCCATCCCCTTTTTGGGCATTTTTCCACAGGACGAACTTGGCGCCAAGGGGTTCGGCTGCTCTTTTTTGGGCACGGCTGTGCCCGCGGCCTATTTTTGTCACTGGGAGGGGTGGGCGAAGTCTCGGACCATTCCGAGGAACGCGGACGAAGTGCGCCAGCCCCACGCCCCAAGGCAATAGCCCACCCCCTTTTTCGGCATTTTTCCGCAGGATGAACTTGGCGTCAAGGGGTTCGGCTTCTCTTTTTTGGGTGCGGCTGTGCCCGCGGACTATTTATGTCGCGGGGAGGGGGTGGGCAAAGTCTCGGTACATTCCAAGTCCGGCAGACGAAGTCCGCCTGCCCCACGCCCCAAGGCTATAGCCCACCCCTTTTTTGGGCATTTTTGCGCAGGACGAACTTGGCGCCAAGTGGTTCGGCTGCTCTTTTTTGGGGCGCGCCTGTGCCCGCAGTCTATTTTTGTCGTGGGGAGGGGGTGGGAGAAGTCTCGGCCCATTCCGAGTCCGGCGGACGAAGTCCGCGCACCCCACACCCCAAGGCTATAGCCCACCCCCTTTTTGGGCATTTTTCCACAGGACGAACTTGGCGCCAAAGGGTTCGGCTGCTCTTTTTTGGGCGCGGCTGAGCCCGCGGCCTATTTTTGTAGCGGGGAGTGGGTGGGCAGAGTCTCGGCCCATTCCAAGTCCGGCGGACGAAGTCTGCCTGCCCCACGCCCCAAGGCTATAGCACACCACTTTTTTGGGCATTTTTCCGTAGGACGAACTTGGCGCCAAGGGGTTCGGCTGCTCTTTTTTGGGCGCGGCTGTGTCCGCGGCCTATTTTTGTCGTGGGGAGGGGGTGGGCAAAGTCTCGGCCCATTCCGAGTAGGCGGACGTAGTTCGCCAGCCCCACGCCCCAAGGCTGTAGCCCACCCCCTTTTTGGGCATTTTTCCGCAGGACGAACTTGGCGCCAAGGGGTTCGGCTGCTCTTTTTTGGGCACGGCTGTGCCCGCGGCCTATTTGTTTTGCGGGGAGGGGGTGGGAATTGTCTGGGCCCATTCCGAGTCCGGCGGACGAAGTTCGCCAGCCCCACGCCCCAAGGCTATAGCCCACCCCCTTTTTGGGCATTTTTCCGCAGGACGAACTTGGCGCCAAGGGGTTCGGCTGCTCTTTTTTGGGCGTGGCTGTGTCCGCGGCCTATTTTTGTCGCGGGGAGGGGGTGGGCAAAGTCTCGGCCCATTCCGAGGTAGGCGGACGTAGTTCGCCAGCCCCACGCCCCAAGGCTGTAGCCCACCCCCTTTTTGGGCATT
Organism: Citrus glauca; assembly: GCA_029633175.1. Lineage (NCBI taxonomy): Eukaryota > Viridiplantae > Streptophyta > Magnoliopsida > Sapindales > Rutaceae > Citrus > Citrus glauca. The sequence continues at coordinate 672,452 of JAQOOD010000022.1, forward strand.
TTTCCGCAGGACGAACTTGGCGCCAAGGGGTTCGGCTGCTCTTTTTTGGGCGCGGCTGTGCCCGCGGCCTATTTTTGTCGCGGGGAGGGGGTGGGAAATGTCTGGGCCCATTCCGAGTCCGGCGGACGAAGTTCAGCAGCCCCACTCCCCAAGGCTATAGCCCTCCGCCTTTTTGGGAATTTTTCCACAGGACGAACTTGGCGCCAAGGGGTTCGGCTGCTCTTTTTTGGGCGCGGCTGTGCCCGCGGCCTATTTTTTTCGCGGGGAGGGGATGGGGAATGTGTGGGCCCATTCCGAGTCTGGCGGACGAAGTTCGCCCGTCCCACTCCCCAAGGCTATAGCCCACCGCCTTTTTGGGCATTTTTCCACAGGACGAACTTGGCGCCAAGGGGTTCGGCTGCTCTTTTTTTGGTGCGGCTGTGCCTGCGCCCTATTTTTGTCGCGGGGAGGCTGTGGGAAAAGTCTCGGCCCATTCCGAGTCCAGCGGACGAAGTTCGCCAGCCCCACGCCCCAAGGCTATAGCCCACCCCCTTTTTGGGCATTTTTCCACAGGACGAACTTGGCGCCAAGGGGTTCGACTGCTGTTTTTTTGGCGCGGCTGTGCCCACGGCCTATTTTTGTTGCGGGGAGGGGTTGGGCAAAGTCTCGTCGCATTCCGAGTCCGGCGGACGAAGTTCGCCCACCCCACACCCCAAGGCTATAGCCCACCCCCTTTTTGGGCATTTTTCCGCAGGACGAACTTGGCGGCAAGGGGTTCGGCTGCACTTTTTTCGGCGCGGCTGTGCCCGCGGCCTATTTTTATCGCGGGGAGGGAGTGGGCAAAGTCTCGGCCCATTCCGAGTTCGGCGGACGAATTTCGCCAGCCCCACACCCCAAGGCTATAGCACACCCCTTTTTTGGGCGCGGCAGTGCCCGCGGCCTATATTTGTTGCGGGGAGGGGGTGGGAAAATGATCGGCCCATTACGAGGAAGGCGGACGAAGTTCCCCAGCCCCACGTCCCAAGGCTATAGCCCTCCCCCTTTTTGGGCATTTTTCCGCAGGACGAACATGGCGCCAACGGGTTCGGCTGCTCTTTTTTGGGCGCGGCTGTGCCCGCGGCGTATTTTTGTCGCGGGGAGGGCGTGGGAAAATTCTCGGCCCGTTCCGAGTCCGCGCGGACGAAGTTCGCCAGCCCCACCCCCCAAGGCTATAGCCCTCCCCCTTTTTGGGCAACTTTCCGCAGGACGAACATGGCGCCAAGGGGTTCGGTTGCTCTTTTTTGGGCGCGGCTATGCCCGCGGCCTATTTTTATCGCGGGGAGGGGGTGGGCAAAGTCTCCGTGCATTCCGAGTCCGGCGGACGAAGTTCGCTAGCCCCACGCCAAAAGGCTATAGCACACCCCTTTTTTGGGCATTTTTCCGCAGGACGAACTTGGCGCCAAGGGGTTCGGCTGCTCTTCTTTGGGCGCAGCTGTGCCCGCGGCCTATGTTTGTCGTGGGGAGGGGGTGGGCAAAGTCACCGCACATTCCGAGTCCAGCGGATGAAGTTCGCCAGCCCCACGCCCCAAGGCTATAGCCCACCCCTTTTTTTGGCATTTTTCCGCAGGACGAACTTGGCGCCAAGGGGTTCGGCTGCTCTTTTTTGGCCTCGGCTGTGCCCGCGGCCTATTTTTGTCACGAGGAGGGGGTGGGCAATGACTCGGCCCATTCCGAGGAAGGCGGAAGAAGTTCGCCAGCCCCACGCCCCAAGGCAATAGCCCACCCCATTTTTGGGCATTTTTCCGCAGGACGAATTTGGCGCCAAGGGGATCAGCTGCTCCTTTTTGGACGCGGCTGTGCCCGCGGCCTATTTTTGTCGTGGGGAGGGGGTGGGAAAAGTCTCGGCCCATTCCGAGTCCGGTGGACGAGGTTCGACAGCCCCACGCCCCAAGGCTATAGCCCACCCCCATTTTGGGCATTTTTCCGCAGGACGAACTTGGCGCCACGGGGTTCGGCTGCTCTTTTTTGGGCGCGACTGTGCCCGTGGCCTATTTTTGTCTCGGGGAGGGGGTGGGAAAATTCTCGGCTCATTCCGAGTCCGGCGGACGAAGTGCGCCAGCACCACGCGCCAAGAATATAGCCCACCCCCTTTTTGGGCATTTTTCCGCAGGACGAACATGGCGCCAAGGGGTTCGGCTGCACTTTTTGTGGCGCGGCTGTGCCCGGGGCCTATTTTTGTTGTGGGGTGGGGGTGGGAAAAGTCTCGGCCCACTCCGGAGAAGGCGGACAAAGTTCGCCAGCCCCACGCCCAAAGGCTATAGCACACCCTTTTTTAGGGCATTTTTCCGCAGGACGAACTTGGCGCCAAGGGATTCCGCTGCTCTTTTTTTGGCGCGGCTGTGCCCGCGGCCTATTTTTGTTGGGGGGAGTGGGTGGGTAAAATCTCGGCCCACTCCGAAGAAGGCGGACGAAGTTCGCCAGCCCCACGCCCCAAGGCTATAGCCCACCCCTTTTTTGGGCATTTTTCCGCAGGACGAACTTGGCGCCACGGGGTTCAGCTGCTTTTTTTTGGGCGCGGCTGTGCCCGCGGCCTATTTTTGTCTCAGGGAGGTGGTGGGAAAATTCTCGGCTCATTCCGAGTCCGGCGGACGAAGTGCGCCAGCACCACGCGCCAAGACTATAGCCCACCCCCTTTTTGGGCATTTTTCCGCAGGACGAACTTGGCGCCAAGGGGTTCGGCTGCTCTTTTTCGGGCGCGGCTGCGCCCGCGGCCTATTATTGGCGCGGGGAGGGGGTGGGCCAAGCCTCGGCCCATTCCGAGTGCGGCGGACGAAGTTCGCCAGCCCCACGCCCCAAGGCTATAGCCCACCCCCTTTTTGGGCATTTTTCCGCAGGACGAACTTGGTGCCAAGGGGTTTGGCTGCTCTTTTTTGGGCGCGGCTGTGCCCGCGGCCTATTTTTGTTGGGGGGAGGGGGTGGGCAAAATCTCGGCCCACTCCGAAGAAGGCGGACGAAGTTCGCCAGTCCCACGCCCCAAGGCTATAGCCCACCCCCTTTTTGGGCATTTTTCCGCAGGACGAACTTGGCGCCAAGGGGTTCGGCTGCTCTTTTTCGGGCGCGGCTGCGGCCGCGGCCTATTATTGGCGCGGGGAGGGGGTGGGCCAAGCCTCGGCCCATTCCGAGTGCGGCGGACGAAGTTCGCCAGCCCCACGCCCCAAGGCTATAGCCCACCCCCTTTTTGGGCATTTTTCCGCAGGACGAACTTGGTGCCAAGGGGTTTGGCTGCTCTTTTTTGGGCGCGGCTGTGCCCGCGGCCTTTTTTGTTGGGGGGAGGGGGTGGGCAAAATCTCGGCCCACTCCGAAGAAGGCGGACGAAGTTCGCCAGTCCCACGCCCCAAGGCTATAGCCCACCCCTTTTTTGGGCATTTTTCCGCAGGACGAACTTGGCGCCAAGGGGTTCAGCTGTTCTTTTTTGGGCGCGGCTGTGCCCGCAGCCAATTTTTGTCGCGGGGAGGGGGTGGGAAAAGTCTCGGCTCATTCCGAGTCCGGCGGACGAAGTTCGCCTGCCCCACGCCCCAAGGCTATAACCCACCCCTTTTTTGGGCATTTTTCCGCCGGACGAACTTGGCGCCAAGGGATTCGGCTGCTCTTTTTTGGGCGCGGCTGTGCCCGCGGCCTATTTTGTTCGCGGGGAGGGGGTGGGAAAAGTCTCGGCCCATTCCGAGTCCAGCGGACGAACTTCGGCAGCCCCACGCCCCATGGCTATAGTACACCCCTTTTTTGGGCTTTTTTCCGCAGGACGAACTTGGCGCCAGGGGGTTCGACTGCTCTTTTTTAGGCGCAGCTGTGCCCGCGGCCTACTTTTGGCACGGGGAGGGTGTTGGCAATGTCTCGGCCCATTCCGAGGAAGGCGGATGAACTTTGGCGGCCCCACGCCCAAAAGCTGTAGCACACCCTTTTTTTGGGCATTTTTCCGCAGGACGAACTTGGCGCCAAGGGGTTCGGCTGCTCTTTTTCGGGCGCGGCTGCGCCCGCGGCCTATTATTGGCGCGGGGAGGGGGTGGGCCAAGCCTCGGCCCATTCCGAGTGCGGCGGACGAAGTTCGCCAGCCCCACGCCCCAAGGCTATAGCCCACCCCCTTTTTGGGCATTTTTCCGCAGGACGAACTTGGTGCCAAGGGGTTTGGCTGCTCTTTTTTGGGCGCGGCTGTGCCCGCGGCCTATTTTTGTTGCGGAGAGGGGGTGGGCAAAGTCTCGGCCCATTCCGAGTCCAGCGGACGAAGTTTGCAGGCCCCACGCCCCAAGGCTATAGCCCACCCCTTTTTTGGGCATTTTTCCGGAGGACGAACTTGGCGCCAAGGGGTTCGGCTGCTCTTTTTGGGGTGCGGTTGTGGCCGCGGCGTATTTTTGTCGTGGCGAGGGGTGAAGGACAACATTTGTCCATGAGGTTCCTAATAACGCAACTATTGCGCAGTAAAATTAAAACAGATGGCGGAAGCTCTAGAAACCTCGGATCGACTTCATTCAAAAACGAAAATCAAGAGGAAAGATTGAAGTTTAGTTACCTCACTTGCAGTTTCAAAAACGACCTCGTGAAGTGGGAGAAAACGACTGAAAACAGCAAGCTCCGAACACTGTCCAGAAAAACAGCTCTGCACGAACAGCTTCTGTTTTGCCACGATCTGAGATCCTTTAAGCACCCCAATTGTGATGCCTCTAATCAGTCCACACTTAGAAATGTTCTAGGAGTTCAGAGGATTTGGAATCTCGAAATTTCATTAAGAAATGAGAGAGATAATGAAGAAACATGAGTGCTAGCTCATTTGATTCCATCCACCAAATAAAGCCCCATTATCTCTAATAATGGCACCAAACATTATCATGTGCTTAGACCCACCCACTTAACCATTATTTATTGAAATTGATCTCATCACTTCAATAAACTATTTAATCAAATAAATAAATAGCTAATATTAATTAATTTCGGAATTAATTATTTAACCCCATTTTGATCACATCAAATGGTTAAATGTGGGCTTCTCTTGTGACATGTTCTAATGCTTTCTCTTAATCCATATTGGATCCAATAAAAGCCCATAATTCTAAACCCAAAATTGGTCTAGAAGTCCATAATCATATATGAACCCGAACATGTCCAAAACGGTCATTTTACGTGCTCGACATTCCATAATGTTTAATTGAGGATTTATGAAATTTATTTTGTTCCTTAAACTATTTATGGAACATCTAAATTTCTATCTTAAATCATATTTAAGATGTATTTATATTTATATTCATTCTCAATGAATTATAATATAAATATTGATTTTCCTAAAATTAGGAAATCTAACTTCTCATTTTCTAGTAACTCCTTTTTCATTTCTATATTGTGTGTGACCTTTTAGGTTCTTAGTTATAAGGTAGTAGAACTATTTTAATGATAACTCTTTATTCATTAAATGATGCTAAACTCTTTAGTCATCAATTAGAACCTTTCTAATGACCTTAAGATGCATTGGTAATACGCTTTACCAATATTGATCATAAGGTTTCTACAAGTCATGAGTGACACCTAGCAGTATATCACGACTATCCAAATAACAAGAATTGTTGGATCTATAGAACCTATTCCATTGTATCTCTATGTCTTGGTCTCTTCATCATCCATGTCCAGAGAAAAACACAGCTTATGGTTTATTATGTTAAGCAGTTGTGCTTTATCTCAAAATAAATATAAATGAACTTGACATGATAATATAATTTGAACTCCTTCAAATATATTTCACCTTGGCCAAGGATTTCTCATGCCAATTCATATTATCTCATAAGGACATCCTTTTTGTATATTACAAAGTGATGAATTCCATATTGGCCATCAACTTGTCTTCATACATAGCCAACCATGACAGCTATTGCTAGATCTCTTCCGTGATTAGGAATCAATCGTTATGCATTCACATATCAGAGATGTCTATGTATAAGACATCTGTTATGCCTCAGGTCTAAAGACCATTACTAAACATAGTGTCTGTTACAATGTATAATAAGCCATTAACACTCACGACCATATGACTTACTATATTCGGTCATGTTCAGTAAACTCGTTCTCTTAACAAGTACCTATGTGTTTGACTTGACATCTCATGTCAATGATATGAAACTCACCATCCATCTTAGTATCACATACCATAAGGAGTCATAACACATACTAGTGTTTATAGGAATTTATAATGTCCAATCATAAATCCACCACTAGGAACTATTTTAGAAGTATAGTACAAAGGATACACGTTTCATATTCTCGACATACTCGAGAATGTGTTCCTTAACTATTTTACTTCTTGGACTATATTCATTAAATTAATATATGAATATTGATAACTTTGCCATTTTATAAATATCAAAATGCTATTCAAATACAATCATTTCCTAAACAATCAAATCACCATTCGATTGGCCTTTAGGGCATATTACTAACAATCTCCCACTTGCACTAAAGCCAATCGCTATGGTATCTCATACCCATCTTCTCAAGATGACGATCTAATTGCTGTTGAGTGAGTGCTTTAGTAAGAGGATCCGCAGTGTTATCAGCGGAGGCTACTTTCTGCATAGTGATATCACTCCTTCCAATGATTTCTCTGATAATGTGATATCTTCTCTCAATGTGTTTGGACTTCTGGTGAGACCTCGGTTCCTTAGCTTGTGCTATAGCTCCATTGTTGTCACAATATAATGATATTGGCAACGCAACGGTTGGAACCACTCCAAGTTGTTGAATAAACTTCCGTATCCAAACAGCTTCTTTTGCGGCATCTGATGCAGCTATATATTCCGCTTCAGTGGTAGAATCTGCAGTAGTTGCTTGCTTGGAACTTTTCCAGCTTACTGCTCCACCATTGATAGTGAATACAAATCCTGATGTAGATTTTCTGTCATCTACATCTGACTGGAAATCTGAATCTGTGAAGCCTTCAATTTTTAGCTCACCCTCTCCATATGTTAAGAACAAATCTTTAGTTCTTCTTAAGTACTTAAAGATATTCTTAACTGCGGTCCAATGTTCCTCACCCGGATTACTCTGGTATCTGCTAGTGACACTCACTGCATGAGCTATATCCGGTCTAGTACATAGCATAGCGTACATAAGACTTCCAATTGCGGAAGCATATGGAATCTTATTCATACGCTCTCTCTCATCATAAGTTTTAGGACTCATGCTTTTAGAGAGATGAATTCCATGTCTGAAGGGTATAAAACCCCTTTTGGAATCCCACATATTAAATTTCTTTAATATCTTTTCTATGTACTTAGCTTGACATAGACCTATTAATCTTCTGGATCTATCTCTATAAATCCTGATTCCCAAGATATACATTGCATCTCCTAGGTCTTTCATGGAGAAGTTTTGAGAAAGCCAAATTTTGACAGAAGACATTTGTCCAATGTCATTTCCTATAAGCAATATGTCATCTACATATAGCACAAGGAAAGTTATTGCACTCCCACTGACCCTTTTGTAAACACATGGTTCATCCTCATTCTTGATGAAACCAAATGATTTGATTGCATCATCGAATCGGATGTTCCAACTCCTGGAAGCTTGTTTTAGCCCATAAATGGACCTTTTTAGCTTGCATACTTTATGAGGATTTGTCTTAGATTCAAAACCACAAGGTTGCATCATATAGATATCTTCCTCAATGTATCCATTAAGAAATGCAGTTTTGACATCCATTTGCCAAATCTCATAGTCATAATATGCTGCTATAGCCAATAAGATTCTGATGGACTTTAGCATGGCTACTGGTGAAAAGGTTTCCTCATAGTCAATTCCTTGTATTTGACGATAACCTTTAGCTACCAACCTTGCTTTATAGGTCTCTACCTTTCCATCTAAGCCTATCTTCCTCTTGAAGATCCACTTGCATCCAATAGGTACAATACCTTCGGGTGGATCCACTAGAGTCCAGACTTGGTTGGTTCTCATAGAGTCCATCTCTAAATCCATGGCTTCAAGCCATTTCTTAGAGTCAATATCTGATATTGCCTCTTCGTAACTAGTAGGATCATCTCTATGATCCGTATCACCCAAAAAGAATAGATCATTCATCTGATGAAGAAAACCATATCTTTCTGGTGGGTGAATTATCCTACTAGATCTACGGAGTTGTTGTGTTCCTTGTGTTTGTACTTGAACAGGCTCTTCATTGGATTTATCCTCATTAGAATTCTCAATAAATTCTAATTTTCTTCCTTGCCCACCTTCTTGAATAAACTCTTTTTCAAGAAATATGGCATTTCTACTGACCAATACCCTTTGATCAGATTGGATGTAAAAGTAATAACCCAAAGTTTCCTTTGGGTATCCAATGAACCTCCCACTATCCGCTTTAGCTTCAAGTTTCTCACTCTTGAGTCTCTTGATAAAAGCAGGACATCCCCAAATCCTAAGATGATTTAGGCTTGGTTGTTTACCATACCATATCTCATATGGTATTTTAGGTACAGACTTGGAAGGTACTCTGTTTAGTACATATGTTGCAGTAAGGAGAGCATATCCCCAAAGAGAAATTGGTAAGTCTGTATAACTCACCATTGATCGCACCATGTCTAACAGTGTGCGATTTCTCCTCTCAGATACTCCATTAAGCTCTGGTGTACCTGGAGGTGTCCATTGTGAAACAATACCATTTTCTTTAAGGTAAGACTGGAATTCTCCACTGAGATATTCACCACCTCGATCTGATCGTAGGGTTTTAATAAATTTTCCAGTCTGTTTCTCTACTTCATTTCGGTATTCTTTGAACTTTTCAAAGGCTTCAGATTTATACTTCATTAAGTATACTGAACAATACCTTGAGTGATCGTCGATAAAAGTTATGAAGTAGTAATATCCACCCCTTGCCATTTCATTAAATGGCCCACATACATCAGTATGTATAAGTTCAAGTATATCAGTGGCTCTTGTACTTCGTCCAACGAAGGGTGCCCTGGTCATTTTTCCTTGAAGACATGATTCACAAGTTGGATAAGGTTCTAAACCAAATGGACCGATTAGTCCATCTTTAGCCAATTTTGTGACTCTATCTTCTCCAATATGACCTAGCCTTAAATGCCACTTATATTTGGGGTTTATTTCTTCTCTTTCACGTTTATGTGTTATGGTATTTACATTCACAACATGCTCATTATTTTCTTTCATGTTTAGTACATAAAGATCATTATCTAAAGTACCATGTGCAACATATTTATTCTCATAATAAATATTACAAATTTTATTTCTAAAATAAAATTCATAATTGTCTTTGCATAAACATGAAATTGAAACTATGTTCCTTACAGCAGAAGGAACAAATAAACAATCATTCAAACTTATAACATGCCCAGATGTCATTTTTAAGAAAAATGTCCCTATAGCTGAGGCAGCAACCATTGCTCCATTTCCCACTCTAAGAGACATTTCTCCTTGTTTAAGCCTTCTACTTCCTTTCAGATCCTGCATTGACATACAAATATGTGCGGTTGCAGCAGAATCTAAAATCCAAGAAGTAGATTGAATAATTGAAATATTAGTTTCAATAATGAGCATACCTTCACAAGGATTCTCTTTAGGCTTGACTTTCAAGCTGTTGAGGTAAGTTTTGCAATTCCTCTTCCAATGCCCATCCTTACCGCAATGGAAACATTTTCCCTTGTCATTGGGCTTATTAGCTTTCCCCTTCTTAATCCCACCTTTAGCCTTGGGTTGAAACTTTTTCTTTTTACCCTTTTTAGTTGAGGGTCCTTCTATAGCCATAACATCTTTTGGCTTCTTTATGCAAGTTTCAGCAGTATTAAGCATCTTTAGCAGTTCAGCAAGACTGCACTCAATTTTATTCATGTTAAAATTCATGATAAATTGAGAGAATGAGTCAGGCAAGGATTGTAGGATAAGATCGATAGCTAATTCCCCATCCATTGAGAAATTAAGAGCTTCCAGCTGCTCTATGTAATCAATCATTTTGAGTACATGCTCATTGACCGATCCTCCAGTCATTCTCATTCTAAACAGTTTCTTAGATATCTCATATCTAACTGTTCTGCTTTGTTCACTATACAACTCTTGTAGGTGAAGTATCATGGAACTTGCATCAGGCATATTTTCATGTTGCCTTTGTAGCTCATTGGACATCGATGCCAATATATAGCTTTTAGCAGTGAGGTCATCATCTTGCCACTTCTGATAAGTGACACGTTCTTCCTCACTTGCTCCCTCAGGAATTTCATTTGGCTTAGGTGTATCAAGAACATAGCTAATTTTCTCATAATTAAGAACAATTCTTAAATTCCTTAACCAATCAACATAATTGGGTCCCGTCAAACGGTAGTTTTCCAGAATTCGTGCTAGCGGATTATTCATTATTAAATATTTCTGCAGAAAGTATAAATTAAATTATTAGCATTTTATTATAATCTATTTGATTTTGGTCTTTAAATCAAATAGTACCTCCCACTATTTTATCATTTCAATACACTCCCATATGTAAGAAACGGAAACTCTCATTGGTAAAAGTTTCTAGTAGGAATCGGATTCTCATTAGCATAAGTTTACCTCACCTAACAGTTCTTGGCTTACTTATTTTAATGAGTAGGTAACTCTTTACCAAATGCATCTCATGCATGTACCGATTATCCTTCGGCCTCTAAATCGTTAATACCTCACCTAACAGTTCTTGGTATAAATGATTTAGTTAAGTTTACCCTAATACCCTTGCACATTTTCAAAACATCTTACTAACCTCACCTAACAGTTCTTGGTAGCTTAATGTATGAATTATGCATCATCTTATGATATATGGTTTATTTTCAACATTTTAATGAATGAGTAGCCCATGTATCCATGTCGACTAGCCCAAGCATAAAATATTTTAAATATTCCATTGGTATTAGTAGGCCATGATGAATATTCTCAATATCCATCATTACAACTTAACAATAATTATTTTTATTTAATTAGGGAGTATTTGGGCATTATTATGGTCTCACTTTTTAGCATGTTATTCCATTTACAATATTCAAATATGTCTAAGCACCCTAATATACATCTCATGCATATTATAGACAAACCAACTAAGGATGATCATGGAATTTTCTAATAAAACCAATTTGAGCCAAAATTGGTTTTAAGGTCCACCTAGGTATCAAGCAAACAATAATGACTATGAGACATCTTATGCCTCAAATTATTACAAATATTGATTTCTATTTGAGAGGCCAAAATTACATTGAAAGTGCTGCAACGATCCATGAAGTCTTCTTGCTCCAATCGTCCAACGCACCGTAAATACGCCGTCCCTCCTTTGGCAATCATCTCACTTTGTAGTAATTACATATTTAGAAGAATTGGGGTACAAATCTCAGGGGTAATGGGATACAATCAGATCTTAATAGAAGGAGGAACATGCAAGTCCCTATTTAAAAATATTACAACCATTTAAGCCTTTAGAAATCGGCCAAATCAACAAATGAATCAATAGCTCATTCAATCATGCATATATTCAATCATCACATGACATAAATATATCTAGGTCTTTCCATGATCATCCTTCATGCTATTATAAATGGAAATAACATAAATCATGCTTCAAAAATTCGAAATTGAATGAAGATGGCTCTGATACCACTTGAAGGACAACATTTGTCCATGAGGTTCCTAATAACGCAACTATTGCGCAGTAAAATTAAAACAGATGGCGGAAGCTCTAGAAACCTCGGATCGACTTCATTCAAAAACGAAAATCAAGAGGAAAGATTGAAGTTTAGTTACCTCACTTGCAGTTTCAAAAACGACCTCGTGAAGTGGGAGAAAACGACTGAAAACAGCAAGCTCCGAACACTGTCCAGAAAAACAGCTCTGCACGAACAGCTTCTGTTTTGCCACGATCTGAGATCCTTTAAGCACCCCAATTGTGATGCCTCTAATCAGTCCACACTTAGAAATGTTCTAGGAGTTCAGAGGATTTGGAATCTCGAAATTTCATTAAGAAATGAGAGAGATAATGAAGAAACATGAGTGCTAGCTCATTTGATTCCATCCACCAAATAAAGCCCCATTATCTCTAATAATGGCACCAAACATTATCATGTGCTTAGACCCACCCACTTAACCATTATTTATTGAAATTGATCTCATCACTTCAATAAACTATTTAATCAAATAAATAAATAGCTAATATTAATTAATTTCGGAATTAATTATTTAACCCCATTTTGATCACATCAAATGGTTAAATGTGGGCTTCTCTTGTGACATGTTCTAATGCTTTCTCTTAATCCATATTGGATCCAATAAAAGCCCATAATTCTAAACCCAAAATTGGTCTAGAAGTCCATAATCATATATGAACCCGAACATGTCCAAAACGGTCATTTTACGTGCTCGACATTCCATAATGTTTAATTGAGGATTTATGAAATTTATTTTGTTCCTTAAACTATTTATGGAACATCTAAATTTCTATCTTAAATCATATTTAAGATGTATTTATATTTATATTCATTCTCAATGAATTATAATATAAATATTGATTTTCCTAAAATTAGGAAATCTAACTTCTCATTTTCTAGTAACTCCTTTTTCATTTCTATATTGTGTGTGACCTTTTAGGTTCTTAGTTATAAGGTAGTAGAACTATTTTAATGATAACTCTTTATTCATTAAATGATGCTAAACTCTTTAGTCATCAATTAGAACCTTTCTAATGACCTTAAGATGCATTGGTAATACGCTTTACCAATATTGATCATAAGGTTTCTACAAGTCATGAGTGACACCTAGCAGTATATCACGACTATCCAAATAACAAGAATTGTTGGATCTATAGAACCTATTCCATTGTATCTCTATGTCTTGGTCTCTTCATCATCCATGTCCAGAGAAAAACACAGCTTATGGTTTATTATGTTAAGCAGTTGTGCTTTATCTCAAAATAAATATAAATGAACTTGACATGATAATATAATTTGAACTCCTTCAAATATATTTCACCTTGGCCAAGGATTTCTCATGCCAATTCATATTATCTCATAAGGACATCCTTTTTGTATATTACAAAGTGATGAATTCCATATTGGCCATCAACTTGTCTTCATACATAGCCAACCATGACAGCTATTGCTAGATCTCTTCCGTGATTAGGAATCAATCGTTATGCATTCACATATCAGAGATGTCTATGTATAAGACATCTGTTATGCCTCAGGTCTAAAGACCATTACTAAACATAGTGTCTGTTACAATGTATAATAAGCCATTAACACTCACGACCATATGACTTACTATATTCGGTCATGTTCAGTAAACTCGTTCTCTTAACAAGTACCTATGTGTTTGACTTGACATCTCATGTCAATGATATGAAACTCACCATCCATCTTAGTATCACATACCATAAGGAGTCATAACACATACTAGTGTTTATAGGAATTTATAATGTCCAATCATAAATCCACCACTAGGAACTATTTTAGAAGTATAGTACAAAGGATACACGTTTCATATTCTCGACATACTCGAGAATGTGTTCCTTAACTATTTTACTTCTTGGACTATATTCATTAAATTAATATATGAATATTGATAACTTTGCCATTTTATAAATATCAAAATGCTATTCAAATACAATCATTTCCTAAACAATCAAATCACCATTCGATTGGCCTTTAGGGCATATTACTAACAAGGGGGTGGGCAAAGTCTCTGCCCATTCCGAGTCCAGCGGAAGAGGTTCGCCAGCCCCACGCCCAAAGGCTATAGCACACCCCTTTTTTGGGCATTTTTGCGCAGGACGAACTTGGCGCCAAGGGGTTCGACTGCTCTTTTTTGGACGCGGCTGTGCCCGCGGCCTATTATTAGCGCGGGGAGGGGGTGGGCCAAGCCTCGGCCTATTCCGAGACCAGCGGACGAACTTCGGCAGCCCCACGCCCCAAGGCTATAGTACACCCCTTTTTTGGGCATTTTTCCGCCGGACGAACTTGGCGCCAAGGGGTTCGACTGCTCTTTTTTGGGCGCGGCGGTACCCGCGGCCTACTTTTGGTGCGGGGAGGGAGTTGGCAATGTCTCGGCCCATTCCGAGGAAGGCGGATGAACTTTGGCGGCCCCACGCCCAAAGGCTATAGCACACCCCTTTTTTGGGCATTTTTCCGCGGGACAAACTTGGCGCCAAGGGGTTCGACTGCTCTTTTTTGGGCGTGGCTGTCCCCGCGGCCTATTTTTGTCGCGGGGAAGGGGGGGGCAATGTCTCGGCCCATTCCGAGGAAGGCGGACGAAGTTCGCCAGCCCCACGTCCCAAGGCTATAGCCCACCCCTTTTTTGGGCATTTTTCCGCTGGCCGAACTTGGCACCAAGGGGTTCGCCTGCTCTTTTTTGGGTGCGGCTGTGCCCGCGGCGTATTTTTGTCGCTGCGAGGGGGTGGGCAAAGTCTCGGCCCATTCCGAGTCCGGCGGACGAAGTTCGACGGCCCCACACCCCAAGGCTATAGCCCAACCCTTTTTTGGGCATTTTTCCGCAGGACAAACTTGGCGCCGAGGGGTTCGGCTGCTTTTATTTGGGCGCGGCTGTGGCTGTGGCCTATTTTTGTCGCGGGGAGGGGGTGGGCAAAGTCTCGGCCCATTCCGTGGAAGGCGGACGAAGTTCGCCAGCCCCACGCCCCAAGGCCATAGCCCACCCCCTTTTTGGGCATTTTTCCGCAAGATGAACTTGGCGCCTAGGGGTTCGGCTGCTCTTTTTTGGGTGCGGCTGTGCCCGCGGTCTACTTTTGTCATGGGGAGTGGGTGGGGAAAGTCTCGACCCATTCCGAGTCCGGCGGACGAAGTTCGCCCACCCCACGCCCCAAGGCTATAGCCCACCCCATTTTTGGGCATTTTTCCGCAGGACGAAGTTTGCACCAAGGGGTTCGGCTGCTCTTTTTTGGGCTCGGCTGTGCCCGCGGCCTATTTTTGTCGCGGGGAGGGGGTGGGGAAAGTCTCGGCCCATTCCGAGTCCGGCGGACGAAGTTCGCCCGCCCCACGCCCCGAGGCTATAGCCCACCCCCTTTTTGGGCATTTTTCCGCAGGACGAACTTGGCGCCAAGGGGTTCGGCTGCTCTTTTTTGGCCGCGGCTGTGCCCGCGGCCTATTTTTTGCGTGGGGTGGGGGTGGCCAAAGTCTCGGCCCATTCCGAGCCACGTGGACGAGGTTCGCCAGCTCCACGCCCCAAGGCTATAGCCCACCCCCTTTTTTGGGCATTTTTCCGCAGGACGAACTTGGCACCAAGGGGTTCGGCTGCTCTTTTTTGGGCGCGGCTGTGCCCGCAGCCTATTTTTGCCTCGGGGAGGGTTCGCCAGCCCCACGCCGCAAGGCTGTAGCCTACCCCCTTTTTGGGCAATTTTCCGCCGGACGAACTTGACGCCTAGGGGTTTGGCTGCTCTTTTTTGGGTGCGGCTGTGCCCGCGGCCTATTTGTGTCGCAGGGAGGGGGTGGCCAAAGTCTCGGCCCATTCCGAGACCGGTGGACAAAGTTCGCCAGCCCCACGCCCCAAGGCTATAGCACACCCCTTTTTTGGTCATTTTTCCGCAGGACGAACTTGGCGCCACGGGGTTCGGCTGCTCTTTTTTGGGCGCGACTGTGTCCGCGGCGTATTTTTGTCGTGGGGAGGGGGTGGGCAAAGTCTCGGCCCATTCCGAGCCACGTGGACGAGGTTCGCCAGCTCCACGCCCCAAGGCTATAGCCCACCCCCTTTTTTGGGCATTTTTCCGCAGGACGAACTTGGCACCAAGGGGTTCGGCTGCTCTTTTTTGGGCGCGGCTGTGCCCGCGGCCTATTTGTGTCGCAGGGAGGGGGTGGCCAAAGTCTCGGCCCATTCCGAGACCGGTGGACAAAGTTCGCCAGCCCCACGCCCCAAGGCTATAGCACACCCCTTTTTTGGTCATTTTTCCGCAGGACGAACTTGGCGCCATGGGGTTCGGCTGCTCTTTTTTGGGCGCGACTGTGTCCGCGGCGTATTTTTGTCGTGGGGAGGGGGTGGGCAAAGTCTCGGCCCATTCCGAGCCACGTGGACGAGGTTCGCCAGCTCCACGCCCCAAGGCTATAGCCCACCCCCTTTTTTGGGCATTTTTCCGCAGGACGAACTTGGCACCAAGGGGTTCGGCTGCTCTTTTTTGGGCGCGGCTGTGCCCGCAGCCTATTTTTGCCTCGGGGAGGGTTCGCCAGCCCCACGCCGCAAGGCTGTAGCCTACCCCCTTTTTGGGCATTTTGCCGCAGGACGAACTTGACGCCTAGGGGTTCGGCTGCTCTTTTTTGGGCGTGGCTGTGCCCATGGCTTATTTTTTTTCATGGAAAGGGGGTGGGAAATGTCTCGGCCCATTCCGAGTCCGGTGGACGAACTTTGCCAGCCCCATTCCCCAAGGCTATAGCCCACCCCTTTTTGGGCATTTTTCCGCAGGACGAACTTGGCGCCAAGGGCTTCGGCTGCTCTTTTTTGGGCGCGGCTGTGCCCGCGGTCTACTTTTGTCGTGGGGAGTGGGTGGGGAAAGTCTCGGCCCATTCCGAGTCCGGCGGACGTAGTTCGCCCACCCGACGCCCCAAGGCTATAGCCCACCCCCTTTTTGGGCATTTTTCCGCAGGACGAAGTTTGCACCAAGGGGTTCGGCTGCTCTGTTTTGGGCTCGGCTGTGCCCGCGGCCTATTTTTGTCGCGGGGAGGGGGTGGGCAAAGTCTCGGCCCATTCCGAGTCCGGCGGACGAAGTTCATCAGCCCCACGCCCCAAGGCTATAGCCCGCCCCCTTTTTGGGCATATTTCCGCAGGACGAACTTGGCGCCAAGGGCTTCGGCTGCTCTTTTTTGGGCGCGGCTGTGCCCGCGGTCTACTTTTGTCGTGGGGAGTGGGTGGGGAAAGTCTCGACCCATTCCGAGTCCGGCGGACGATGTTCGCCCACCCCACGCCCCAAGGCTATAGCCCACCCCCTTTTTGGGCATTTTTCCGCAGGATGAAGTTTGCACCAAGGGGTTCGGCTGCTCTTTTTTGGGCTCGGCTGTGCCCGCGGCCTATTTTTGTCGCGGGGAGGGGGTGGGCAAAGTCTCGGCCCATTCCGAGTCCGGCGGACGAAGTTCGCCCGCCCCACGCCCCGAGGCTATAGCCCACCCCCATTTTGGGCATTTTTCCGCAGGATGAACTTGGCACCAAGGGGTTCGGCTGCTCTTTTTTGGCCGCGGCTGTGCCCGCGGCCTATTTTTTGCGTGGGGTGGGGGTGGCCAAAGTCTCGGCCCATTCCGAGTCCGGCGGACGAAGTTCGCCAGCCTCACGCCCCAAGGCTATAGCACACCCCTTTTTTGGTCATTTTTCCGCAGGACGAACTTGGCGCCAAGGGGTTCGGCTGCTCTTTTTCGGGCGCGACTGTGTCAGTGGCGTATTTTTGTCGTGGGGAGGGAGTGGGCAAAGTCTCGGCCCATTCCGAGCCAGGTGGACGAAGTTCGCCAGCTCCACGCCCCAAAGTTATAGCCCACCCCCTTTTTGGGCATTTTTCCGCAGGACGAACCTGGCGCCACGGGGTTCGGCTGCTCTTTTTTGGGCGCGGCTGTGCCCGCGGCCTATGTTTGTCGCGGGGAGGGGCTGGACAATGTCTCGGCCCATTCTGAGGAAGGCGGACGAAGTGCGCCAGCCCCACGCCCCAAGGCTAAAGCCCATCCCCTTTTTGGACATTTTTCCGCAGGACGAACTAGGCGTCAAGGGGTTCGGCTGCTATTTTTTGGGCGCGGCTCTGCCCGCGGCCGATTTTTGTCGCGGGGATGGGGTGGGCAACGTCTCGGCACATTCTGAGTCCGGCGGACGAACTTCGGCAGCCCCACGCCCCAAGGCTATAGCACACCCCTTTTTTGGGCATTTTTCCGCAGGACGAACTTGGTGCCAAGGGGTTCGGCTGTTCTTTTTTTGGCGCAGCTGATCCCGCGGCCTATTTTTGTTGGGGAGAGGGGGTGGCCAAAGTCTCGGCCCATTCCGAGGAAGGCGGACGAATTGCGCCGGCCCCACGCCCAAAGGCTATAGCACACCCCTTTTTTGGGCATTTTTCCGCAGGATGAACTAGGCGTCAAGGGGTTCGGCTGCTATTTTTTGGGCGCGGCTGTGCCCACGGCCGATTTTTGTCGCGGGGATGGGGTGGGCAAAGTCTCTGCACATTCCGAGTCCGGCGGACGAATTTCGGCAGCCCCACGCCCCAAGGCTATAGCACACCCCTTTTTTGGGCATTTTTCCGCAGGACGAACTTGGCGCCAAGGGGTTCGGCTGTTCTTTTTTTGGCGCGGCTGATCCCGCGGCCTATTTTTGTCGGGGAGAGGGGCGGCCAAAGTCACGGCCCATTCCGAGGAAGGAGGACGAATTTCGGCAGCCCCACGCCGCAAGGCTGTAGCCTACCCCCTTTTTGGGCATTTTTCCGCAGGACGAACTTGGCGCCTAGGGGTTCGGCTGCTCTTTTTTGGGCGTGGCTGTGCCCACGGCTTATTTTTTTTCATGGAAAGGGGGTGGGAAATGTCTCGGCCCATTCCGAGTCTAGTGGACGAACTTTGCCAGCCCCATTCCCCAAGGCTATAGCCCACCCCTTTTTGGGCATTTTTCCGCAGGACGAACTTGGCGCCAAGGGCTTCGGCTGCTCTTTTTTGGGCGCGGCTGTGCCCGCGGTCTACTTTTGTCGTGGGGAGTGGGTGGGGAAAGTCTCGACCCATTCCGAGTCCGGCGGACGAAGTTCGCCCACCCCATGCCCCAAGGCTATAGCCCACCCCCTTTTTGGGCATTTTTCCGCAGGACGAAGTTTGCACCAAGGGGTTCGGCTGCTCTTTTTTGGGCTCGGCTGTGCCCGCGGCCTATTTTTGTCGCGGGGAGTGGGTGGGCGAAGTCTCGGCCCATTCCGAGTCCGGCGGACGAAGTTCGCCCGCCCCACGCCCCGAGGCTATAGCCCACCCCCTTTTTGGGCATTTTTCCGCAGGATGAACTTGGCGCCAAGCGGTTCGGCTGCTCTTATTTGGGTGCGGCTGTGCCCACGGCCTATTTTTGTTGCGGGGAGGGGTTGGCAAAGTCTGGGACCATTCCGAGTCCGGCGGACGAAGTTCGCCAGCCCCACGCCCCAAGGCTATAGCCCACCGCTTGTTTGGTCATTTTTCCGCAGGACGAACTTGGCGCTAAGGGGTTCGGCTGCCCTTTTTTGGGCCCGGATTTGCCCGCGGCCTATTTTTGTCGCAGGGAGGGGGTGGGAAAAGTCTCGGCCCATTCCGAGTCCGGCGGACGAAGTTCGCCATCCCCACGCCCCAAGGCTATAGCCCACCCTCCTTTTGGGCATTTTTCCGCAGGACGAACTTGGCGCCAAGGGGTTCGGCTGCTCTTTTTTGGGCGTGGCTGTGTCCGCGGCCTATTTTTGTCACGGGGAAAGGGTGGGCAAAGTCTCGGCCCATTCCGAGAAAGGCGGACGATGTTCGCCAGCCCCATGCCCCAAGGCGATAGCCCACCCTCCTTTTGGGCATTTTTCCGCAGGACGAACTTGGCGCCAAGGGGTTCGGCTGCTCTTTTTTGGGCGCGGCTGTGCCCGCGGCCTATTTTTGTCGCGGGAAGGGGGTGAGCAAAGTCTCGGCCCATTCCGAGTCCGGCGGACGAAGTTCGCCATCCCCACGCCCCAAGGCTATAGCCCACCCTCCTTTTGGGCATTTTTCCGCAGGACGAACTTGGCGCCAAGGGGTTCGGCTGCTCTTTTTTGGGCGTGGCTGTGTCCGCGGCCTATTTTTGTCACGGGGAAAGGGTGGGCAAAGTCTCGGCCCATTCCGAGGAAGGCGGACGATGTTCGCCAGCCCCATGCCCCAAGGCGATAGCCCACCCTCCTTTTGGGCATTTTTCCGCAGGACGAACTTGGCGCCAAGGGGTTCGGCTGCTCTTTTTTGGGCGCGGCTGTGCCCGCGGCCTATTTTTGTCGCGGGAAGGGGGTGAGCAAAGTCTCGGCCCATTCCGAGTCCGGCGGACGAAGTTCGCCCGCCCCACGCCCCAAGGCTATAGCACACCCCTTTTTTAGTCATTTTTCCCCAGGACGAACTTGGCGCCAAGGGGTTCTGCTGCTCATTTTTGGGCGCGGCTGTGCCCGCGGCCTATTTTTGCCACGAGGAGGGGGTGGGCAAAGTCTCGGCCCATTCCGAGGAAGGGGGATGAACTATTCCGGCCCCACGCCCAAAGGCTATAGCACACCCCTTTTTTGGGCCTTTTGCCGCTGGACGAACTTGGCGCCAAGGGGTTCGGCCGCTCTTTTTTGGTTGCGGCTCCGCCCACGCCCTATTTTTTCGCGGGGAGGGGGAGGCCAAAGTCTAGGCCCATTCCGAGTCCGGCAGACGAAGTTCGCCAGCCCCACGCCCCTAGGCTATGGCCCACCCCCTTTTTGGGCATCTTTCCGCTGGACGAACTTGGCGCCAAGGGGTTTGGCTGCTCTTTTTTGGACGCGGCTGTGCCCGGGGCCTATTTTTCTTGCGGGGAGGGGGTGGACAAAGTCTCGGCCCATTCCAAGTCCGGCGGACGAAGTTCGCCCGCCCCACGCCCCAAGGCTATAGCCCACCCCATTTTTGGGCATTTTTCCGCAGGACGAACTTGGCGCCAAGGGCTTCAGCTGCTCTTTTTTGGGCGCGGTTGTGCCCGTGGCCTATTTTTGTCGCGGGGAATGGTAGCCAAAGTCTCCACCCATTCCGAGGAAGGCGGACGAAGTTCACCAGCCACACGCCCCAAGGCTATAGCCCACCCCTTTTTTGGGCATTTTTCCGCTGGACGAACTTGGCGCCAAGGGGTTCGGCTGCTCTTTTTTGGGCGCGGCTGTGCCCGCGGCCTATTTTTGTCGCAGGGAGGGGGTGGCCAAAGTCTCGGCCCATTCCGAGGAAGGCGGACCAAGTTCGCCGGCCCCACGCCCAAAGGCTATAGCACACCCCTTTTTTGCGCATTTTTCCGCAGGACAAACTTGGCGCAAAGGGGTTCGGCCGCTCTTTTTTGGGCGCGGCTGCGTCCACGGCCTATTTTTGTCGCGGAGAGGGGGAGGCCAAAGTCTCGGCCCATTCCGAGTCCGGCGGACGAAGTTCGCCAGCCCCACGCCCCAAGGCTATAGCCCACCCCCTTTTTGGGCATCTTTCCGCTGGACGAACTTGGCGCCAAGGCGTTCGGCTGCTCTTTTTTGGACGCGGCTGTGCCCGCGGCCTATTTTTCTTGCGCGGAGGGGGTGGGCAAAGTGTCGGCCCATTCCGAGTCCGGCGGACGAAGTTCGCCCGCCCCACGCCCCAAGGCTATTGCCGACCCCTTTTTTGGGCATTTTTCCGCAAGACGAACTTCGCGCCAAGGGGTTCGGCTGCTCTTTTTTGGGCGCGGCTGTGACCGCGGCCTATTTTTATTGCGGGGTGGGGGTCGGCAAAGTCTCGGCCCATTCCGAGTCCGGCGGACGAAGTTCGACCGCCCCACGCCCCAAGGCTATAACCCACCCCTTTTTTGGCCATTTTTCCGCAAGACGAACGTGGCACCAAGGGGTTCGCCAGCTCTTTTTTGGGCGCGGCTGTGCCCGTGGCTTAGTTTTGTCGCGGGGAGGGGGTGGGAAAAGTCTCGGCCCATTCCGAGTCCGGCGGACGTAGTGCGCCGGCACCATGCCCCAAGGCTATAGGCCACCCCCTTTTTGGGCATTTTTCCGCAGGACGAACTTGGCGCCGAGCGGTTCGGCTGCTCTTTTTTGGGCGCGGCTGTGCCCGCGCCCTATTTTTGTCGCGGGGAGGGGATAGCCAAAGTCTCAGCCCATTCCGAGGAAGGCGGACGAAGTTCGCCAGCCCCATGCCCCAAGGCTATAGCCCACCCCTTTTTTCGGCATTTTTCCGCTGGACGAACTAGGCGCCAAGGGGTTCGGCTGCTCTTTTTTGGGGGCGGCTTTGCCTGCGGCCTATTTTTGTCGCGGGGAGGGGGTGGCCAAAGTCTCGGCCCATTCCGAGGCCGGCGGACGAAGTGCGCCGGCCCCACGCCCCAAGGCTATAGCCCACCCCCATTTTGGGCATTTTTCCGCAGGACGAACTTGGCGCCAAGGGGTTCAGCTGCTCTTTTTTGGACGCGGCTGTTCCCGCGGCCTATTTTTCTTGCGGGGAGGGGGTGGGCAAAGTCTCGGCCCATTCCGAGTCCGGCGGACGAAGTGCGCCGGCCCCATGCCCCAAGGCTATCGCCCACCCCCTTTTTGGGCATTTTTCCGCAGGACGAACTTGGCGCCAAGGGGTTCGGCAGCTCTTTTTTGGGCCCGGCTGTGGCCGCGGCCTATTTTTGTCGCTGGGAGGGGGTAGCTAAAGTCTCAGCCCATTCCGAGGAAGGCGGACGAAGTTCGCCAGCCCCACGCCTCAAGGCTATAGCCGACCCCTTTTTTGGGCATTTTTCCGCTGGACGAACTAGGCGCCAAGGGGATTGGCTGCTCTTTTTTGTGCGCGGCTTTGCCTGCGGCCTATTTTTGTCGCAGGGAGGGGGTGGCCAAAGTCTCGGCCCATTCCGAGTCTGGCGGACGAAGTGCGCCGGCCCCACGCCCCAAGGCTATAGCCCACCCCCTTTTTGGGCATTTTTCCGCAGGACGAACTTGGCGCCAATGGGTTCGGCTGCTCTTTTTTGGGCGCGGCTGTGCCCGCGGCCTATTTTTTTCTCGGGGAGGGGGTAGCCAAAGTCTCGGCCCATTCCGAGTCCGGCGGACGAAGTGCGCCGGCCCCACGCCCCAAGGCTATAGCCCACCCCCTTTTTGGGCATTTTTCCGCAGGACGAACTTGGCGCCAATGGGTTCGGCTGCTCTTTTTTGGGCGCGGCTGTGCCCGCGGCCTATTTTTGTCGCGGGGAGGGGGTAGCCAAAGTCTCGGACCATTCCGAGTCCGGAGGACAAAGTTCGCCAGCCCCACGCCCCAACGCTATAGCCTACCCCCTTTTTGGGCATTTTTCGGCAGGACGAACTTGGCGCCAAGGGGTTCGGCCGCTCTTTTTTGGGTTCGGCTGTGCCCGCGGCCTATTTTTGTCACGGGGAGGGGGTGGGCCACGTCTCGGCCCATTCCGAGTCCGGCGGACGAAGTTCGCCAGCCCCACGCCCAAAGGCTATCGCACACCCCTTTTATGGGCCTTTGGCCGCAGGACGAACTTGGCGCCAAGGGGTTCGGCTGCTCTTTTTTGGGCGCGGCTGTGCCTGTGGCCTATTTTGGTCGCGGGGAGGGGATGGGAAAAGTCTCGGCCGATTCCGGGTGCGGCGGACGAAGTACGCCGGCCCCACGCCTCGAGGCTATAGCACACCCCTTTTTGGGCATTTTTCCGCAGGACGAACTTGGCGCCTAGGGGTTCGGCTGCTCTTTTTTGGGCGCGGCCGTGCCCGCGGCCTATTTTTGTCGCGGGGAGGGGGTGGCAAAAGTCTCGTCCCATTCCAAGGAAGGCGGATGAACTTTGCTGGCCGCACGCCCAAAGGCTATAGCACACCCCTTTTTTGGGCCTTTTGCCGCTGGACGAACTTGGCGCCAAGGGGTTCAGCTGCTCTTTTTTGGACGCGGCTGTGCCCGCGGCCTATTTTTCTTGCGGGGAGGGGGTGGGCAAAGTCTCGGCCCTTTCCGAGTCCGGCGGACGAAGTGCGCCGGCCCCATGCCCCAAGGCTATAGCCCACCCCCTTTCTGGGCATTTTTCCGCAGGACGAACTTGGCGCCAAGGGGTTCGGCTGCTCTTTTTTGGGCCTGGCTGTGGCCGCGGCCTATTTTTGTCGCGGGGAGGGGGTAGCTAAAGTTTCAGCCCATTCCGAGGAAGGCGGACGAAGTTAGCCAGCCCCACGCCTCAAGGCTATAGCCGACCCCTTTTTTGGGCATTTTTCCGCTGGACGAACTAGGCGCCAAGGGGATCGGCTGCTCTTTTTTGGGCGCGGCTTTACCTGCGGCCTATTTTTGTCGCAGGGAGGGGGTGGCCAAAGTCTCGGCCCATTCCGAGTCCGGCGGACGAAGTGCGCCGGCCCCACGCCCCAAGGCTATAGCCCACCCCCTTTTTGGGCATTTTTCCGCAGGGCGAACTTGGCGCCAATGGGTTCGGCTGCTCTTTTTTGGGCGCGGCTATGCCCGCGGCCTATTTTTGTCGCGGGGAGGGGGTAGCCAAAGTCTCGGACCATTCCGAGTCCGGCGGACAAAGTTCTCCAGCCCCACGCCCC
This sequence comes from Citrus glauca, assembly GCA_029633175.1. NCBI lineage: Eukaryota > Viridiplantae > Streptophyta > Magnoliopsida > Sapindales > Rutaceae > Citrus > Citrus glauca. Next base: position 696,609 of record JAQOOD010000022.1, read on the forward strand.
AACGCTATAGCCTACCCCCTTTTTGGGCATTTTTCCGCAGCACGAACTTGGCGCCAAGGGGTTCGGCCGCTCTTTTTTGGGTGCGGCTGTGCCCGCGGCCTATTTTTGTCGCGGGGAGGGGGTGGCCAAAGTCTCGGCCCATTCCGAGGAAGGCGGACCAAGTTCGCCGGCCCCACGCCCAAAGGCTATAGCACACCCCTTTTTTGGGCATTATTCCGCAGGACGAACTTGGCGCCAAGGGGTTCGGCAGCTCTTTTTTGTGTGCGGCTGTGCCCGTGGCCTATTTTTGTCGCGGGGAGGGGGTGGGCCACGTCTCGGCCCATTCCGAGTCCAGCGGACGAAGTTCGCCAGCCCCACGCCCAAAGGCTATCGCACACCCCTTTTATGGGCCTTTGGCCGCAGGACGAACTTGGCGCCAAGGGGTTCGGCTGCTCTTTTTTGGGCGCGGCTGTGCCTGCGGCCTATTTTGGTCGCGTGGAGGGGATGGGAAAAGTCTCGGCCGATTCCGGGTGCGGCGGACGAAGTACGCCGGCCCCACGCCTCAAGGCTATAGCACACCCCTTTTTGGGCATTTTTCCGCAGGACGAACTTGGCGCCTAGGGGTTCGGCTGCTCTTTTTTGGGCGCGGCCGTGCCCTCGGCCTATTTTTGTCGCGGGGAGGGGGTGGCAAAAGTCTCGTCCCATTCCGAGGAAGGCGGACCAAGTTCGCCGGCCCAACGCCCAAACGCTATAGCCCACCCCCTTTTTGGGCATTTTTCCGCAGGACGAACTCGGCGCCAATGGGTTCGGCTGCTCTTTTTTGGGCGCGGCTGTGCCCGCGGCCTATTTTTTTTGTGGGGAGTGGGTAGCCAAAGTCGCGGCCCATTCCGAGTCTGGCAGACGAAGTGCGCCGGCCCAACGCCCCAAGGCTATAGCCCACCCCCTTTTTGGGCGTTTTTCCGCAGGACGAACTTGGCGCCAATGCGTTCGGCTGCTCTTTTTTGGGCGCGGCTGTGCCCGCAGCCTATTTTTGTCACGGGGAGGGGGTAGCCAAAGTCTCGGCCCATTCCGAGTCCGGCGGACAAACTTCGCCAGCCCCACGCCCCAAGGCTATAGCCTACCCCCTTTTTGGGCATTTTTCCGCAGGACGAACTTGGCGCCAAGGGGTTCGGCCGCTCTTTTTTGGGTGCGGCTGTGCCCGCGGATTATTCTTGGTGCGGGGAAGGGGAGGGCAAAGTCTCAGCCCAATCCGAGGAAGGCAGATGAACTTTGCCGGCCCCACGCCCAAAGGCTATAACACACCCCTTTTTTGGGCATTTTTCCGCAGGACGAACTTGGCGCCAAGGGGTTCGGCTGCTCTTTTTTCGGCGCGGCTGTGCCCGCGGTCTATTTTGGTCACGGGGAAGGGGTGGGCAAAGTCTCGGCCCATTCCGAGGAAGGCGGATGAACTTTGCCGGCCCCACGCCCAAAGGCTATAGCACACCCCTTTTTTGGCCATTTTTCCGCAGCACAAACTTGGCGCCAAGGGGTTCGGCTGCTCTTTTTTGGGCGCGGCTGTGCCCGCGGCCTAGTTTTGGTGCGGGGAGGGGGTGGGCAAAGTCTCGGCCCATTCCGAGGAAGGCGGATGAACTTTGCCGCCCCACGCCCAAAGGCTATAGCACACCCCTTTTTTGGGCCTTTTGCCACAGGACGAACTTGGCGCCAAGGGGTTCGGCTGCTCTTTTTTGGGCGCGGCTGTGCCTGCAGCCTATTTTTGTCACGGGGAGGGGGTGGGCAAAGTCTCGGCCCATTCCGAGGAAGGCGGATGAACTTTGCCGGCCCCACGCCCAACGGCTATAGCACACCCCTTTTTTGGGCCTTTTGCCGCAGGACGAACTTGGCGCCAAGGGGTCTGGCTGCTCTTTTTTGGGCGCGGCTGTGCCCGCGGCCTATTTTTGTCACGGGGAGGGGGCGGCCAAAGTCTCGGCCCATTCTGAGGAAGGCGGACGAAGTGCGCCGGCCCCACGCCCAAAGGCTATAGCACACCCCTTTTTTGGGCATTTTTCCGCAGGACGAACTTGGCGCCAAGGGGTTCGGCTGCTCTTTTTTTGGCGCGGCTGTGCCCGCAGCCTAGTTTTGGTCCGGGGTGGGGGTGGGCAAAGTCTCGGCCCATTCTGAGGAAGGCGGATGAACTTTGCCGCCCGCCGCCCAAAGGCTATAGCACACCCCTTTTTTGGGCCTTTTGCCGCAGGACGAACTTGGCGCCAAGGGGTTCGGCTGCTCTTTTTTGGGCGCGGCTGTGCCCGAAGCCTATTTTTGTCGCGGGGACGGGGTGGCCAAAGTCTCGGCCCATTCCGAGTAAGGCGGACGAAGTTCGCCGGCCCCACGCCCACAGGCTATAGCACACCCCTTTTTTGGGCATTTGTCCGTAGGACGAACTTGGCGCCAAGGGGTTCGGCTGCTCTTTTTTGGGCGCGGCTGTGCCCGCGGCCTAGTTTTGGTGCGGGGAGGGGGTGGTCAAAGTCTCGGCCCGTTCCGAGGAAGGCGGATGAACTTTGCCGCCCCACGCCCAAAGGCTATAGCACACCCCTTTTTTGGGCCTTTTGCCGCCGGACGAACTTGGCGCCAAGGAGTTCGGCTGCTCTTTTGTGGGCGCGGCTGTGCCCGCAGCCTATTTTTGTCGCGGGGAGGGGGTGGCCAAAGTCTCGGCCCATTCCGAGGAAGGCGGACGAAGTTCGCCGGCCCCACGCCCAAAGGCTATACCACACCCCTTGTTGGGCATTTTTCCGCAGGACAAACTTGGCGCCAAGCGGTTCGGCTGCTGTTTTTTGGGCGCGGCTGTGCCCGCGGCCTATTTTTGTCACGGGGACGGGATGGCCAAAGTCTCGGCCCATTCCGAGTCCGGCGGACGAAGTTCGCCAGCCCCATGCCCCAAGGCTATAGCCCACCCCCTTTTTGGGCAATTTTCCGCTGGGCAAACTTGGCGCCAAGGGGTTCGGCTGCTCTTTTTTGGGCGCGGCTGTGCCCGCGGCCTAGTTTTGGTGCGGGGAGGGGGTGGGCAATGTCTCGGCCCATTCCGAGGTAGGCGGATGAACTTTGCCGCCCCACGCCCAAAGGCTATAGCACACCCCTTTTTTGGGCCTTTTGCCGCCGGGCGAACTTGGCGCCAAGGGGTTCGGCTGCTCTTTTTTGGGCGCGGCTGTGCCTGCGGCGTATTTTTGTCACGGGGAGGGGGTGGGCAAAGTCTCGGCCCATTCCGAGTCCGTCGGACGAACTTCGCCAGCCCCACGCCCCAGGGCTACAGCCCACCCCTTTTTTGGGTATTTGTCCGCAGGGCGAACTTGGCGCCAAGGGGTTCGGCTGCTCTTTTTTGGGTGCGGCTGTGCCCGCGGCCTATTTTTGTCACGGGGAGGGGGTAGGAAAAGTCTCGGCCGATTCCGAGTCCGGCGGACGAACTTCGGCAGCCCCACCGCCTACCGCTGCAGCACACCACTTTTTTGGGCACTTTTCCGCAGGACGAACTTGGCGCCAAGGGGTTCGGCTGCTCTTTGTTGGTCGCGGCTGTGCCCGCGGCCTATTTTTGTCGCGGGGAGGGGATGGGCAAAGTCTCGGCCCATTCCGAGTCCGGCGGACGAAGTTCGCCAGCCCCACGCCCCAAGGCTATAGCCCACCCCCTTTTTGGGCATTTTTCCGCAGGACGAACTTGGCGCCTAGGGGTTCGGCTGCTCTTTTTTGGGCGCGGCTGTGCCCACGGCCTAGTTTTGTCGCGGGGAGGGGGTGGGCAAAGTCTCGGTCCGTTCCGAGTCCGGCGGACGAACTTCGCCAGCCCCACGCCCTAGGGCTACAGCCCACCCCTTTTTTGGGTATTTGTCCGCAGGGCGAACTTGGCGCCAAGGGGTTCGGCTGCTCTTTTTTGGGCGCGGCGGTGTCCGCGGCCTATTTTTGTCGTGGGGAGGTTGTGGGCAAAGGCTCGGCCCATTCCGAGTCCAGCGGACGAACTTCGCTAGCCCCACGCCCCAAGGCTATAGCCCACCCCCTTTTTGGGCATTTTTCCGCTGGACAAACTTGACGCCAAGGGGTTCGGCTGCTCTTTTTTGGGCGCGGCTGTGCCCGCGGCCTATTTTTGTCGCGGGGAGGGGGTGGGCAAAGTCTCGGCCCATTCCGAGTCCAGCGGACGAAGTTCGCCAGCCCCACGCCCCAAGGCTATAGCCCACCCCCTTTTTGGGCATTTTTCCGCAGGACGAACTTGGCGCCAAGGGGTTCGGCTGCTCTTTTTTTGGCGCGGCTGTGCCCGCGGCCTATTTTTGTTGCGGGGAGGGGGTGGGCAAAGTCTCGGCCCATTCCGAGTCCGGCGGACGAAGTTCGGCAGCCCCACGGCCTACTGCTGTAGCACACCCCTTTTTTGGGCACTTTTCCGCAGGACGAACTTGGGGCCAAGGGGTTCGGCTGCTCTTTTTTGGTTGCGGCTGTGCCCGCGGCCTATTTTTGTCTCGGGGAGGGGGTGGACAAAGTCTCGGCCCATTCCGAGTCCGGCGGACGAAGTTCGCCAGCCCCACGCCGCAAGGCTATAGCCCACCCCCTTTTTGGGCATTTTTCCGCTGGACAAACTTGGCGCCAAGGGGTTCGGCTGCTCTATTTTGGGCGCGGCTGTGCCCGCGGCCTATTTTTGTCACGGGGAGGGGGTGGGCAAAGTCTCGGCCCATTCCGAGTCTGGCGGACGAACTTCGCCAGCCCCACGCCCCAAGGCTACAGCCCACCCCTTTTTTGGGACTTTGTCCGCTGGGAGAACTTGGCGCCAAGGGGTTCGGCTGCTCTTTTTTGGGCACGGTTGTGCCCCGGTCTATTATGGTCACGGGGAGGGGGTGGCCAAAGTCTCGGCCCATTCCGAGGAAGGCGGATGAACTTTGCCGGCCCCACGCCCAAAGGCTATAGCACACCCCTTTTTTGGGCATTTTTCCGCAGGAGAAACTTGGCGCCAAGGGGTTCGGCTCCTCTTTTTTGGGCGCGGCTGTGCCCGCGGCCTATTCTGGTCGCGGGGAGGGGGTGGCCAAAGTCTCGGCCATTTCCTAGTCCGGCAGACGAAGTGCGCCAGCCCCACGCCGCAAGGCTATAGCCCACCTCTTTTTTGGGCATTTTTCCGCAGGACGAACTTGGCGCTAAGGGGTTCGGCTGCTTTTTTTTGGGCGCGGCTGTGCCTGCGGCCTATTTTTGGTGCGGGGAGGGGGTGGCCAAAGTCTCTGCCTATTCCGAGGAAGGCGGATGAACTTTACCGGCCCCACGCGCCAAGGCTATAGCACACCCCTTTTTTGGGCATTTTTACGCAGGACGAACTTGGCGCCAAGGGGTTCGGCTGCTCTTTTTTGAGCGCGGCCGTGCCCGCGGCCTATTTTTGTCGCGGGGAGGGGGTGGGCAAAGTCTCGGCCCATTCCGAGGAAGGCGGACGAACTTCGCCAGCCCCACGCCCCAAGGCTACAGCCCACCCCTTTTTTGGGACTTTGTCCGCAGGGAGAACTTGGCGCCAAGGGGTTCGGCTGCTCTTTTTTGGGCACGGTTGTGCCCCGGTCTATTATGGTCACGGGGAGGGGGTGGCCAAAGTCTCGGCCCATTCCGAGGAAGGGGATGAACTTTGCCGGCCCCACGCCCAAAGGCTATAGCACACCCCTTTTTGGGCATTTTTCCGCAGGGCGAACTTGGCGCCAAGGGGTTCGGCTGCTCTTTTTTGGGCGCGGCGGTGCCCGCGGCTTATTTTTGTCGCGGGGAGGGGGTGGGAAAATTCTCGGCCCATTCCGTGTCCGGCGGACGAACTTCGGCAGCCCCACGGCCTACTGCTGTAGCACACCCCTTTTTTGGGCACTTTTCCGCAGGACGAACTTGGCGCCAAGGGGTTCGGCTGCTCCTTTTTGGTCGCGGCTGTGCTCGCGGCCTATTTTTGTCACGGGGAGGGGGTGGGCAAAGTCTCGGCCCATTCCGAGTCCGGCGGACGAAGTTTGCCAGCCCCACGCCCCAAGTCTATAGCCCACCCCCTTTTTGGGCATTTTTCCGCTGGACAAACTTGGCGCCAAGGGGTTCGGCTGCTCTTTTTTGGGCGTGGATGTGCCCGCGGCCTATTTTTGTCACGGGGAGGGGGTGGGCAAAGTCTCGGCCCATTCCGAGTCCGGCGGTCGAACTTCGCCAGCCCCACGCCCCAAGGCTATAGCCCACCCCCTTTTTGGGCATTTTTCCGCTGGACAAACTTGGCGCCAAGGGGTTCGGCTGCTCTTTTTTGGGCGCGGCAGTGCCCGCGGCCTATTTTTGTCGCGGGGAGGGGGTGGGCAAAGTCTCGGCGCATTCCGAGTCCGGCGGACGAAGTTCGCCAGCCCCACGCCCCAAGGCTATAGCCCACCCCCTTTTTGGGCATTTTTCCGCAGGACGAACTTGGCGCCAAGGGGTTCGGCTGCTCTTTTTTTGTCGCGGCTGTGCCCGCGGCCTATTTTTGTCGTGGGGAGGGGGTGGGCAAAGTCTCGGACCATTCCGAGTCCGGCGGACGAACTTCGCCAGCCCCACGCCCCAGGGCTACAGCCCACCCCTTTTTTGGGTATTTGTCCACAGGGCGAACTTGGCGCCAAGGGGTTCGGCTGCTCTTTTTTGGGCACGGCGGTGCCCGCGGCCTATTTTAGTCGCGGGGAGGGGGTGGGAAAAGTCTCGGCCCATTCCGAGTCCGGCGGACGAAGTTCGGCAGCCCCACGGCCTACTGCTGTAGCACACACCTTTTTTGGGCACTTTTCCGCAGGACGAACTTGGCGCCAAGGGGTTCGGCGGCTCTTTTTTGGTTGCGGCTGTGCCCGCGGCCTATTTTTGTCACTGGGAGGGGGTGGGCAAAGTCTCGGCCCATTCCGAGTCCGGCGGACGAAGTTCGCCAGCCCCACGCCCCAAGGCTATAGCCCACCCCCTTTTTGGGCATTTTTCCGCTGGACAAACTTGGCGCCAAGGGGTTCGGCTGCTCTATTTTGGGCGCGGCTGTGCCCGCGGCCTATTTTTGTCACGGGGAGGGGATGGGCAAAGTCTCGGCCCATTCCGAGTCTGGCAGACGAACTTCGCCAGCCCCACGCCCCAAGGCTACAGCCCACCCCTTTTTTGGGACTTTGTCCGCAGGGAGAACTTGGCGCCAAGGGGTTCGGCTGCTCTTTTTTGGGCACGGTTGTGCCCCGGTCTATTATGGTCACGGGGAGGGGGTGGCCAAAGTCTCGGCCCATTCCGAGGAAGGGGATGAACTTTGCCGGCCCCACGCCCAAAGGCTATAGCACACCCATTTTTGGGGCATTTTTCCGCAGGAGAAACTTGGCGCCAAGGGGTTCGGCTCCTCTTTTTTGGGCGCGGCTGTGCCCGCGGCCTATTGTTGTCACAGGGAGGGGGTGGCCAAAGTCTCGGCCCATTCCGTGGAAGGCGGACGAAGTGCGCCGGCCGCACGCCCAAAGGCTATAGCCCACTCCCTTTTTGGGCATTTTTCCGCAGGGCGAACTTGGCGCCAAGGGGTTCGGCTGCTCTTTTTTGGGCGCGGCTGTGCCCGCGGCCTATTTTTGTCGCAGGGAGCGGGGGGGAAGTCTCGGCCCATTCCGAGTCAAGCGGACGAAGTTCGTCAGCCCCACGCCCCAAAGCGGTAGCCAACCCCCCTTTTGGGCATTTTTCCGCAGGACGAACTTGGCGCCAAGGGGTTCGGCTGCTCTTTTTTGGTCGCGGCTGTACCCGCGGCCTATTTTTGTCACTGGGAGGGGGTGGGCAAAGTCTCGGCCCATTCCGAGTCCGGCGGACGAAGTTTGCCAGCCCCACGCCCCAAGGCTACAGCCCACCCCTTTTTTGGGCATTTGTCCGCAGGGAGAACTTGGCGCCAAGGGGTTCGGCTGCTCTTTTTTGGGCGCGGTTGTGCCCGCGGTCTATTATGGTCGCGGGGAGGGGGTGGCCAAAGTCTCGGCCCATTCCGAGGAAGGCGGATGAACTTTGCCGGCCCCACGCCCAAAGGCTATAGCACACCCCTTTTTTGGGCATTTTTCCGCTGGACGAACTTGGCGCCAAGGGGTTCGGCTGCTCTTTTTTGGACGCGGCTGTGCCCGCGGCCTATTCTGGTCGCGGGGAGGGGGTGGCCAAAGTCTCGGCCCATTCCTAGTCCGGCGGACGAAGTGCGCCAGCCCCACGCCGCAAGGCTATAGCCCACCTCTTTTTTGGGCATTTTTCCGCAGGACGAACTTGGCGCTAAGGGGTTCGGCTGCTTTTTTTTGGGCGCGGCTGTGCCTGCGGCCTATTTTTGGTGCGGGGAGGGGGTGGCCAAAGTCTCTGCCTATTCCGAGGAAGGCGGATGAACTTTACCGGCCCCACGCGCCAAGGCTATAGCACACCCCTTTTTTGGGCATTTTTACGCAGGACGAACTTGGCGCCAAGGGGTTCGGCTGCTCTTTTTTGAGCGCGGCCGTGCCCGCGGCCTATTTTTGTCGCGGGGAGGGGGTGGGCAAAGTCTCGGCCCATTCCGAGGAAGGCAGACGAAGTTCGCCGGCCCCACGCTCCAAGGCTATAGCCCAACACCTTTTTGTGCATTTTTCCGCAGGACGAACTTGGCGCCAAGGGGCTCGGCTGCTCTTTTTTGGGCGCGGCTGTGCCCGCATCCTATTTTTCTCGTGGGGAGGAGGTGGCCAAAGTCTCTGCCCATTCCGAGGAAGGCGGATGAACTTTGCCGGCCCCACGCCCAAAGGCTATAGCCCACCCCTTTTTTGGTCATTTTTCCCCAGGACGAACTTGGGGCCAAGGGGTTCGGCTGCTCTTTTTTGGGCGCGGCTGTGCCCGCGGGCTATTTTTGTCGCAGGGAGCGGGGGGGAAGTCTCGGCCCATTCCGAGTCAAGGGGACGAAGTTCGCCAGCCCCACGCCCCAAAGCGGTAGCCAACCCCCCTTTTGGGCATTTTTCCGCAGGACGAACTTGGCGCCACGGGGTTCGGCTGCTTTTTTTTGGGCGCGGCTGTGCACGCGACCTATTTTTGTCGCGGGGAGGGGGTGGGCAAAGTCTCGGCCCATTCGGAGTCCGGCGGACAAAGTTCGCCAGCCCCACGCCCCAAGGCTATAGCCCACCCCTTTTTTGGGCATTTTTCCGCAGGACGAACTTGGCGCCAAGGGGTTCGTCTATTCTTTTTTTGGCACGGTTGTGCCCGCGGCCTATTTTTGTCGCGGGGAGGGGGTGGCCAAAGTCTCGGCCCATTCCGAGTCCGGCGGACGAAGTTGGCCAGCCCCACGCCCCAAGGCTATAGCACACCCCTTTTTTGGTCATTTTTCCCCAGGACGAACTTGGGGCCAAGGGGTTCGGCTGCTCTTTTTTGGGTACGGCTGTGCCAGCGGCCTATTTTTGTCGTGGGGAGGGGGTGGGCAAAGTCTCGGACCATTCTGAGTCCGGCGGACGAAGTGCGCCGGCCCCACGCTCCAAGGCTATAGCCCAACACCTTTTTCGCATTTTTCCGCAGGACGAACTTGGCGCCAAGGGGCTCGACTGCTCTTTTTTGGGCACGGCCGTGCCCACGGCCTATTTTTGTTGCGGTGAGGGGGTGGGAAAAGTCTCGGCCCATTCCGAGTCCGGCGGACGAACTTTGCCAACCCCGCGCCCCAAGGCTATTGCCCACCCCCTTTTTGGGCATTTTTCCGTACGACGAACTTGGCGCCAACGGGTTCGGCTGCTCCTTTTTGGGTACGGCGGTGCCCGCGGCCAGTTTTTGTCGTGGGGAGGGGGTGGGCAAAGTCTCGGCCCATTCCGAGTACGGCGGACGAAGTTCGCCAGCCCCACGCCCCAAGGCTATGGCCCACCCCTTTTTTGGGTATTTTTCCGAAGGACGAACTTGGCGCCAAGGGGTTCGGCTGCTCTTTTTTGGGAGCGACTGTGCCCGCAGCCTATTTTTGTCGCGGGGAGGGGGTGAGAAAATTCTCGGCCCGTTCCGAGTCCGGCGGACGAACTTCACCAGCCCCACGCCCCAAGGCTACAGCCCACCCCTTTTTTGGGCATTTTTCCGCAGGACGAACTTGGCGCCAAGGGGTTCGGCTGCACCTTTTTGGGCGTGGCTGTGCCCGCGGCCAATTTTTGTCGTGGGGAGGGGGTTGCCAAAGTCTCGGCCCATTCCAAGGAAGGCGGATGAACTTTTCCGGCCCCACGCCCAAAGGCTATAGCGCACCCCTTTTTTGGGTATTTTTCCGCAGGTCGAACTTTGCGCCAAGGGGTTCGGCCGCTCTTTTTTGGGAGCGGCTGTGCCCGCGGCTTATTTTTAGCGCGGGGAGGGGGTGGGCAAAGTCTCGGCGCATTCCGAGGAAGGCGGATGAACTTTGCCGGCCCCACGCCCAAAGGCTATAGCACAACCCTTTTTTGGGTATTTTTCCGGAGGACGAACTTTGGGCCAAGGGGTTCGGCTGCTCTTTTTTGGGTGCGGCTGTGCCCGTGGCCTATTTTTGCCGTGGGGAGGGGGTGGGCAAAGTCTTGGCGCATTCCGAGCCTGGAGGACGAACTTCGCCAGCCCCACGCCCCAAGGCTATAGCCCACCCCCTTTTTGGGCATTTTTCCGCACGACAAACTTGGCGCCAAGGGGTTCGGCTGCTCCTTTTTGGGTGCGGCTGTGCCCGCGGCCAATTTTTGTCACGGGGAGGGGGTGGGTAAAGTCTCGGCCCATTCCGAGTTCGGCGGACGAACTTTGACAGCCCCACGCCCCAAGGCTATCGCCCACCCCCTTTTTTGGGCATTTTTCCGCAGGACGGACTTGGCGCCAAGGTATTCGGCTGCTCTTTTTTGGGCACGGCTGTACCCGCGGCCTATTTTTGTCGCGGGGAGGGGGTGGGCAAAGTGTCGGCCCATTCCGAGTTCGGCGGACGAACTTTGACAGCCCCACGCCCCAAGGCTATCGCCCACCCCTTTTTTGGGCATTTTTCCGCTGGACGAACTTGGCGCCAAGGGGTTCGGCTGCTCTTTTTTGGGCGCGGCTGATCCCGCGGCCTATTTTTGTCACGGGGAGGGGGTGGGCAAAGTCTCGGCCCATTCAGAGTCCGGCGGACGAAGTTCGCCTGCCCCACGCCCCAAGGCTATAGCCCACCTCTTTTTTGGGTATTTTTCCGCAGGACGAACTTTGCGCCAAGGGGTTCGGCTGCTCTTTTTTGAGCGCGGCTGTGCCCGCGGCCTATTTTTGTCGCGGGGAGGGGGTGGGAATAGTCTCGGCCCGTTCCGAGGAAGGCGGACGAAGTGCGCCGGCCCCACGGCCAAAGCCTATAGCACGCCCCTTTTTTGGGCATTTTTCCGCAGGACGAACTTGGCGCCAAGGGGTTCGGCTGCTCTTTTTTGGGCGAGGCTGTGCCCGCAGCCTATTTCTGTCGTGGGGAGGGGGTGGCCAAAGTCTCAGCCCATTCCGAGGAAGGCGGACGAAGTGCGCTGGCCCCACGCCCAAAGGATATAGCACGCCCCTTTTTTCGGCATTTTTCCGCAGGACGAACTTGGCGCCAAGGGGTTCGGCTGCTCTGTTTTGGGCGCGGCTGTGCCCGCGGCCTATTTTTGGTGCGGGGAAGGGGTGGGCAAAGGCTCGGCCCATTCCGTGTCCGGCGGACGAAGTGCGCCAGCCCCCAAGCCCCAAGGTTATAGCCCACCTCTTTTTTGGGCATTTTTCCGCAGGACGAACTTGGCGCCAAGGGGTTCGGCTGCTCATTTTTGGGCGCGGCTGGGCCCGTGGCCTATTTGTGTCGCGGGGTGGGGGTGGGAATAGTGTCGGCCCATTACGAGTCCAGCGGACGAATTTCGGCAGCCCCACGCCCCAATGCTATAGTACACCCCTTTTTTGGGCTTTTTTCCGCAGGACGAACCTGGCGCCAAGGTGTTCGACAGCTCTTTTTTGGGCGCGGCTGTGCCCGGAGCCTATTTTTGACGCAGGGAGGGGGTGGTCAAAGTCTCGGCCCATTCCGTGTCCGGCGGACGAAGTGCGCCAGCCCCCAAGCCCCAAGGTTATAGCCCACCTCTTTTTTGGGCATTTTTCCGCAGGACGAACTTGGCGCCAAGGGGTTCGGCTGCTCTTTTTTGGGCGCGGCTGGGCCCGTGGCCTATTTTTGTCGCGGGGAGGGGGTGGGCAACGCCTCGGCCCATTCGGAGTCCGGCGGACGAAGTTCGCCAGCCCCACGCCCCAAGGCTATAGGCCACCCCTTTTTTGGGCATTTTTCCGCAGGACGAACATGGCGCCAAGGGATTTGGCTGCTCTTTTTTGGGTGTGGCTGTGCCCGCGGCCTGTTTTTGTTGCGGGGAGGGGGTGGTCAGTGTCTCGGCCCATTCCGAGTCCGGCGGACGAAGTTCGCCAGCCCCACGCCCGAAGGCTATAGCCCACCCCCTTTTTGGGCATTTTTCCGCAGGGCGAACTTGGCGCCAAGGGGTTCGGCTGCTCTTTTTTGGGCGCGGCTGCGCCCGCGGCCTATTTTTATCGCGGAGAGCGGGTGGGGAAAGTCTCGGCCCATTCCGAGTCCGGCGGACGAAGTGCGCCCCCCCACGCCCCAGGGCTATAGCCCACCCCTTTTTTGGGCATTTTTCCGCAGGACGAACTTGGCGCCAAGGGGTTCGGCTGCTCTCTTTTGGGCGCGGCTGTGCCCGCGGCCTATTTTTGTCGCGGGGAGGGCGTGGGAAAAGTCTGGTCCCATTCCGAGGAAGGCGGATGAACTTTGCCGGCCCCACGCCGAAAGGCTATAGCACACCCCTCTTTTGGGTATTTTTCCGCAGGTCGAACTTTGCGGCAAGGGGTTCGGCCGCTCTTTTTTGTCAGCGGCTGTGCCCGCAGCTTATTTTTAGCGTGGGGAGGGGGTGGGCAAAGTCTCGGCGCATTCCGAGGAAGGCGGATGAACTTTGCCGGCCCCACGCCCCAAGGCTATATCACACCCCTTTTTTGGGCATTTTCCGCAGGACGAATTTGGCGCCAAGGGGTTCTGCTGCTCTTTTTTGGGCGCGGCTGTGCCCGCGGACTATTTTTGTCGCGGGGAGGGGGTGGGCAAAGTGTCGGCACATTCCGAGTTTGGCGTACGAACTTCGCCAGCCCCGCGCCCCAAGGCTATAGCCCCCCCTCTTTTTTGGTCATTTTTCCGCTGGACGAACTTGGCGCCAAGGGGTTCGGCTGCTCTTTTTTGAGCGCGGCTGTGGCCATGGCCTATTTTTGTCGCAGGGAGGGGGTGGGAAAAGTCTCGGCCCATTCCGAGTCCGGCGGACGAACATTGGCAGCCCCACGCCCGAAGGCTATAGCACACCCCTTTTTTGGGCATTTTTCCGTAGGACAAACTTGGCGCCATGGGGTTCGACTGCTCCTTTTTGGGCGCGGCTGTGCCCGCGGACTATTTTTGTCTTGGGGAGGGGGTGGGCAAAGCCTCGGCACATTCCGAGTTCGGCGTTCGAACTTCGCCAGCCCCGCGCCCCAAGGCTATAGTCCCCCCCCTTTTTTGGTCATTTTTCCGCTGGACGAACTTGGCGCCAAGGGGTTCGGCTGCTCTTTTTTGGGCGCGGCTGTGCCCACAGCCTATTTTTGGTGCAGGGAGGGGGTGGCCAAAGTCTCGGCCCATTCCGAGTCCCGCGGACGAACTTCGGCAGCCCCACGCCCCAAGGCTATAGCACACCCCTTTTTTGGGCATTTTTTCGGAGGACGAACTTGGCGCCATGGGGTTCGACTGCTCCTTTCTGGGCGCGGCTGTGCCCGCGGACTATTTTTGTCGCGGGGAGGGGGTGGGCAAAGTCTCGGCCCATTCCGAGGAAGGCGGACGAAGTTCGCCAGCCCCACGCCCCAAGGCTATAGCCCACCCCTTTTTTGGGCTTTTTTCCGCAGGACGAACTTGGCGCCAAGGGGTTTGGCTGCTCTTTTTTGGGCGCGGCTGGGCCCGCAGCCTAGTTTTGGCACGGGGAGGGGGTGGCCAAAGTCTAGGCCCAATCCGAGGAAGGCGGATGAACTTTGCCGGCCCCATGCCCCAAGGCTATACCACACCCCTTTTTTGGGCATTTTCCGCAGGACGAATTTGGCGCCAAGGGGTTCGGCTGCTCTTTTTTGGGCGCGGCTGTGCCCGCGGACTATTTTTGTCACGGGGAGGGGGTGGGCAAAGTCTCGGCACATTCCGAGTTCGGCGTACGAACTTCGCCAGCCCCGCGCCCCAAGGCTATAGCCCACCCCTTTTTTGGTCATTTTTCCGCAGGACGAACTTGGCGGCAAGGGGTTCGGCTGCTCTTTTTTGAGCGTGGATGTGGCCATGGCCTATTTTTGTCGCAGGGTGGGAGTGGGAAAAGTCTCGGCCCATTCCGAGTCCGGCGGACGAACTTCGGCAGCCCCACGCCCCAAGGCTATAGCACACCCCTTTTTTGGGCATTTTTCGGCAGGACGAACTTGGTGCCAAGGAGTTCGCCAGCTCTTGTTGGGGCGAGGCTGTGCCCGCGGCCTATTTTTGTCACGGGGAGGGGGTGGGAAAAGTCTCGGCCCATTCCGAGTCCGGGGGACGAAGTTCGCCAGCCCCACCTGCCAAGGCTATAGCCCACCCCTTTTTTGGGCTTTTTTCCGCAGGACGAACTTGGCGCCAAGGGGTTCGGCTTCTCTTTTTGGGGCGCGGCTGTGCCCGGGGCCTATTTTTGTCGCGGGGAGGGGTCAGAAAAGTCTCGGCCCATTCCGAGTCCGGCGGACGAAGTTCGCCAGCCCCACGCCCCAAGGCTATGGCACACCCCTTTTTTGGGCATTTTTCCGCAGGACAAACTTGGCGCCAAGGGGTTCGGCTGCTCTTTTTTGGGCGCGGCTGGGGCCGCAGCCAAGTTTTGGCGTGGGGAGGGGGTGGCCGAAGTCTAGGCCCAATCCGAGGAAGGCGGATGAACTTTGCCGGCCCCACGCCCAAAGGCTATAGCACACACCTTTTTTGGGCATTTTCCGCAGGACGAACTTGGCGCCAAGGGGTTCGGGTGCTCCTTTTTGGACGCGGCTGTGCCCACGGACTATTTTTGTGGCGGGGAAGGGGTGGCCAAAGTCTCGGCACATTCCGAGTTCGGCGTACGAACTTCACCAGCCCTGCGCCCCAAGGCTATAGCCCCCCCCTTTTTTGGTCATTTTTCCGCAGGACGAACTTGGCGCCAAGGGGTTCGGCTGCTCTTTTTTGAGCGCGGCGGTGGCCATGGCCTATTTTTGTCGCAAAGTGGGGGTGGGAAAAGTCTCGGCCCATTCCGAGTCCGGCGGACGAACTTCGGCAGCCCCACGCCCCAAGGCTATAGCACACCCCTTTTTTGGGCATTTTTCCGCAGGACGAACTTGGTGCCAAGGGGTTCGGCAGCTCTTTTTTGGGCGCGGCTGTGCCCGCGGCCTATTTTTGTCGTGGGGAGGGGATGGGCAAATTCTCCGCCCATTCCGAGTCCGGCGGATGAAGTTCGCCAGCCCCACGCCCAAAGGCTATAGCACACTCCTTTTTTGGGCATTTTGCCGCAGGACGAACTGGGCGGCAAGGGGTTCGGCTGCTCTTTTTTGGGCGCGGCTGTGCCCACGGCCTATTTTTGCCACGGGGTGGGGTGGGAAAAGTTTCAGCCCATTCCGAGTGCGGTGGACCAAGTTCGTCAGCCCCACGCCCCGAGGCTATGGCACACCCCTTTTTTGGGCATTTTTCCGCAGGACGAACTTGGCGCCAAGGTGTTCGGCCGCTCATATTTGGGCGCGGCTGTGCCGCGGCCTATTTTTGGCGCGGGGAGGGGGTGGGCAAAGTCTCGGCCCATTCCGAGGAAGGCGGATGAACTTTGCCGGCCCCACGCCCAAAGGCTATAGCACACCCCTTTTTTGGGCATTTTCCGCAGGACGAACTTGGCGCCAAGGGGTTCGGCTGCTCTTTTTTGGGCGTGGCTGTCCCCGCGGCCTATTTTTGTCGCGGGGAGGGGGGTGGGCAAAGTCTCGGCCCATTCCGAGGAAGGCGGACGAAGTGCGCCGGCGCCACGCCCAAAGGCTATAGCACACCCCTTTTTTGGGCATTTTTCCGCAGGACGAACTTGGCTCCAAGGGGTTCGGCTGCTATGTTTTGGGCACGGCCGTGCCCGCGGCCTATTTTTGTCGCAGGGAGGGGGTGGGCGAAGTCTCGGCCTTTTCCGAGGAAGGCGGACGAAGTTCACCAGCCCCACGCCCAAAGGCTACAGAACACCCCTTTTTTGGGCATTTTTCCGCGGGACGAACTTGGTGCCAAGGGGTTCGGCAGCTCTTTTTTGGGCGCGGCTGTGCCCGCGGCCTATTTTTGTCGCGGGGAGGGGGTGGTCAATGTCTAGGCCCATTCTGAGTTCGGCGAACGAAGTTCGCCCGCCCCATGCCCCAAGGCTATAGCGCACCCCTTTTTT
The DNA here is from genome assembly GCA_029633175.1 of Citrus glauca. Classification (NCBI taxonomy): domain Eukaryota; kingdom Viridiplantae; phylum Streptophyta; class Magnoliopsida; order Sapindales; family Rutaceae; genus Citrus; species Citrus glauca. The sequence continues at coordinate 712,904 of JAQOOD010000022.1, forward strand.
GGTCATTTTTCCGCAGGACGAACTTGGCGCCAAGGGGTTCGGCTGTCCTTTATTTGGCGCGGTTGTGCCCGCGGCCTATTTTGTTCATGGGGAGGGGGTGGCCAAAGTGTCGGCCCATTCCGAGTCCGGCGGACAAAGTTTGCCCGCACCACGCCCCAAGGCTATAGCACCCCCTTTTTTGGTCATTTTTTCCCCAGGGCGAACTTGACGCCAAGGGGTTCGGCTGCTCTTTTTTCAGCGCGGCTGTGCCCGCGGACTATTTTCGTCGCAGGGAGGGGGGGAAGTCTCGGCCCATTCCGAGTCCGGCGGACGAAATTCGCCACGCCCCAAGGCTTTTGCCAACCCCCCCCGCCCCAAGGCTTTCGCCAACCCTCCTTTTGGGCATTTTTCCGCAGGACGAACTTGGCGCCAAGGGTTTCGGCTGCTCTTCTTTAGGCGCGGCTGTGCCCGCGGCATATTTTTGTCACGGGAAGGGGGGTGGGCAAAGTCTCGGCCCATTCCGAGTCCGGCGGACGAAGTTCGCCAGCCGCACGCCCAGAGGCTATAGCACACCCCTTTTTTGGTCATTTTTCCCATGGACGAACTTGGCGCCAAGGGGTTCGGCTGCTCTTTTTTGGGCGCGGCTGTGCCCGCGGCCTATTTTTGTCGCGGGGAGGGGGTGGGCAAAGTCTCGGCCCATTCCGAGTCCGGCGGAGGAAGTCCGCCAGCCCCACACCCAAAGGCTATAGCACACCCCTTTTTTGGGCATTTTGCCGCAGGACGAACTTGGCGCCAAGGGTTTCGGCTCCACTTCTTTGGGCGCGGCTGTGCCCGCGGCCTATTTTTGTCACGGGGAGGGGGCGGCCAAAGTCTCGGCTCATTCCGAGGAAGGCGGACGAAGTGCGCCGGCCCCACGACCAAAGGCTATAGCGCACCCCTTTTTTGGGCATTTTTCCGCAGGACGAACTTGGCGCAAAGGTGTTCGGCTGCTCTTTTTTGGGCGCGGCTGTGACCGCGACCTATTTTTGGCACGGGGAGGGGGTGGGCAAAGTCTCGGCCCATTCCGATGAAGGGGGATGAACTTTGCCGGCCCCACGCCCAAAGGCTATAGCACACCCATTTTTTGGGCATTTTGCCGCAGGACGAACTTGGCGCCGAGGGGTTCGGCTGCTCTTTTTTTGCCGTGGCTTTGCCCGCGGCCTTTTTTTGTCGCGGGGAGGGGGTGGGAAAAGTCTCGGCCCATTCCGAATCCGGCGGACGAGCTTAGCCGGCCCCACGCCCCAAGGCTATAGCACACCCCTTTTTTTGGGCATTTTTCCGCAGGACGAACTTGGTGCCAAGGGGTTCGGCTGCTTTTTTTTGGGCGCGGCTGTGCCCGCGGCCTACTGTTGTCGCGGGGAGGGGGTTGGCAAAGTCCCGGCCGATTCCGAGGAAGGCGGACGAAGTTCACCTGCCCCACGCCCAAAGGCTATAGCACACCCCTTTTTTGGGCATTTTCCGCAGGACGAACCTGGCGCCAACGGGTTCGGCTACTCTTTTTTGGGCACGGCTGTGCCTGCGGCCTATTTTTGTCACGGGGAGGGGGAGGGAAAAGTCTCGGCCCATTCCGAGTCCGGCGGACGAGCTTAGCCGGCCCCACGCTCCAAGGCTATAGCACACCCCTTTTTTGGGCATTTTTTCCGCAGGACGAACTTGGCGCCAAGGGGTTCGGCTGCTCTTTTTTGGGCGCGGCTGTGCCCGCGGCCTATTTTTGTCGCGGGGAGGGGGTGGGAAAAGTCTCGGCCCATTCCGAGTCCGGCGGACGAGCTTAGCCGGCCCCACGCCGCAAGGCTATAGCACACCCCTTTTTTGGGCATTTTTCCGCAGGACGAACTTGGCGCCAAGGGGTTCGGCTGCTCTTTTTTGGGCGCGGCTGTGCCCGCGGCCTACTTTTGGTGCGGGGAGGGAGTTGGCAATGTCTCGGTCCATTCCGAGGAAGGCGGATGAACTTTGGCGGCCCCACGCCCAAAGGCTATAGCACACCCCTTTTTTGGCCATTGTTCCGCAGGACGAAATTGGGGCCAAGGGGTTCGGCGGCTCTTTTTTGGGCGAGGCTGTGCCCGCGGCCTTTTTTTGTCGCGGGGAGGGGGTGGGAAAATTCTCGGCCCATTCCGAGTCCAGCGGACGAACTTCGGCAGCCCCACGCCCCAAGGCTATAGTACACCCCTTTTTTGGGCTTTTTTCCGCAGGACGAACTTGGCGCCATGGGATTTGACTGCTCTTTTTTGGGCGCGGCTGTGCCCGCGGCCTATTATTGGCATGGGGAGGGGGTGGGCCATGTCTCAGCCCATTCCGAGTTCGGCGGACGAAGTTCGCAAGCCCCACGCCCCAAGGCTATAGCCCACCCCCTTTTTGGGCATTTTTCCGCAGGACGAACTTGGCGCCAAGTGGTTCGGCTGCTGTTTTATTGGGCGCAGCTCTGCCCACGGCCTATTTTTGTCGCGGGGAGGTGGTGGGCAAAGTCTCGGCCCATTCCGAGTCCAGCAGACGAAGTTCGCCAGCCCCATGCCCCAAGGCTATAGCCCACCCCTTTTTTGGGCATTTTTCCACAGGACGAACTTGGCACCAAGGGGTTCGCCTGCTCTTTTTTTGGTGCGGCTGTGCCCGCGGTGTATTTTTGTCGCGGCGAGGGGGGTCGGCAAAGTCTCGGCCCTTTCCGAGTCCAGCGGACGAACTTCGCCAGCCCCACGCCCAAAGGCTAAAGCACATCCCTTTTTTGGGCATTTTTTCGCAGGACGAACTTGGCGCCAAGGGGTTTGACTGCTCTTTTTTGGGCGCGGCTGTGCCCGACGCCTATTATTGGCGCGGGGGAGGGGGTGGGCCATGTCTCGTCTCATTCCGAGTTCGGCGGACGAAGTTCGCCAGCCCCACGACCCAAGGCTTTAGCCCACCCCCTTTTTGGGCATTTTTCCGCAGGACGAATTTGGCGCCAAGGGTTTCGGCTGCCCTTTTTTGGACGCGGCTGTGCCCGCGGCCTATTGTTGTCACGGGAAGGGGGTGGGCAAAGTCTCGGCCCATTCCGAGTCCGGCGGACGAAGTTCGCCAGCCCCACGCCCAGAGGCTATAGCACACCCCTTTTTTGGTCATTTTTCCCATGGACGAACTTGGCGCCAAGGGGTTCGGCTGCTGTTTTTTGGGCGCGGCTGTGCCCGCGGCCCATTTTTGTCGCGGGGAGGGGGTGGGCAAAGTCTCGGCCCATTCCGAGTCCGGCGGAGGAAGTCCGGCAGCCCCACACCCAAAGGCTATAGCGCACCCCTTTTTTGGGCATTTTTCCGCAGGACGAACTTGGCGCCAAGGTGTTCGGCTGCTCTTTTTTGGGCGCGGCTGTGCCCGCGACCTATTTTTGGCACGGGGAGGGGGTGGGCAAAGTCTCGGCCCATTCCGATGAAGGGGGATGAACTTTGCCGGCCCCACGCCCAAAGGCTATAGCACACCCATTTTTTGGGTATTTTGCCGCAGGACGAACTTGGCGCCGAGGGGTTCGGCTGCTCTTTTTTTGGCGTGGCTTTGCCTGCGGCCTTTTTTTGTCGCGGGGAGGGGGTAGGAAAAGTCTCGGCCCATTCCGAATCCGGCGGACGAGCTTAGCCGGCCCCACGCCCCAAGGCTATAGCACACCCCTTTTTTGGGCATTTTTCCGCAGGACGAACTTGGTGCCAAGGGGTTCGGCTGCTCTTTTTTGGGCGCGGCTGTGCCCGCGGCCTACTGTTGTCGCGGGGAGGGGGGTTGGCAAAGTCCCGGCCGATTCCGAGGAAGGCGGACGAAGTTCACCTGCCCCACGCCCAAAGGCTATAGCACACCCCCTTTTTTGGGCATTTTCCGCAGGACGAACCTGGCGCCAACGGGTTCGGCTACTCTTTTTTGGGCGCGGCTGTGCCTGCAGCCTATTTTTGTCACGGGGAGGGGGAGGGAAAAGTCTCGGCCCATTCCGAGTCCGGCGGACGAGCTTAGCCGGCCCCAAGCTCCAAGGCTATAGCACACCCCTTTTTTGGGCATTTTTCCGCAGGACGAACTTGGCGCCAAGGGGTTCGGCTGCTCTTTTTTGGGCGCGGCTGTGCCCGCGGCCTATTTTTGTCGCGGGGAGGGGGTGGGAAAAGTCTCGGCCCATTCCGAGTCCGGCGGACGAGCTTAGCCGGCCCCACGCCGCAAGGCTATAGCACACCCCTTTTTTGGGCATTTTTCCGCAGGACGAACTTGGCGCCAAGGGGTTCGGCTGCTCTTTTTTGGGTGCGGCTGTGCCCGCGGTGTATTTTTGTCGCGGCGAGGGGGTGGGCAAAGTCTCGGCCCTTTCCGAGTCCAGCGGACGAACTTCGCCAGCCCCACGCCCAAAGGCTATAGCACATCCCTTTTTTGGGCATTTTTTTCCGCAGGACGAACTTGGCGCCAAGGGGTTCGACTGCTCTTTTTTGGGCGCGGCTGTGCCCGAGGCCTATTATTGGCGCGGGGGAGGGGGTGGGCCATGTCTCGTCTCATTCCGAGTTCGGCGGACGAAGTTCGCCAGCCCCACGACCCAAGGCTTTAGCCCACCCCCTATTTGGGCATTTTTCCGCAGGACGAACTTGGCGCCAAGGGTTTCGGCTGCCCTTTTTTGGACGCGGCTGTGCCCGCGGCCTATTTTTGTCACGGGAAGGGGGTGGGCAAAGTCTCGGCCCATTCCGAGTCAGGCGGACGAAGTTCGCCAGCCCCACGCCCAGAGGCTATAGCACACCCCTTTTTTGGTCATTTTTCCCATGGACGAACTTGGCGCCAAGGGGTTCGGCTGCTGTTTTTTGGGCGCGGCTGTGCCCGCGGCCTATTTTTGTCGCGGGGAGGGGGTGGGCAAAGTCTCGGCCCATTCCGAGTCCGGCGGAGGAAGTCCGCCAGCCCCACGCCCAAAGGCTATAGCACATCCCTTTTTTGGGCATTTTTTCGCAGGACGAACTTGGCGCCAAGGGGTTTGACTGCTCTTTTTTGGGCGCGGCTGTGCCCGAGGCCTATTATTGGCGCGGGGAGGGGGTGGGCCATGTCTCGTCTCATTCCGAGTTCGGCGGACGAAGTTCGCCAGCCCCACGACCCAAGGCTTTAGCCCACCCCCTTTTTGGGCATTTTTCCGCAGGACAAACTTGGCGCCAAGGGTTTCGGCTGCCCTTTTTTGGACGCGGCTGTGCCCGCGGCCTATTTTTGTTGCGGAGAGGGGGTGGGCAATGTGTAGGCACATTCCGAGTCCGGCGGACGAAGTTCGCCAGCCCCACGCCCAAAGGCTATAGCACACCCCTTTTTTGGGCATTTTTCCGCAGGACGAACATGGCGCCAAGGGGTTCGGCTGCTCTTTTTTGGGAGCGGCTGTGCCCGCGGCCTATTTTTTTCGCGGGGAGTGGGTGGGAAAAGTCTCGGCCCATTCCGAGTCCAGCGGACGAACTTCGGCAGCCCCACGCCCCAAGGCTATAGTGCACCCCATTTTTGGGCATTTTTCCGCAGGACGAACTTCGCGCCAAGGGGTTCAACTGCTCTTTTTTGGGCGTGACCGTGCCCGTGTCCTAATTTTGGCGTGGGGAGGGAGTTGGAAATGTCTCGGCCCATTCCGAGGAAGGCGGATGAACTTTGGCGGCCCCACGCCCAAAGGCTATAGCACACCCCTTTTTTGGGCATTTTTCCGCGGGACGAACTTGGCGCCAAGGGGTTCGGCTTCTCTTTTTTGGGCGAGGCTGTGCCCGGGGCCTATTTTTGTCACAGGGAGGGGGTGGGAAAAGTATCGGCCCACTCCGAGTCCAGCGGATGAACTTCGGCAGCCCCACGCCCCAAGGCTATAGTACACCCCTTTTTTGGGCTTTTTTTCCGCAGGACTAACTTGGCGCCAAGGGGTTCGACTGCTCTTTTTTGGGCGCGGCTGTGCTCGTGGCCCATTATTGGCGTGGGGAGGGGGGTGGGCCATGTCTCAGCCCATTCTCAGTTCGGCGGACGAAGTTCGCCAGCCCCACGTCCCAAGGCTATAGCCCACCCCTTTTTTGGGCATTTTTCCGCAGGACGAACTTGGCGCCAAGGGGTTCGGCCGCTCTTTTTTGTGTGCGGCTGTGCCCGCGGCCTATTTTTGTTGCGGAGAGGGAGTGGGCAAAGTCTCGGCACATTCCGAGTCCGGCGGACGAAGCCAGCCCCACGCCCAACGGCTATAGCACACCCCTTTTTTGGGCATTTTTCGGCAGGAAGAACTTGGCGCCAAGTGGTTCGGCTGCTCTTTTTGGGCGCGGCTGTGCCCGCGGCCTATTTTTTTCGCGGGGAGGGGGTGGGAAAAGTCTCGGCCCACTCTGAGTCCAGCGGACGAACTTCGGCAGCCCCATGCCCCAAGGCTATAGTACACCCCTTGGTTGGGCATTTTTCCGCAGGACGAACTAGGCGCCAAGGGGTTTGACTGCTCTTTTTTGGGCACGGCTGTGCCCGCGGCCTATTTTTGTCGCAGGGAAGGGGTGGGCAAAGTCTCGGCCCATTCCGAGGAAGGCGGACGAAGTTCGCCAGCCCCACGTCCCAAGGCTATAGGCCACCCCCTTTTTGCGCATTTTTCCGCAGGACGAACTTGGCGCCAAGGGGTTCGACTGCTCTTTTTTGGGCACGGCTGTGCCCGCGGCCTATTTTTGTTGCGGAGAGGGAGTGGGCAAAGTCTCGGCACATTCCGAGTCCGGCGGACGAAGTTCGCCCGCCCCACGCTCCAAGGCTATAGCCCACCCCCTTTTTGGGCATTTTTCCGCAGGACGAACTTGGCGCCAAGGGGTTCGGCTGCTCTTTTTTGGGTGCGGCTGTGCCCGCGGCCTATTTTTGTTGTGGAGAGGGAGTGGGCAAAGTCTCGGCACATTCCGAGTCCGGCGGACGAAGTTCGCCCGCCCCACGCCCCAAGGCTATAGCACACCCCTTTTTTGGGCATTTTTCCGCAGGACGAACTTGGCGCCAAGGGGTTCGGCTGCTCTTTTTTGGGTGCAGCTGTGCCCGCGGCCTAATTATGTTGCGGGGAGGGGGTGGGAAAAGTATCGGCCCACTCCGAGTCCAGCGGACGAACTTCGGCAGCCCCATGCCCCATGGGTATAGCCCACCCCTTTTTTGGGCATTTTTCCGCAGGACGAACTTGGTACCAAGGGGTTCGCCTGCTCTTTTTTGGGTGCGGCTGTGCCCGTGGCCCATTATTTGCGTGGGGAGGGGGTGGGCCATGTCTCGGCCCATTCCGAGTTCGGCGGACGAAGTTCGCCATCCCCACGTCCCAAGGCTATAGCCCACCCCCTTTTTGGGCATTTTTCCGCAGGACGAACTTGGCGCCAAGGGGTTCGGCTGCTCTTTTTTGAGTGCGGCTGTGCCCGCGGCCTATTTTTGTTGCGGAGAGGGAGTGGGCAAAGTCTCGGCACATTCCGAGTCCGGCGGACGAAGTTCGCCCGCCCCACGCCCCAAGGCTATAGCACACCCCTTTTTTGGGCATTTTTTCCGCAGGACGAACTTGGCGCCAAGGGGTCGGCTGCTCTTTTTTGGGCGCGGCTGTGCCCGCGGCCTAATTTTGTCACGGGGAGGGGGTGGGAAAAGTATCGGCCCACTCCGAGTCCAGCGGACGAACTTCGGCAGCCCCATGCCCCAAGGGTATAGTACACCCCTTTTTTGGGCATTTTTCCGCAGGACGAACATGGCGCCGTGGGGTGCGGCTGCTCTTTTTTGGGCGCGGCAGTGCCCGCGGCCTATTTCTGTCGCGGGGAGGGGGGTGGGCAAAGTCTCGACCCATTCCGAGGAAGGCAGATGAACTTTGCCGTCCCCACGCCCCTAGGCTATAGCCCACCCCTTTTTTGGGCATTTTTCCGCAGGACGAACTTGGTACCAAGTGGTTCGGCTGCTCTTTTTTGGGCACGGCTGTGCCCACGGCCTATTTTTGTCGTGGGGAGGCGGTGCGCAAAGTGTCGGCCCATTCCGAGTCGAGCGGACAAAGTTCGCCAGCCCCACGTCCCAAGTCTATAGCCGACCCCCTTTTTGGGCATTTTTCCGCAGGACGAACTTGGCGCCAAGGGGTTCGACTGCTCATTTTTGGGCGCGGCTCCGCCCGCGGCCTATTTTTGTCGTGGGGAGGGGGTGGGAAAAGTCTCGGCCGATTCCGAGTTTGGTGGACGAAGTTCGCCGGCCCCACGCCCCAAGGCTATAGCCCACCCCCTTTTTGGGGAGTTTTTCGCATGACGAACTTGGCGCCAAGGGGTTAGGCTGCTCTTTTTTTTGCGCGGCTGTGCCCGCGGCCTATGTTTGGCACGGCGAGGGGGTGGGAAAAGTCATGGCCCATTCCGCGTCCGGCGGACGAAGTTCGCCTGCCCCACGCCCCAAGGCTATAGCCCACCCCTTTTTTAGGCTTTCTTCCGCAGGACGAACTTGGCGCCAAGGGGTTCGGCTGCTCTTTTTTGGGCGCGGTTGTGCCCGCCACCTATTTTTGTCGCGGGGAGGGGGTGGTCAATGGCTCGGCCCATTCCAAGTCCGGCGGACGAAGTTCGCCCGCCCCACGCCCCAAGGCTATAGCCCACCCCCTTTTTGGGCATTTTTCCGCAGGACGAACTTGGCGCCAAGGGGTTCGGCTGCTCTTTTTTGGGCTTGGCTGTGCCCGCGGCCAATATTTTGCGTGGGGAGGGGGTGGGAAAAGTCTCGGCCCATTCCGAGTCTGGTGGACGAAGTTCGTCGGCCCCACGCCCCAAGGCTATAGCCCACCCCCTTTTTGGGCAGTTTTTCGCATGACGAACTTGGCGCCAAGGGGTTCGGCTGCTCTTTTTTGTGCGCGGCTGTGCCCGCGGCCTATGTTTGGCACGGGGAGGGGGTGGGAAAACTCTCGGCCCATTCCGAGTCCGGCGGACGAAGTTCGCCTGCCCCACGCCCCAAGGCTGTAGCCCACCCCTTTTTTAGGCTTTCTTCCGCAGGACGAACTTGGCGCCAAGGGGTTCGGCTGCTCTTTTTTGGGCGCGGTTGTGCCCGCCGCCTATTTTTTTCGCGGGGAGGGGGTGGGAAAAGTCTCGGCCCACTCTGAGTCCAGCGGACGAACTTCGGCAGCCCCATGCCCCAAGGCTATAGTACACCCCTTGGTTGGGCATTTTTCCGCAGGACGAACTAGGCGCCAAGGGGTTTGACTGCTCTTTTTTGGGCACGGCTGTGCCCGCGGCCTATTTTTGTCGCAGGGAAGGGGTGGGCAAAGTCTCGGCCCATTCCGAGGAAGGCGGACGAAGTTCGCCAGCCCCACGTCCCAAGGCTATAGGCCACCCCCTTTTTGCGCATTTTTCCGCAGGACGAACTTGGCGCCAAGGGGTTCGGCTGCTCTTTTTTGGGCGCGGTTGTGCCCGCCGCCTATTTTTGTCGCGGGGAGTGGGTGGTCAATGTCTCGGCCCATTCCAAGTCCGGCGGACGAAGTTCGCCCGCCCCACGCCCCAAGGCTATAGCCCACCCCCTTTTTGGGCATTTTGTCCGCCGGACGAACTTGGCGCCAAGGGGTTCGGCTGCTCATTTTTGGGCTTGGCTGTGCCCGCGGCCAATATTTTGCGTGGGGAGGGGGTGGGAAAAGTCTCGGCCCATTCCGAGTCTGGTGGACGAAGTTCGTCGGCCCCACGCCCCAAGGCTATAGCCCACCCCCTTTTTGGGCAGTTTTTCGCATGACGAACTTGGCGCCAAGGGGTTCGGCTGCTCTTTTTTGTGCGCGGCTGTGCCCGCGGCCTATGTTTGGCACGGGGAGGGGGTGGGAAAACTCTCGGCCCATTCCGAGTCCGGCGGACGAAGTTCGCCTGCCCCACGCCCCAAGGCTGTAGCCCACCCCTTTTTTAGGCTTTCTTCCGCAGGACGAACTTGGCGCCAAGGGGTTCGGCTGCTCTTTTTTGGGCGCGGTTGTGCCCGCCGCCTATTTTTGTCGCGGGGAGTGGGTGGTCAATGTCTCGGCCCATTCCAAGTCCGGCGGACGAAGTTCGCCCGCCCCACGCCCCAAGGCTATAGCCCACCCCCTTTTTGGGCATTTTGTCCGCCGGACGACCTTGGCGCCAAGGGGTTCGGCTACTCTTTTTTGAGCTTGGCTGTGCCCGCGGCCAACTTTTTGCGCGGGGAGGGGGTGGGGAAAGTCTCGGCCCATTCCGAGTCTGGTGGAGGAAGTTCGTCGGCCCCACGCCCCAAGGCTATAGCCCACCCCCTTTTTGGGCAGTTTTTCGCATGACGAACTTGGGGCCATGGGGTTTGGCTGCTCTTTTTTGTGCGTGGCTGTACCCGCGGCCTATGTTTGGCACGGGGAGGGGGTGGGAAAAGTCTTGGCCCATTCCGAGTCCGGCGGACGAAGTTCGCCTGCCCCACGCCCCAAGGCTATAGCCCACCCCTTTTTTAGGCTTTCTTCCGCGGGACAAACTTGGCGCCAAGGGGTTCGGCTGCTCTTTTTGGGGCGCGGTTGTGCCCGCCGCCTATTTTTGTCACGGGGAATGGGTGGTCAATGTCTCGGCCCATTCCAAGTCCGGCGGACGAAGTTCGCCCTCCCCACGCCCCAAGGCTATAGCCCACCCCTTTTTTGGGCATTTTTCCACAGGACGAACTTGGCCCCAAGGGGTTCGGCTGCTCTTTTTTGGGCATGGCTGTGCCTGCGGCCTATTTTTGCGCGGGGAGGTGGTGGGAAAAGTCTCGGCCCATTCCGAGTCCGGCGGAAGAAGTTCGCCTGCCCCACGCCCCAAGGCTATAGCCCACCCCCTTTTTGGGCCGTTTTTTCGCATGACGAACTTGGCGCCAAGGTGTTCGGCTGTTCTTTTTTGGGCGCGGCTGCGCCCATGGCCTATTTTTGGCTCGGGGAGGGGGTGGGAAAAGTCTCGGCCCCTTCCGAGTCCGGCGGACGAAGTAGGCCGGCCCCACGCCCCAAGGCTATAGCCCACCCCTTTATTGGGCATTTTCCGTAGGACGAACTTGGCGCCAAGGGGTTCGCCTGCTCTTTTTTGTGTGCGGCTGTGCCCGCGGTGTATTTTTGTCGCGGGGAGGGGTTGGGAAAAGTCTCGGCCCATTCCGAGTCCGGCGGACGAACTTCGGCAGCCCCCACGCCCCAAGGCTATAGCCCACCCCTTTTTTGGGCATTTTTCCACGGGACGAACTTGGCCCCAAGGGGTTCGGCTGCTCTTTTTTGGGCATGGCTGTGCCCGCGGCCTATTTTTTGCGCGGGGAGGTGGTGGGAAAAGTCTCGGCCCATTCCGAGTCCGGCGGAAGAAGTTCGCCTGCCCCACGCCCCAAGGCTATAGCCCACCCCCTTTTTGGGCCGTTTTTCGCATGACGAACTTGGCGCCAAGGTGTTCGGCTGTTCTTTTTTGGGCGCGGCTGCGCCCATGGCCTATTTTTGGCTCGGGGAGGGGGTGGGAAAAGTCTCGGCCCCTTCCGAGTCCGGCGGACGAAGTAGGCCGGCCCCACGCCCCAAGGCTATAGCCCACCCCTTTATTGGGCATTTTCCGTAGGACGAACTTGGCGCCAAGGGGTTCGCCTGCTCTTTTTTGTGTGCGGCTGTGCCCGCGGTGTATTTTTCTCGCGGGGAGGGGTTGGGAAAAGTCTCGGCCCATTCCGAGTCCGGCGGACGAACTTCGGCAGCCCCACGCCCCAAGGCTATAGCCCACCCCTTTTTTGGGCATTTTTCCACGGGACGAACTTGGCCCCAAGGGGTTCGGCTGCTCTTTTTTGGGCATGGCTGTGCCCGCGGCCTATTTTTTGCGCGGGGAGGTGGTGGGAAAAGTCTCGGCCCATTCCGAGTCCGGCGGAAGAAGTTCGCCTGCCCCACGCCCCAAGGCTATAGCCCACCCCCTTTTTGGGCCGTTTTTCGCATGACGAACTTGGCGCCAAGGTGTTCGGCTGTTCTTTTTTGGGCGCGGCTGCGCCCATGGCCTATTTTTGGCTCGGGGAGGGGGTGGGAAAAGTCTCGGCCCCTTCCGAGTCCGGCGGACGAAGTAGGCCGGCCCCACGCCCCAAGGCTATAGCCCACCCCTTTATTGCGCATTTTCCGCAGGACGAACTTGGCGCCAAGGGGTTCGCCTGCTCTTTTTTGTGTGCGGCTGTGCCCGCGGTGTATTTTTATCGCGGGGAGGGGGTGGGAAAAGTCTCGGCCCATTCCGAGTCCGGCGGACGAAGTTCGCCTGCCCCACGCCCCAAGGCTATAGCCCACCCGTTTTTTAGGCTTTCTTCCGCGGGACGAACTTGGCGCCAAGTGGTTCGGCTGCTCTTTTTGGGGCGCGGTTGTGCCCGCCGCCTATTTTTGTCACGGGGAATGGGTGGTCAATGTCTCGGCCCATTCCAAGTCCGGCGGACGAAGTTCGCCCTCCCCACGCCCCAAGGCTATAGCCCACCCCTTTTTTGGGCATTTTTCCACAGGACGAACTTGGCCCCAAGGGGTTCGGCTGCTCTTTTTTGGGCATGGCTGTGCCTGCGGCCTATTTTTTGCGCGGGGAGGGGTTGGGAAAAGTCTCGGCCCATTCCGAGTCCGGCGGACGAACTTCGGCAGCCCCACGCCCCAAGGCTATAGCCCACCCCTTTTTTGGGCATTTTTCCACAGGACGAACTTGGCCCCAAGGGGTTCGGCTGCTCTTTTTTGGGCATGGCTGTGCCCGCGGCCTATTTTTTGCTCGGGGAGGTGGTGGGAAAAGTCTCGGCCCATTCCGAGTCCGGCGGAAGAAGTTCGCCTGCCCCACGCCCCAAGGCTATAGCCCACCCCCTTTTTGGGCCGTTTTTCGCATGACGAACTTGGCGCCAAGGTGTTCGGCTGTTCTTTTTTGGGCGCGGCTGCGCCCATGGCCTATTTTTGGCTCGGGGAGGGGGTGGGAAAAGTCTCGGCCCCTTCCGAGTCCGGCGGACGAAGTAGGCCGGCCCCACGCCCCAAGGCTATAGCCCACCCCTTTATTGGGCATTTTCCGCAGGACGAACTTGGCGCCAAGGGGTTCGCCTGCTCTTTTTTGTGTGCGGCTGTGCCCGCGGTGTATTTTTGTCGCGGGGAGGGGTTGGGAAAAGTCTCGGCCCATTCCGAGTCCGGCGGACGAACTTCGGCAGCCCCACGCCCCAAGGCTATAGCCCACCCCTTTTTTGGGCATTTTTCCACAGGACGAACTTGGCCCCAAGGGGTTCGGCTGCTCTTTTTTGGGCATGGCTGTGCCTGTGGCCTATTTTTGCGCGGGGAGGTGGTGGGAAAAGTCTCGGCCCATTCCGAGTCCGGCGGAAGAAGTTCGCCTGCCCCACGCCCCAAGGCTATAGCCCACCCCCTTTTTGGGCCGTTTTTCGCATGACGAACTTGGCGCCAAGGTGTTCGGCTGTTCTTTTTTGGGCGCGGCTGCGCCCATGGCCTATTTTTGGCTCGGGGAGGGGGTGGGAAAAGTCTCGGCCCCTTCCGAGTCCGGCGGACGAAGTAGGCCGGCCCCACGCCCCAAGGCTATAGCCCACCCCTTTATTGGGCATTTTCCGTAGGACGAACTTGGCGCCAAGGGGTTCGCCTGCTCTTTTTTGTGTGCGGCTGTGCCCGCGGTGTATTTTTGTCGCGGGGAGGGGTTGGGAAAAGTCTCGGCCCATTCCGAGTCCGGCGGACGAACTTCGGCAGCCCCACGCCCCAAGGCTATAGCCCACCCCTTTTTTGGGCATTTTTCCACGGGACGAACTTGGCCCCAAGGGGTTCGGCTGCTCTTTTTTGGGCATGGCTGTGCCCGCGGCCTATTTTTTGCGCGGGGAGGTGGTGGGAAAAGTCTCGGCCCATTCCGAGTCCGGCGGAAGAAGTTCGCCTGCCCCACGCCCCAAGGCTATAGCCCACCCCCTTTTTGGGCCGTTTTTCGCATGACGAACTTGGCGCCAAGGTGTTCGGCTGTTCTTTTTTGGGCGCGGCTGCGCCCATGGCCTATTTTTGGCTCGGGGAGGGGGTGGGAAAAGTCTCGGCCCCTTCCGAGTCCGGCGGACGAAGTAGGCCGGCCCCACGCCCCAAGGCTATAGCCCACCCCTTTATTGGGCATTTTCCGTAGGACGAACTTGGCGCCAAGGGGTTCGCCTGCTCTTTTTTGTGTGCGGCTGTGCCCGCGGTGTATTTTTGTCGCGGGGAGGGGTTGGGAAAAGTCTCGGCCCATTCCGAGTCCGGCGGACGAACTTCGGCAGCCCCACGCCCCAAGGCTATAGCCCACCCCTTTTTTGGGCATTTTTCCACGGGACGAACTTGGCCCCAAGGGGTTCGGCTGCTCTTTTTTGGGCATGGCTGTGCCCGCGGCCTATTTTTTGCGCGGGGAGGTGGTGGGAAAAGTCTCGGCCCATTCCGAGTCCGGCGGAAGAAGTTCGCCTGCCCCACGCCCCAAGGCTATAGCCCACCCCCTTTTTGGGCCGTTTTTCGCATGACGAACTTGGCGCCAAGGTGTTCGGCTGTTCTTTTTTGGGCGCGGCTGCGCCCATGGCCTATTTTTGGCTCGGGGAGGGGGTGGGAAAAGTCTCGGCCCCTTCCGAGTCCGGCGGACGAAGTAGGCCGGCCCCACGCCCCAAGGCTATAGCCCACCCCTTTATTGGGCATTTTCCGTAGGACGAACTTGGCGCCAAGGGGTTCGCCTGCTCTTTTTTGTGTGCGGCTGTGCCCGCGGTGTATTTTTGTCGCGGGGAGGGGTTGGGAAAAGTCTCGGCCCATTCCGAGTCCGGCGGACGAACTTCGGCAGCCCCACGCCCCAAGGCTATAGCCCACCCCTTTTTTGGGCATTTTTCCACGGGACGAACTTGGCCCCAAGGGGTTCGGCTGCTCTTTTTTGGGCATGGCTGTGCCCGCGGCCTATTTTTTGCGCGGGGAGGTGGTGGGAAAAGTCTCGGCCCATTCCGAGTCCGGCGGAAGAAGTTCGCCTGCCCCACGCCCCAAGGCTATAGCCCACCCCCTTTTTGGGCCGTTTTTCGCATGACGAACTTGGCGCCAAGGTGTTCGGCTGTTCTTTTTTGGGCGCGGCTGCGCCCATGGCCTATTTTTGGCTCGGGGAGGGGGTGGGAAAAGTCTCGGCCCCTTCCGAGTCCGGCGGACGAAGTAGGCCGGCCCCACGCCCCAAGGCTATAGCCCACCCCTTTATTGCGCATTTTCCGCAGGACGAACTTGGCGCCAAGGGGTTCGCCTGCTCTTTTTTGTGTGCGGCTGTGCCCGCGGTGTATTTTTATCGCGGGGAGGGGGTGGGAAAAGTCTCGGCCCATTCCGAGTCCGGCGGACGAAGTTCGCCTGCCCCACGCCCCAAGGCTATAGCCCACCCGTTTTTTAGGCTTTCTTCCGCGGGACGAACTTGGCGCCAAGTGGTTCGGCTGCTCTTTTTGGGGCGCGGTTGTGCCCGCCGCCTATTTTTGTCACGGGGAATGGGTGGTCAATGTCTCGGCCCATTCCAAGTCCGGCGGACGAAGTTCGCCCTCCCCACGCCCCAAGGCTATAGCCCACCCCTTTTTTGGGCATTTTTCCACAGGACGAACTTGGCCCCAAGGGGTTCGGCTGCTCTTTTTTGGGCATGGCTGTGCCTGCGGCCTATTTTTTGCGCGGGGAGGGGTTGGGAAAAGTCTCGGCCCATTCCGAGTCCGGCGGACGAACTTCGGCAGCCCCACGCCCCAAGGCTATAGCCCACCCCTTTTTTGGGCATTTTTCCACAGGACGAACATGGCCCCTAGGGGTTCGGCTGCTCTTTTTTAGGCATGGCTGTGCCCGCGGCCTATTTTTTGCGCGGGGAGGTGGTGGGAAAAGTCTCGGCCCATTCCGAGTCCGGCGGACGAAGTTCGCCTGCCCCACGCCCCAAGGCTATAGCCCACCCGTTTTTTAGGCTTTCTTCCGCGGGACGAACTTGGCGCCAAGTGGTTCGGCTGCTCTTTTTGGGGCGCGGTTGTGCCCGCCGCCTATTTTTGTCACGGGGAATGGGTGGTCAATGTCTCGGCCCATTCCAAGTCCGGCGGACGAAGTTCGCCCTCCCCACGCCCCAAGGCTATAGCCCACCCCTTTTTTGGGCATTTTTCCACAGGACGAACTTGGCCCCAAGGGGTTCGGCTGCTCTTTTTTGGGCATGGCTGTGCCTGCGGCCTATGTTTTGCGCGGGGAGGTGGTGGGAAAAGTCTCGGCCCATTCCGAGTCCGGCGGAAGAAGTTCGCCTGCCCCACGCCCCAAGGCTATAGCCCACCCCCTTTTTGGGCCGTTTTTCGCATGACGAACTTGGCGCCAAGGTGTTCGGCTGTTCTTTTTTGGGCGCGGCTGCGCCCATGTCCTATTTTTGGCTCGGGGAGGGGGTGGGAAAAGTCTCAGCCCCTTCCGAGTCCGGCGGACGAAGTAGGCCGGCCCAACGCCCCAAGGCTATAGCCCACCCCTTTATTGCGCATTTTCCGCAGGACGAACTTGGCGCCAAGGGATTCGCCTGCTCTTTTTTGTGTGCGGCTGTGCCCGCGGTGTATTTTTATCGCGGGGAGGGGGTGGGAAAAGTCTCGGCCCATTCCGAGTCCGGCGGACGAACTTCGGCAGCCCCACGCCCCAAGGCTATAGCACACCCCTTTTTTGGCCATTTTTCCACAGCACGAACTTGGCGCCAAGGGGTTCGCCTGCTATTTTTTGGGGAGGGGGTGGGCAATGTCTCCGCCCATTCCGAGGAAGGCGGAGGAAGTTCGCCAGCCCCACGCCCCGAGGCTGTAGCCCACCCCTTTTTTGGGCATTTTTCCGCAGGACGAACTTGGCGCCAAGGGGTTCAGCTGCTCTTTTTTGAGTGCGGCTGTGCCCGCGGCCTATTTTTGTCATGGGGAGGGGGCGGGAAAAGTCTCGGCCCATTCCAAGTCCGGCGGACGAACTTTGCCGGCCCCACGCCCCAAGGATATAGCACACCCCTTTTTTGAGCATTTTTCCGCAGGACGAACTTGGCGCCAAGGGGTTCGGCTGCTCTTTTTCGGGCACGGCTGTGCCGGCAGCCTATTTTTGGCACCGGGAGGGGTGGTCAAAGTCTCGGCCCATTCCAAGTCCGGTGGACGAACTCCGGCAGCCCCACGCCCCAAGGCTATAGCACACCTCTTTTTTAGGCATTTTTTCAGCCGGACGAACTTGGCGACAAGGGGCTCGGCTGCTCTATTTTGGGCGAGGCTGTGGCCACGGCCTATTTTGTCGTGGGGAGGCGGTGGGCAAAGTCTCAGCCCATTCCGAGGAAGGCGGACGAAGTGCGCCGGCCCCACGCCCAAAGGCTATAGCACACCCCTTTTTTGGGCATTTTTCTGCAGGACGAACTTGCCGCCAATGGGTTCGGCTGCTCTTTTTTGGGTGCGGCGGTGCCCGCGGAATTTTTTGTCGTGGGGACGGGGTGGGCATAGTCTCGGCTCATTCCGAGTCCGACAGAAGAAGTTCGCCAACCCTACGCCCCAAGGCTATAGCACACCCCTTTTTTGGGCATTTTTCCGCAGGACGAACTTGGCGCCAACGGGTTCGGCTGCTCTTTTTAGGGCGCGGCTGTGCCCGCGGCCTATTTTTGTCACAGGGAGGGGGTGGGAAAAAATTCGGCCCATTCTGAGTCCGGCGGACGAACTTCGGCAGCCCCACGCCCCAAGGCTATAGCACACCCCTTTTTTGGGCATTTTTCCGCAGCACGAACTTGGCGCCAAGGGGTTCGGCGGCTCTTTTTTGGGCGCGGCTGTGCCCACGGCCTATTTTTGTCGTGGGGAGGCGGTGGGCAAAGTCTCGGCCCATTCCGAGTCGAGCGGACGAAGTTCGCCAGCCCCACATCCCAAGGCTGTAGCCCACCCCCTTTTTGGGCATTTTTCCGCAGGACGAACTTGGCGCCAAGGGGTTCGGCTGCTCTTTTTTGGGTGCGGCTGTGCCCGCGGCCTATTTTTGTCGCGGGGAGGGGGTGGGAAAAGTCTCGGCCCACTCCGAGTCCAGCGGACGAACTTCGGCAGCCCCATGCCCCAAGGGTATAGTACACCCCTTTTTTGGGCATTTTTCCGCAGGACGAACTTGGCGCCAAGGGGTTCGACTGCTGTTTTTTGGGCGCGGCTGTGCCCATTGCCTGTTTTTGTCGTGGGGAGGGGGTGGGCAACGCCTCGGCCCATTCGGAGTCCGGCGGACGAAGTTCGCCAGCCCCACGCCCCAAGGCTATAGCCCACCCCTTTTTTGGGCATTTTTCTGCAGGACGAACTTGGCGCCAAGGGGATCGGCTGCTCTTTTTTGGGTGCGGCTGTGCCCGTGGCCTATTTTTGTCCGGGGAGGGGGTGGGCAACGCCTCGGCCCATTCCGAGTCCGGCGGACGAAGTTCGCCAGCCCCACGCCCCAAGGCTATAGCCCACCCCTTTTTTGAGCATTTTTCCACAGGACGAACTTGGCACCAAGGGGTTCGGCTGCACTTTTTTGGGCATGGCTGTGCCCGCGGCCTATTTTTTGCACGGGGAAGGGTGGGAAAAGTCTCGGCCCATTCCGAGTCCGGTGGACGAAGTTCGCTTGCCCCACGCCCCAAGGCTATAGCCCACCCCTTTTTTGGGCATTTTTCCACAGGACGAACTTGGCACCAAGGGGTTCGGCAGCTCTTTTTTGGGCATGGCTGTGCCCGCGGCCAATTTTTTGCGCGTGGAGGGGGTGGGAAAAGTCTCGGCCCATTCCGAGTCTGGGGGACGAAGTTCGCCGGCACCACGCCCCAAGGCTATAGCCCACCCCCTTTTTGGGCAGTTTTTCGCAAGACGAACTTGGCGCCAAGGGGTTCGGCTGCTCTTTTTTGTGCGCGGCTGGGCCCGCGACCTATGTTTGGCGCGGGGAGGGGGTGGGAAAAGTCTCGGCCCATTCCGAGTCCGGCGGACGAAGTTCGCCAGCCCCAAGCCCCAACGCTATTGCCCACCCCTTTTTTGGGCTTTCTTCCGCAGGACGAACTTGGCGCCGAGGGGTTCGGCTGCTCTTTTTTGGGCGCGGCTGTGCCCGTGGCCTTGTTTTGTCGTGGGGAGGGGGCGGGCAAAGTCTCGGCCCATTCCGAGGAAGGCGGACGAAGTTTACCGGCCCCACGCCCAAAGGCTATAGCACACCCCTTTTTTGGGCATTTTCCGCAGGACGAACTTAGTGCGTAGGGGATCGGCTGCTCTTTTTTGGGCGCGGCTGTGCCCGAGGCCTATTTTTGTCGCGGGGAGGGGGTGGGAAAAGTCTCGGCCCATTCCGAGTCCGGCAGACAAGCTTCGGCAGCCCCACGCCCCAAGGCTATAATGCACCCCTTTTTTGGGCATTTTTCCAGAGGACGAACTTGGCGCCAAGTGGTTCGGCTGCTCTTTTCTGGGCGCGGCTGTGCCCGCGGAAATTTTTGGCGTGGGGAGGGGGTGGGCAAAGTCTCGGCTCATTCCGAGTCCGGCAGAAGAAGTTCGCCAGCCCTACGCCCCAAGGCTATAGCACACCCCTTTTTTGGGCATTTTTCTGCAGCACGAACTTGGCGCCAAGGGATTCGCCTGCTCTTTTTTGGGTGCGGCTGTGTCCGTGGCCTATTTTTTTCGTGGGGAGGGGGTGGGCAAAGTCTCCGCCCATTCCGAGGAAGGCGGACGAAGTGCGCCAGTCCAACGCCCCAAGGCTATAGCCCACCCTTTTTTGAGCATTTTTCCGCAGGACGAACTTGGGGCCAAGGGGTTCGGCTGCCCTTTTTTGGGCGTGGCTGTGCCCACAGCCTATTTTTGCGTGGGGAGGGGGTGGCCAAAGTCTCGGCCCATTCCGAGTCCGGCGGGTGAACTTTGCTGGCCCCATGCCCAAAGGCTATAGCACACCCCTTTTTTGGGCATTTTTCCGCAGGACGAATTTTGCGCCAAGGGGTTCTCCAGCTCTTTTTTGGGCGCGGCTGTGCCCGCGGCCTATTTTTGGCGTGGGGAGGGGGTGGGCAAAGCCTCGGCCCATTCTGAGTCCGGCGGACGAAGTTCGCCAGCCCCACGCCCCAAGGCTATAGCCCACCCCTTGTTTGGGCATTTTTCCGCAGGTCGAACTTGGCGCCAAGGGGTTCGGCTGCACTTTTTTGGGCGTGGCTGTGCCCGCGGCATTTTGTGTCGCGGGGACAGGGAGGGGGTGGGCAAAGTCTTGGCCCATTCCGAGTCCGGCGGACGAAGTTCTCCAGCCCCACGCCCCGAGGCCATAGCCCACCCCTTTTTTGGGCATTTTTACGCAGGACAAACTTGGCGCCAAGGAGTTCGGCTGCTCTTTTTTGTGCGCGGCTGTGCCCACGGCCTATTTTTGTCGTGGGGAGGGGGTGGCCAAAGTCTCGGCCCATTCCGAGGAAGGCGGACGAAGTGCGCCGGCGCCACACCCAAAGGCTATAGCACACCCTTTTTTTGGGCATTCTTCCGCAGGACGAACTTGGTGCCAAGGGGTTCGGCTGCTCTTTTTTGGGCGCGGCTGTGCCCGCAGCCTATTTTTGTCGTGGGGAGGGGGTGGGCAAAGTCTCGGTCCATTCTGAGTCCGGCGGACGAAGTTTGCCAGCCCCACGCCCAAAGGCTATAGCACACCCCTTTTTTGGGCATTTTTCCGCAGGACGAACTTGGCGCCAAGGGGTTCGGCTGCTCTTTTTTGGGCGCGGATGTGCCCGCAGCCTATTTTTGTTGCGGGGAGGGGGTGGGAAATGTCTCGGCCCATTCCGAGTCCGGCGGACGATGTTCACCAGCCCCACGCCCCAAGGCTATAGCACACCCCTTTTTTGGTCATTTTTCCCCAGGACGAACATGGCGCCAAGGGGTTCGGCTACTCATTTTTGGGCGCGCCTGTGCCCGCAGCCTATTTTTGTCACGGGGAGGGGGTGGGCAAAGTCTCGGTCCATTCTGAGTCCGGCGGACGAAGTTCGCCAGCCCCACGCCCAAAGGCTATAGCACACCCCTTTTTTGGGCATTTTGCCGCCGGACGAACTTGGCGCCAAGAGGTTCGGCTGCTCTTTTTTGGCGCGGCTGTGGCTACGGCCTATTTTTGTCGCGGGGAGGGGGTGGGCAGTGTCTCGGCACATTCCGAGGAAGGCGGATGAAGTTCGCCGGCCCTACGCCCAAAGGCTATAGCACACCCCTTTTTCGGGGATTTTGCCGGAGGACGAACTTGGCGCCAAGGGGTTCGGCTGCTCTTTTTTGGGCACGGCTGTGCCCGCGGCCTATTTTTGTCATGGGGAAGGGGTGGGCAAAGTCTCGGCCCATTCCGAGTCCGGCAGACGAAGTTCGCCCGCCCCACGCCCCAAGGCTATAGCCCACCCCTTTTTTGGGCATTTTTCCGCAGGATGAACTTGGTGCCAAGGGGTTCGGCTGCTCTTTTTTGGGCACGGCTGTGCCCGCGGCCTATTTTTGTCGCGGGGAGGGGGTGGGCAAAGTCTCGGCCCATTCCGAGGAAGGGGGATGAACTTTGCCGGCCCCACGCCCAAAGGCTATAGCACACCCATTTTTTGAGCATTTTGACGCAGGACGAACTTGGCGCCAAGGGGTTCGGCTGCTCTTTTTTGGGCGAGGCTGTGCCCGCGTCCTATTTTTGACGCGGGGAGGGGGTGGGCAAAGTCTCGGCCTATTCCGAGGAAGGGGGATGAACTTTGCCGGCCCCACGCCCAAAGGCTATAGTCACCCATTTTTTGGGCATTTTGCCGCGCGACGTACTTGGCGCCAAGGGTTTCGGCTACGCTTTTTTGGGCGCGGCTGAGCCCGCGGCCTATTTTTGCCGTGGGGAGGGGATGGGCAATGTCTCGGCCCATTCCGAGGAAGGGGGATGAACTATTCCGGCCCCACGCCCGAAGGCTATAGCACGCCCATTTTTTGGGCATTTTTCCGCGCGACGAACTTGGCGCCAAGGGGTTCAGCTGCTATTTTTTTGGCGCGGCTATGCCCGCGGCCTATTTTTATCGTGGGAGGGGGTGGCCAAAGTCTCGGCCCATTCCGAGTCCGGCGGACGAAGTGCGCCAGCCCGGCGCCCCAAGGCTATAGCGCACCCCTTTTTTGGTCATTTTTCCCCAGGACGAACTTGGCGCCAACGGGTTCGGCTGCTCATTTTTGGGCGCGGTTGTGCCCACGGCCATTTTTTACCGCGGGGAGGGGGTGGCCAAAGTCTCGGCCCATTCTGAGGAAGGGGGATGAAGTATTCCGGCCCCACACCCGAAGGCTATAGCACGCCCATTTTTTGGGAATGTTTCCGCAGGACGAACTTGGCGCCATAGGGTTCGGCTGCTCTTTTTTGGCGCGGCTGTGCCCGCGGCCTATTTTTATCGCGGGGAGGGGGTGCGCAATGTCTCGGCCCATTCCGAGGAAGGGGGATGAACTTTGCCGGCCCCACGCCCAAAGGCTATAGCACACCCATTTTTTGGGCATTTTGCCGCAGGACGAACTTGGCGCCAAGGGGTTCGGCTGCTCTTTTTTGGGCGAGGCTGTGCCCGCGGCCTATTTTGGAAGCGGGGAAGGGGTGGGCAGAGTCTCGGCCCATTCCGAGGAAGGGGGATGAACTTTGCCGGCCCCACGCCCAAAGGCTATAGCACACCCATTTTTTGGGCATTTTGCCGCAGGACGAACTTGGCGCCAAGGGGTTCGGCTGCTCTTTTTTGGGCGAGGCTGTGCCCGCGGCCTATTTTTGAAGCGGGGAGGGGGTGGGCAGAGTCTCGGCCCATTCCGAGGAAGGGGGATGAACTTTGCCGGCCCCACGCGCAAAGGCTATAGAACACCCCTTTTTTGGGCATTTTGCCGCAGGACGAACTTGGCGCCAAGGGGTTCGGCTGCTCTTTTGTGGCGCCGCTGTGCCCGCGGCCTATTTTTGTCGCGGGGAGGGGGTGGGCAGAGTCTCGGCGCATTCCGAGGAAGGCGGATGAAGTTCGCCGGCCCCACGCCCAAAGGCTATAGCACACCCATTTTTTGGGCATTTTACCGCAGGACGAACTTGGCGCCAAGGGGTTCGGCTGCTCTTTTTTGGCGCCGCTGTGCCCGCGGCCTATTTTTGTCGCGGGGAGGGGGTGGGCAGAGTCTCGGCGCATTCCGAGGAAGGCGGATGAAGTTCGCCGGCCCCACGCCCAAAGGCTATAGCACACCCATTTTTTGGGCATTTTACCGCAGGACGAACTTGGCGCCAAGGGGTTCGGCTGCTCATTTTTGGGCGAGGCTGTGCCCGCGGCCTATTTTTGACGCGGGGAGGGGGTGCCCAAAGTCTCGGCCCATTCCGAGTCCGGCAGACGAAGTTCGCCAGCCCCACGCCCCAAGGATATAGCCCACCCCTTTTTTGGGCATTTTTCCGCAGGACGAATATGGCGCCAAGGGGTTCGGCTGCTCTTTTTTGGGCACGGCTGTGCCCGCGGCCTATTTTTGTCGCTGGGAGGTGGTGGGCAAAGTCTCGGCCCATTCCGAGGAAGGGGGATGAACTTTGCCGGCCCCACGCCCGAAGGCTATAGCACGCCCATTTTTTGGGCATTTTGCCGCTGGACGAACATGGCGCCAAGGGGTTTGGCAGCTCTTTTTAATGCGCGGCTGTGCCCGCGGCCTATTTTTGTCACGGGGAGGGGGTGGCCAAAGTCTCGGCCCATTCCGAGTCCGGCGGACGAAGTTCGCCAGCCCCACGCCCAAAGGCTATAGCACACCCATTTTTTGGGCATTTTTCCGCAGGACGAACTTGGCGCCAAGGGGTTCGGCTGCTCTTTTTTGGGCGAGGCTGTGCCTGCGTCCTATTTTTGACGTGGGGAGGGGTGGCCAAAGTCTCAGCCCATTCCGAGGAAGGCGGATGAAGTTCGCCGGCCCCACGCCCAAAGGCTATAGCACACCCATTTTTTGGGCATTTTACCGCAGGACGAACTTGGCGCCAAGGGGTTCGGCTGCTCATTTTTGGGCGAGGCTGTGCCCGCGGCCTATTTTTGATGTGGGGAGGGGGTGCCCAAAGTCTCGGCCCATTCCAAGTCCGGCAGACGAAGTTCGCCAGCCCCACGACCCAAGGATATAGCCCACCCCTTTTTTGGGCATTTTTCCGCAGGACGAATATGGCGCCAAGGGGTTCGGCTGCTCTTTTTTGGGCACGGCTGTGCCCGCGGCCTATTTTTGTCGCTGGGAGGTGGTGGGCAAAGTCTCGGCCCATTCTGAGGAAGGGGGATGAACTTTGCCGGCCCCACGCCCGAAGGCTATAGCACGCCCATTTTTTGGGCATTTTGCCACTGGACGAACATGGCGCCAAGGGGTTTGGCTGCTCTTTTTTAGGCGCGGCTGTGCCCGCGGCCTATTTTTGTCGCGGGGAGGGGTTGGGCAAAGTCTCGGTCCATTCTGAGTCCGGCGGACGAAGTTCGCCAGCCATACGCGCAAAGGCCATAGCACACCCCTTTTTTGGGCATTTTTCCGCAGGACGAACTTGGCGCCAAGGGGTTCGGCTGCTCTTTTTTGGGCGCGGCTGTGCCTGCGGCCTATTTTTGTCATGGGGAGGGGATGGGCGAAGTCCTGGCCCATTCTGAGGATGGCGGACGATGTGCGCCGGCTCCACGCCGGAAGGCTATAGCCCGCCCCCTTTTTGGGGATTTTTCCGCAGGGCGAACATGGCGCCAAGGGGTTCGGCTGCGCATTTTTGGGCGCGGCCGTGACCGCGGCCAATTTTTGGTGCGGGGAGGGGGTGGCCAAAGTCTCGGCCCATTCCGAGGAAGGGGGATGAACTTTGCCGGCCCCACGCCCAAAGGCTATAGCACACCCCTTTTTTGGGCATTTTTCCGCAGGACGAACTAGGCGCCAAGGGGTTCGGCTGCTCTTTTTTGGGCGCAGCTGTGCCCTCGGTGTATTTTTGGCGCGGGGAGGGAGTGGGCAAAGTCTTGGCCAATTCCGAGGAAGGCGGATGAAGTTTTCCGGCCCCAGGCCCAAAGTCTATAGCACACCCCTTTTTTGGGCATTTTGCCGCTGGAAGAACTTGGTGCAAAGGGGTTCGACTGCTCTTTTTTGGGCGCGGCTGTGCCCGCGGCCTATTTTTGTCACGGGGAGGGGGTGGCCACAGTCTCGGCCCATTCCGAGGAAGGCGGACGAAGTTCGCTGGCCTCATGCCCAAAGGCTATAGCACACCTCTTTTTGGGCATTTTTCCGCAGGACGAACTTGGCGCCTAGAGGTTCGGCTGCTCTTTATTGGACGAAGCTGTGCCCGCGGCCTATTTTTGTCGCGGGGAGGGGGTGGGAAATGTCTCGGCCCATTCGGAGTCCGGCGGACGATGTTCGCCCGCCCCACGCCCGAAGGCTATAGCGCACCCCCTTTTTGGGCATTTTTCCGCAGGACGAGCTTGGCGCCAAGGGGTTCGGCTGCTTTTTTTTGGGCGCGGCAGTGCCCGTGGCCTATTTTTGTCGCGGGGAGGGGGTGGGAAAAGTCTCGGCCCATTCCGAGTCCGGCGGACAAAGTTCGCTCGCCCCACGCCCCAAGGCTATAGCCCACCCCTTTTTTGGGCATTTTTCCGCAGGACGAACTTGGCGCCAAGGGGTTCGGCTGCTCTTTTTGGGGCGCGGCTGTGCCCACGGCCTATTTTTGTCGCGGGGACGGGGTGGGAAAAGTCTCGGCCAATTCCGAGTCCGGCGGACAAAGTTCGCTCGCCCCACGCCCCAAGGCTATAGCCCACCCCTTTTTTGGGCATTTTTCCGCAGGACGAACTTGGCGCCAAGGGGTTCGGCTGCTCTTTTTTGGGCACGGCTGTGCCCGCGGCCTATTTTTGTCACGGGGAGGGGATGGGCAAAGTCTCGGCCCATTCTGAGGAAGGCGGACGAAGTGCGCAAGCCCCACGCCCCAAGGCTATAGCCCACCGCCTTTTTGGGCATTTTTCTGCAGTACCAACTTGGTGCAAAGGGGTTCGGCTGCTCTTTATTGGGCGCGGCTGCGCCCGCGGCCTATTTTTGTCGCGGGGAGGGGGTAGGCAAAGTCTCGGCCAATTCTGACTCCGGCGGACGAGGTTCCCCAGCCCCACGCCCCGTGGCTATAGCCCACCCCTTTTTTGGGTATTTTTCCGCAGGACGAACTTGGCGCCAAGGGGTTCGGCTGCTCTTTTTTGGGCGCGGCTGTGCCCGCGGCCTATTTTTGTGGCGGGGAGGGGGTGGGAAAAGTCTCGGCTCATTCCGAGTCCAGCGTACGAAGTTCGCCCGCCCCACGCCCCAAGGCTATAGCCCTCCCCCTTTTTGGGCATTTTTCCGCACGACGGACTAGGCGCCAAGGGGTTCGGCTGCTCTTTTTTTGGCGCGGCTCTGCCCACAGCCTATTTTTGTCGCGGGGAGGGGGTGGGAAAAGTCTCGGCCCATTCCGATTCCGGCGGACGAACTTCGGCAGCCCCACGCCGCAAGGCTATAGCACACAACTTTTTTAGGCATTTTTCCGCAGGACGGACTTGGCGCCAAGGGGTTCGGCTGCTCTTTTTTGGGCGCGGCTGTGCCCGCGGCCTATTTTTGTGGCTGGGAGGGGGTGGGCATAGCCTCGGCGCATACCGAGTCCCGCGTACGAAGTTCGCCAGCCCCACGCCCCAAGGCTATAGCCCACCCCTTTTTTGGGCATTTTTCCGCAGGACGAACTTGCCGCCAAGGGTTCGGGTGCTCTTTTTTGGGCGCGGTGGTGTCCGCGGCCCATTTTTGTCGCGGGGAGGGGGTGGGCAAAGTCTCAGCCCATTGCGAGTCTGGCGGACGATGTTTGCCAGCCCCACGCCCGAAGGCTATAGCCCTCCCCCTTTTCGGGCATTTTTCCGCAGGACGAACTTGGCGCCAAGGGGTTCGGCTGCTCTTTTTTGGGTGCGGCTGTTCCCAGAGCCTATTTCTGTCGCGGGGAGGGGGTGGGAAAAGTCTCGGCCCATTCCGATTCCGGCGGACGAACTTCGGCAGCCCCACGCCGCAAGGCTATAGCACACAACTTTTTAAGGCATTTTTCCGCAGGACGAACTTTGTGCCAAGGTGTTCAGCTGCTTTTTTTTGGGTGCGGCTGTGGTCACGGCCTATTTTTGTCGCGGGGAGGCGGTGGGCAAAGTCTCGGCCCATTCTGAGGAAGGCAGACGAAGTGCGCCAGCCCCACGCCCCAAGGCTATAGCCCACCGCCTTTTTGGGCATTTTTCCGCAGTACGAACTTGGCACAAAGGGGTTCGGCTGCTCTTTTTTGGGCGCGGCTGTGCCCGCGGCCTATTTTTGTCGCGGGGAGGGGGTGGGCAAAATCTCGGCCCATTCCGACTCCGGCGACGAAGTTCGCCTGCCCCACGCCCCAAGGCTATAGCCCACCCACTTTTTGGGCATTTTTCCGCAGGACGAACTTGGCGCCAAGTGGTTCATCTGCTCTTTTTTGGGCGCGGCTGTGCCCGCGGCCTATTTTTGTGGCGGGGAGGCGGTGGGAAAAGTCTCGGCCCATTCCGAGTCCGGCGTACGAAGTTCGCCCGCCCCACGCCCCAAGGCTATAGCCCTCCCCCTTTTTGGGCATTTTTCCGCACGACGGACTAGGCGCCAAGGGGTTCGGCTGCTCTTTTTTTGGCGCGGCTCTGCCCACAGCCTATTTTTATCGCGGGGAGGGGGTGGGAAAAGTCTCGGCCCATTCCGAGTCCGGCGGACGAACTTCGGCAGCCCCACGCACACAACTTTTTTAGGCATTTTTCCGCAGGACGGACTTGGCGCCAAGAGGTTCGGCTGCTCTTTTTTGGGCGCGGCTGTGCCCGCGGCCTATTTTTGTGGCTGGGAGGGGGTGGGCATAGCCTCGGCGCATTCCGAGTCCCGCGTACGAAGTTCGCCAGCCCCACGCCCCAAGGCTATAGCCCACCCCTTTTTTGGGCATTTTTCCGCAGGACGAACTTGCCGCCAAGGGTTCGGCTGCTCTTTTTTGGGCGCGGTGGTGTCCGCGGCCCATTTTTGTCGCGGGGAGGGGGTGGGCAAAGTCTCGGCCCATTGCGAGTCTGGCGGACGAAGTTTGCCAGCCCCACGCCCGAAGGCTATAGCCCTCCCCCTTTTCGGGCATTTTTCCGCAGGACGAACTTGGCGCCAAGGGGTTCGGCTGCTCTTTTTTGGGCGCAGCTGTTCCCACAGCCTATTTCTGTCGCGGGGAGGGGGTGGGAAAAGTCTCGGCCCATTCCGATTCCGGCGGACGAACTTCGGCAGCCCCACGCCGCAAGGCTATAGCACACAACTTTTTAAGGCATTTTTCCGCAGGACGAACTTTGTGCCAAGGTGTTCAGCTGCTCTTTTTTGGGTGCGGCTGTGGTCACGGGCTATTTTTGTCGCGGGGAGGGGGTGGGCAAAGTCTCGGCCCATTCTAAGGAACGCGGATGAACTTTGCCGGCCCCACGCCCCAAGGCTATAGCCCACCGCCTTTTTGGGCATTTTTCCGCAGTACGAACTTGGCACAAAGGGGTTCGGCTGCTCTTTTTTGGGCGCGGCTGTGCCCGCGGCCTATTTTTGTCGCGGGGAGGGGGTGGGCAAAATCTCGGCCCATTCCGACTCCGGCGGACGAAGTTCGCCAACCCCACGCCCAAAGGCTATAGCACACCCCTTTTTTGGGCATTTTTCCGCACAGGACAAACTTGGCGCCAAGGGGTCCCGCTGCTCTTTTTTGGGCGCGGCTGTGCCCGCTGCCTATTTTTGTTGTGGGGAGGGGGTGGGCAAGGCCCATTCCGAGTCCGGCAGACGAAGTTTGCCAGCCCCACGCCCCAAGGCTATAGCCCACCCACTTTTTGGGCATTTTTCCGCAGGACGAACTTCGCGCCAAGGGGTTCGGCTGCTCTTTTTTCGGCGCGGCTGTGCCCGCTGCCTATTTTTGTCGCGGGGAGGGGTTGTCAACCTCTCGGCCCATTCCGAGTCCGGCGGACGAAGTGCGCCAGCCCCACGCCCCAAGTCTATAGCCCACCCCCTTTTTGGGCATTTTTCCGCAGGACGAACTTGGCGCCAAGGGGTTTGGCTGCGCTTTTGTGGGGGCGGCTGTGCCCGCGGCCTATTTTTGTTGTGGGGAGGGGGTGGCCAAGGCCCATTACGAGGAACGCGGATGAACTTTGCCGGCCCCATGCCCAAACACTATAGCACACCCCTTTTTTGGGCATTTTTCCGCAGGGTGAACTTGGCGCCAGGGGGTTCGGCTGCTCTTTTTTGGGCACGGCTGTGCCCGCAGCCTATTTTCTCGCGGGGTGGGGCTGGGCAAAGTCTCGGCCCACACCGAAGAAGGCGGACGAATTTCGCCAACCCCACGCCCAAAGGCTATAGCACACCCCTTTTTTGGGCATTTTTGCACAGGACAAACTTGGCGCCAAGGGGTTCCGCTGCTCTTTTTTGGGCGCGGCTGTGCCCGCTGCCTATTTTGTTGTGGGGAGTGGGTGGGCAAGGCCCATTCCGAGTCCGGCGGACGAAGTTTGCCAGCCCCACAGCCCAAGGCTATAGCCCACCCACTTTTTGGGCATTTCTCCGCAGGACGAACTTCGCGCCAAGGGGTTCGGCTGCTCTTTTTTCGGCGCGGCTGTGCCCGCTGCCTATTTTTGTCGCGGGGAGGGGTTGTCAACCTCTCGGCCCATTCCGAGTCCGGCGGAAGAAGTGCGCCAGCCCCACGCCCCAAGGCTATAGCCCACCCCCTTTTTGGGCATTTTTCCGCAGTACGAACTTGGCGCAAAGGGGTCGGCTGCTCTTTTTTGGGCGCGGCTGTGCCCGCGGCCTATTTTTGCCGTGGGGAGGGGGTGGGCAAAGTCTCGACCCATTCCGAGTCCGGCGGACGAAGTTCGCCAGCCCCACGCCCAACGGCTATAGCACACCCCTTTTTTGGCCATTTTTTCAGAGGACAAACTTGGCGCCAAGGGGTTCCGCTGCTCTTTTATAGGCGCGGCTGTGCCCGCGGCCTATTTTTGTTGCAGGGAGGGGGTGGGAAAAGTCTCAGCTCATTCCGAGTCCGGCGGTCAAAGTTCGCCCGCCCCACGCCCCAAGGCTATAGCCCACCCCTTTTTTGGGCATTTTTCCGCAGGACGAACATGGCACCATGGGGTTCGGCTGCTCTTTTTTGGGCGCTGCTGTGCCCGCGGCCTATTTTTGTCGCTGGGAGGTTGTGGGCAAACTTTCGGCCCATTCCGAGGAAGGCGGAAGAAGTTCGCCAGCCCCACGCCCCAAGGCTATAGCCCACCCCCTTTTTCGGCATTTTTCAGCAGGACGAACTTGGCGCCAAGGGGTTCGGATGCTCTTTTTTGGGCGCGGCTGTGCCCGCGGCCTATTTCTGGTGCGGGGAGGGGGTGGCCAAAGTCACGGCCCATTCCGAGGAAGGCTGACGAATTTCGCCGGCCCCACGCCCAATGGCTATAGCACACCCCTTTTTTGGGCATTTTTCTGAAGGACGAACTTGGCGCCAAGGGGTTCGGCTGCTCTTTTTGGGGCGCGGCTGTGCCCGCGGCCTATTTTTGTGGCGGGGAGGGGGTGGGCATAGCCTCGGCGCATTCCGAGTCCGGCGGACGAAGTGCGCCGGCCCCACGCCCCAAGGCTATAGCCCATCCCCTTTTTGGGCATTTTTCCGCAGGACGAACTTGGCGACAATGGGTTCGGGTGCTATTTTTTGGGCACGGCTATGCTCGTGGCCTATTTTTGTCGCGGGGAGGGGGTGGGAAAAGTCTCGGCTCATTCCGAGTCCGGCGGACGAAGTTCGCCAGCCCCACACCCCAAGGCTATAGCCCACCCCTTTTTTGGGGATTTTTCCGCTGGACGAACTTGGCACCAAGGGCCTCGGCTGCTCTTTTTTGGGCGCGGCTGTGCCTGCGGCCGATTTTTGTCACGGGCAGGGGGTGGTCAAAGTCTCGGCCCATTCTGAGTCCGGCGGACGAAGTTCGTCAGCCCCACGCCCCAAGGCTATAGCCCACCACTTTTTTGGGCATTTTTCCGCAGGACAAACTTGGCGCCAAGGGGTTCGGCAGCTCTTTTTTGGGTGTGGCTGTGCCCGTTGCCTATTTTTGATGCGGGGAGGGGGTGGGCAATGTCTTGGCCCATTCCGAGGAAGGCGGACGAAGTTCGCCAGCCCCACGCCCCAAGGCTATAGCCCACCACCTTTTTGGGCATTTTCCGCAGGACGAACTTGGCGTCAAGGGGGTTCGGCTGCTCTTTTTTGGGCGCGGCTGTGCCCGCGGCCTATTTTTGTCACGCGGAGGGGGTGGGCAAAGTCTCAGGCCATTCCGAGTCCGGCGGACGTACTTCGCCCGCCCCACGCCCCAAGGCTATAGCCCACCCCGTTTTTCGGCATTTTTCCGCAGGACGAACTTGGCGCCAAGGGGTTCGGCTGCTCTTTTTTGGGAGCGTCTGTGCCCGCGGCCTATTTTTGTCACGGGGAAGGGGTGGCCAAAGTCTCGGCCCATTCCGAGTCCGGCGGACGAAGTTCGCCCGCCCCACGCCCCAAGGCTATAGCCCACCACCTTTTTGGGCATTTTTCCGCAGGACGAACTTGGCGCCAAGGGGTTCGGCTGCTCTTTTTTGGGCGCGGCGGTGCCCACGCCCTATTTTTGTCGCGGGGAGGGGATGGGAAAAGTCTTGGCCCATTCCGACACCGGCGGACGAAGTTCACCAGCCGCACGCTCCAAGGCTATAGCCTACCCCCTTTTTGGGCATTTTTCCGCAGGACGAACTTGGCGCCAAGGGGTTCGGCTGCTCTTTTTTGGGCGCGGCTGTGCCCGTTACCTATTTTTGATGCGGGGAGGGGGTGGGCAATGTCTTGGCCCATTCCGAGGAAGGCGGACGATGTTCACCAGCCCCACGCCCCAAGGCTATAGCCCACCCCTTTTTGGGCATTTTCCGCAGCACGAACTTGGCGCCAAGGGGGTTCGGCAGCTCTTTTTTGGGCGCGGCTGTGCCCGCGGCCTATTTTCTTCGCGGGGAGGGGGTGGGCAAAGCCTCGGGCCATTCCGAGTCCGGCGGACGAAGTTCACCATTCCCACGCCCCAAGGCTATAGCCCACCCCCTTTTTGGGCATTTTCCGCAGGACGAACTTGGCACCAAGGGGGATCGGCTGCTCTTTTTTGGGCGCGGCTGTGGCCGCGGACTATTTTTGTCGTGGGGAGGGGGTGGGCAAAGTCTCGGGCCATTCCGAGTCCGGCGGACGAAGTTCGCCCGCCCCACGCCCCAAGGCTATAGCCCACCCCCTTTTTGGGCATTTTTCCGCCGGACGAACTTGGCGCCAAGGGGTTCGGCTGCTCTTTTTTGGGCGCGGCTGTGCCCGTTGCCTATTTTTGTCATGGTGAGGGGGTGGACAAAGTTTCGGCCCATTCCGAGGAAGACGGACGAAGTTCACAGGCCCCACATCCAAAGGCTATAGCACACCCCTTTTTTGGGCATTTTTCCGCAGGACGAACTTGGCGCCAAGGGGTTCGGCTGCTCTTTTTTGGGCGCGGCTGTGCCCGCGGCCTATTTTTGTCGCGGGGAGGGGATGGGAAAAGTCTCGGCCCATTCCGAGACCGGCGGACGAAGTTCACCAGCCGCACGCTCCAAGGCTATAGCCTACCCCCTTTTTGGGCATTGTTCCGTAGGACGAACTTGGCGCCAAGGGCCTTGGCTGCTCTTTTTTTTGCGCAGCTGTGCCTGCGGCCTATTTTTGTCACGGGCAGGGGGTGGTCAAATTCTCGGCCCATTCCGAGTCCGGCGGACGAAGTTCGTCCGCCCCACTCCCCAAGGCTATAGCCCACCCCTTTTTTGGGCATTTTTCCGCAGGACAAACTTGGCGCCAAGGGGTTCGGTTGCTCTTTTTTGGGCGTGGCTGTGCCCGCGGCCTATTTTTGTCATGGGGAGGGGGTGGCCAAAGTCTCGGGCGATTCCGAGTCCGGCGGACGAAGTTCGCCCGCCCCACGCCCCAAGGCTATAGCCCACCCCTCTTTTGGGCATTTTTCCGCAGGACAAACTTGGCGCCAAGGGGTTCGGCTGCTCTTTTTTGGGCGTGGCTGTGCCCATTGCCTATTTTTGATGTGGGGAGGGGGTGGGCAATGTCTTGACCCATTCCAAGGAAGGCGGACGAAGTTTGCCAGCCCCACGCCCCAAGGCTATAGCCCACCCCCTTTTTGGGCATTTTCCGCAGGACGAACTTGGCGTCAAGGGGGTTCGGCTGCTCTTTTTTGGGCGCGGCTGTGCCTGCGGCCTATTTTTTTCGCGGGGAGGGGGTGGGCAAAGTCTCGGGCCATTCCGGGTCCGGCGGACGAAGTTCGACCGCCCCACGCCCCAAGGCTATAGCCCACCCCATTTTTCGGCATTTTTTTGCAGGACGAACTTGGCGCCAAAGGGTTCGGCTGCTCTTTTTTGGGAGCGTCTATGCCCGCGGCCTATTTTTGTCACGGGGAGGGGGTGTCCAAAGTCTCGGCCCATTCCGAGTCCGGCGGACGAAGTTCGCCCGCCCCACGCCCCAAGGCTATAGCAGACAATTTTTTTGGGCATTTTTCCGCAGGACGAACGTGGCGCCAAGGGGTTCGGCTGCTCTTTTTTGGGCGCGGCTGTGCCCGCGGCCTATTTTTGTCGCGGGGAGGGGATGGGAAAAGTCTCGGCCCATTCCGAGACCGGCGGACGAAGTTCACCAGCCGCACGCTCCAAGGCAATAGCCTACCCCCTTTTTGGGCATTGTTCCGTAGGACGAACTTGGCGCCAAGGGCCTCGGCTGCTCTTTTTTGGGCGCAGCTGTGCCTGCAGCCTATTTTTGTCGCGGGCAGGGGTTGGTCAAAGTCTCGGCCCATTCCGAGGCCGGCGGACGAAGTTCGTCAGCCCCACGCCCCAAGGCTATAGCCCACCCCTTTTTGGGCATTTTTCCGCAGGACGAACTTGCCGCCAAGGGGATTCGGCTAATCTTTTTTGGGCGCGGCTGTGCCCGCGGCCTATTTTTGTCGCGGTGAGGGGGTGGACAAAGTTTCGGCCCATTCCGAGGAAGAGTGACGAAGTTCACCGGCCCCACGTCCCAAGGCTATAGCCCACCCCTTTTTTGGGCATTTTTCCGCAGGACGAACTAGGCGACATGGGGTTCGGCTGCTCCTTTTTGGCGCGGCTGTGCTCGCTACCTATTTTTGTCGCGGGGAGGGGGTGGGAAAAGTATCGGCTCATTCGGAGTCTGGCGGACGAAGTTCGCCCGCCCCACGCCCGAAGGCTATAGCCCACCCCCTTTTTGGGCATTTTCCGCAGGACGAACTTGGCGCCAAGGGGGTTCGACTGCTCTGTTTTGGGCGCGGTTGTGCCCGCGGCCTATTTTTGTCGCGGGGAGGGGGTGGCCAAAGTCTCGGGCGATTCCGAGTCCGGCGGACGAAGTTCGCCCGCCCCACGCCCCAAGGCTATAGCCCACCCCCTTTTTGGGGATTTTTCCGCAGGACGAACTTGGCGCCAAGGGGTTCGACTGCTCTTTTTTGGGCGCGGCTGTGCCCGCGGCCTATTTTTGTCACGGGGAGGGGATGGGAAAAGTCTCGGCCCATTCCGAGACCGGCGGACGAAGTTCCCCATCCCCACGCTCCAAGGGTATGGCCTACCCCCTTTTTGGGCATTGTTCCGTAGGACGAACTTGGCGCCAAGGGCCTCGGCTGCTCTTTTTTGGGCGCAGCTGTGCCTGCGGCCTATTTTTGTCACGGGCAGGGGGTGGTCAAAGTCTCGGCCCATTCTGAGTCCGGCGGACGAAGTTCGTCAGCCCCACGCCCCAAGGCTATAGCCCACCACTTTTTTGGGCATTTTTCCGCAGGACAAACTTGGCGCCAAGGGGTTCGGCTGCTCTTTTTTGGGTGTGGCTGTGCCCGTTGCCTATTTTTGATGCGGGGAGGGGGTGGGCAATGTCTTGGCCCATTCCGAGGAAGGCGGACGAAGTTTGCCAGCCCCACGCCCCAAGGCTATAGCCCACCACCTTTTTGGGCATTTTCCACAGGACGAACTTGGCGTCAAGGGGGTTCGGCAGCTTTTTTTTGGGCGCGGCTGTGCCCGCGGCCTATTTTTGTCGCGGGGAGGGGGTGGGCAAAGTCTCGGGCCATTCCGAGTCCGGCGGACGTAGTTCGCCCGCCCCACGCCCCAAGGCTATAGCCCATCCCGTTTTTCGGCATTTTTTCGCAGGACGAACTTGGCGCCAAGGGGTTCGGCTGCTCTTTTTTGGGAGCGTCTGTGCCCGTGGCCTATTTTTGTCACGGGGAAGGGGTGGCCAAAGTCTCGGCCCATTCCGAGTCTGGCGGACGAAGTTCGCCCGCCCCACGCCCCAAGGCTATAGCCCACCACCTTTTTGGGCATTTTTCCGCAGGACGAACTTGGCGCCAAGGGGTTCGGCTGCTCTTTTTTGGGCGCGGCGGTGCCCACGCCCTATTTTTGTCGTGGGGAGGGGATGGGAAAAGTCTTGGCCCATTCCGACACCGGCGGACGAAGTTCACCAGCCGCACGCTCCAAGGCTATAGCCTACCCCCTTTTTGGGCATTTTTCCGCAGGACGAACTTGGCGCCAAGGGGTTCGGCTGCTCTTTCTTGGGCGCGGCTGTGCCCGTTACCTATTTTTGATGCGGGGAGGGGGTGGGCAATGTCTTGGCCCATTCCGAGGAAGGCGGACGAAGTTCACCAGCCCCACGCCCCAAGGCTATAGCCCACCCCCTTTTTGGGCATTTTCCGCGTGACGAACTTGGCGCCAAGGGGGTTCGGCTGCTCTTTTTTGGGCGCGGCTGTGGCCGCGGCCTATTTTTGTCGTGGGGAGGGGGTGGGCAAAGTCTCGGGACATGCCGAGTCCGGCGGACGAAGTTCGCCCGCCCCACGCCCCAAGGCTATAGCCCACCCCCTTTTTGGGCATTTTTCCGCAGGACGAACTTGGCGCAAGGGGTCGGTTGCTCTTTTTTGGGCGCGGCTGTGCCCGTTGCCTATTTTTGTCATGGTGAGGGGGTGGACAATGTTTCGGCCCATTCCGAGGAAGACGGACGAAGTTCACAGGCCCCACGTCCAAAGGCTATAGCACACCCCTTTTTTGGGCATTTTTCCGCAGGACGAACTTGGCGCCAAGGGGTTCGGCTGCTCTTTTTTGGGCGCGGCTGTGCCCGCGGCCTATTTTTGTCGCGGGGAGGGGATGGGAAAAGTCTCGGCCCATTCCGAGACCGGCGGACGAAGTTCACCAGCCGCACGCTCCAAGGCTATAGTCTACCCCCTTTTTGGGCATTGTTCCGTAGGACGAACTTGGCGCCAAGGGCCTTGGCTGCTCTTTTTTGTGCGCAGCTGTGCTTGCGGCCTATTTTTGTCGCGGGCAGGGGGTGGTCAAATTCTCGGCCCATTCCGAGTCCGGCGGACGAAGTTCGTCCGCCCCAAGCCCCAAGGCTATAGCCCACCCCTTTTTTGGGCATTTTCCGCAGGACGAACTTGGCGTCAAGGGGGTTCGGCTGCTCTTTTTTGGGCGCGGCTGTGCCCGCGGCCTATTTTTTTCACGGGGAGGGGGTGGGCAAAGTCTCGGGCCATTCCAGGTCCGGTGGACGAAGTTCGACCGCCCCACGCCCCAAGGCTATAGCCCACCCCGTTTTTCGGCATTTTTTTGCAGGACGAACTTGGCGCCAAGGGGTTCGGCTGCTCTTTTTTGGGAGCGTCTGTGCCCGCGGCCTATTTTTGTCACGGGGAGGGGGTGGCCAAAGTCTCGGCCCATTCCGAGTCCGGCGGACGAAGTTCGCCCGTTCCACGCCCCAAGGCTATAGCAGACAATTTTTTTGGGCATTTTTCCGCAGGACGAACTTGGCGCCAAGGGGTTCGGCTGCTCTTTTTTGGGCGCGGCTGTGCCCACGGCATATTTTTTTCTCGGGGAGGGGGTGGGCAAAGTCTCCGCCCATTCCGGGGAAGGCGGACAGATTTCGCCAGCCCCACGCCCCAAGGCTGTAGCCCACCCCTTTTTTGGGCATTTTTCCGCAGGACCAACTTGGCGCCAAGGGGTTCGGCTGCTCTTTTTTGGGCGAGGCTGTGCCCGCGGCCTATTTTTGTCGTGGGGAGGGGGTGGTCAAAGTCTCGGCCCATTCCAAGGAAGGCGGATTAAGTTCGCCGGCCCCACGCCCAAAGGCTATAGCACATCCCGTTTTTGGGCATTTTTCTCCTGGACGAACTTGGCGCCAAGGGGTTCGGCTGCTCTTTTTTCGGCGCGGCTGTGCCCGCGGACTATTTTTGTCGTAGGGAGGGGGTGGGAAAAGTCTCGGCCCATTCCGAGTCCAGGCGGAGGAAGGTCGCTCGCCCCACGCCCCAAGGCTATAGCACAGCACTATTTTGGGCATTTTTCCGCAGGAGGAACTTGGCGCCAAGGGGTTCGGCTGCTCTTATTTCGGCGCGACTGTGCCCGCGGCCTATTTTTGGCGCGGGGAGGGGGTGGGCAAAGTCACAGCCCATTCCGAGGAAGGGGACGAAGTTCGCCGACCCCACACCCAAAGGCTATAGCACACTCCTTTTTTGGGCATTTTTCCGCAAGACGAACTTGGCGCCAAGGGGTTCGGCTGCTCTTTTTTGGGCGCGGCTGTGCCCGCAGCCTATTTTTGTCATGGGGAGGGTTGGCTAAAGTCTCGGCCATTCCGAGTCCGGCGGACGAAATTCGCCCGCCCCACGCCTCAAGGCTATAGCACACTCCTTTTTTGGCCATTTTTGCTCAGGACGAACTTGGCGCCAAGGGGTTCGGCTGCTCTTTTTTGGGCATGGCTGTGCCCGCGGCCTATTTTTTGCGCGGGGAGGGGGTGGGAAAAGTCTCGGCCCATTCGGAGTCCGGCGGACGAAGTTCGCCGGCCCCACGCCCCAAGGCTATAGCCCACCCCCTTTTTGGCAGTTTTCCGCATGACGAACTTGGCGCCAAGGGGTTCGGCTGTTCTTTTTTGGGTGCGGCTTTGCCCATGGCCTATTTTTGGCGCGGGGAGGGGGTGGGAAAAGTCTCGGCCCATTCCGAGGAAGGTGGACGAACTTTACCGGCCGTACGCCCAAAGGCTATAGCACCCCCCCTTTTTTGGCATTTTGCCGCAGGACGAACTTGGTGCCAAGGGGTTTGGCTGCTATTTTTTGGGCGCGGCTGTGACCGCGGCCGATTTTTGTCGCGGGAAGGGCGTGGCCAATGTCTCGGCCCATTCCGAGCAAGGCGGACGAAGTTCGCCGGCCCCACGCCCAAAGGCTATAGCACACCCTTTTTTTGGGCATTTTTACGCAGGACGAAGTTGGCGCCAAGGGGTTCGGCTGCTCTTTTTTGGGCATGGCTGTGCCCGTGGCCTATTTTTTGCGCGGGGAGGGGGTGGGAAAAGTCTCGGCCCATTCCGAGTCCGGCGGACGAAGTTGGCCAGCCCCACGCCCCAAGGCTATAGCCCACCCCTTTTTTGGGCATTATTCCGCAGGACGAACTTGGCGCCAAGGGGTTCGGCTGCTCTTTTTTGGGCGCGGCTGTGCCCGCGGCCTATTTTTGCCACGGGGAGGGGGTGGGCGAAGTCTCGGCCCATTCTGAGGAAGGGGGATGAACTTTGCCGGCCCCACGCCCAAAGGCTATAGCACACCCATTTTTTGGGCATTTTGCCGCAGGACGAACATGGCGCCAAGGGGTTCGGCTGCCCTTTTTTGGGCGAGGCTGTGCCCGCGGCCTATTTTTATCGCGGGGAGGGGGTGGCCAAAGTCTCGGCCCATTCCAAGGAAGGCGGATTAAGTTCGCCGGCCCCACGCCCAAAGGCTATGCCACATCCCTTTTTGGGCATTTTTCTGCAGGACGAACTTGGTGCCAAGGGGTTCGGCTGCTCTTTTTTCGGCGCGGCTGTGCCCGCGGCCTATTTTTGTCGCAGGGAGGGGGTGGGAAAAGTCTCGGCCCATTCCGAGTCCGGGCGGATGAAGGTCGCCCTCCCCACGCCCCAAGGCTATAGCACACCACTATTTTGGGCATTTTTCCGCAGGAGGAACTTGGCGCCAAGGGGTTCGGCTGCTCTTATTTCGGCGCGACTGTGCCCGCGGCCTATTTTTGGCGCGGGGAGGGGGTGGGCAAATTCTCCGCCCATTCCGAGGAAGGGGACGAAGTTCGCCGACCCCACACCCGAAGGCTATAGCACACTCCTTTTTTGGGCATTTTTCCGCAAGACGAACTTGGCGCCAAGGGGTTCGGCTGCTCTTTTTTGGGCGCGGCTGTGCCCGCAGCCTATTTTTGTCGTGGTGAGGGTTGGCTAAAGTCTCGGCCATTCCGAGTCCGGCGGACGAAGTTCGCCCGCCCCACGCCTCAAGGCTATAGCACACTCCTTTTTTGGCCATTTTTGCTCAGGACGAACTTGGCGCCCAGGGGTTTGGCTGCTCTTTTTTGGGCATGGCTGTGCCCGCGGCCTATTTTTTGCGCGGGGAGGGGGTGGGAAAAGTCTCGGCCCATTCCGAGTCCGGCGGACGAAGTTGGCCAGCCCCACGCCCCAAGGCTATAGCGCACCCCTTTTTTGGGCATTATTCCGCAGGACGAACTTGGCGCCAAGGGGTTCGGCTGCTCTTTTTTGGGCGCGGCTGTGCCCATGGCATATTTTTTCCGCGGGGAGGGGGTGGGCAAAGTCTCCGCCCATTCCGGGGAAGGCGGACAGATTTCGCCAGCCCCACGCCCCAAGGCTGTAGCCCACCCCTTTTTTGGGCATTTTTCCGCAGGACCAACTTGGCGCCAAGGGGTTCGGCTGCTCTTTTTTGGGCGAGGCTGTGCCCGCGGCCTATTTTTGTCGTGGGGAGGGGATGGCCAAAGTCTCGGCCCATTCCAAGGAAGGCGGATTAAGTTCGCCGGCCCCATGCCCAAAGGCTATAGCACATCCCTTTTTTGGGCATTTTTCTGCAGGACGAACTTGGCGCCAAGGGGTTCGGCTGCTCTTTTTTCGGCGCGGCTGTGCCCGCGGACTATTTGTGTCGCAGGGAGGGAGTGGGAAAAGTCTAGGCCCATTCCGAGTCCGGGCGGACGAAGGTCGCCCGCCCCACGCCCCAAGGCTATAGCTCACCACTATTTTGGGCTTTTTTCCGCAGGACGAACTTGGCTCCAAGGGGTTCGGCTGCTCTTTTTTGGGTGCGGCTTTTCCCGCGGCCTATTTTTGTCGCGACGAGGGGGTGGGCAAAGTCTCTGCCCATTCCGAGTCCGGCGGACGAAGCTCGCCAGCCCCACGCCCAAAGGCTATAGCCCACCGCCTTTCTGGGCATTTTTCCGCAGGACAAACTTGTCGCCAAGGGGTTCGGCTGCTCTTTTTTGGGCGCGGCTGTGCCCGCGGCCTATTTTTGTCGCGGGGAGGGGGTGGGAAAAGTCTCGGCCCATTCTGAGTCCGGGCGGACGAAGGTCGCCCTCCCCACGCCCCAAGGCTATAGCACACCACTATTTTGGGCATTTTTCCGCAGGACGAACTTCGCGCCAAGGGGTTCGGCTGCTCTTTTTTGTGCGCGGGCCTATTTTTGGCCCGGGGAACGGGTGGACAAAGTCTCGGCCCATTCTGAGGAAGGCGGATGAACTTTGCCGGCCCCACGCCCCAAGGCTATAGCACACCCCTTTTTTGGGCATTTTTCCGCAGGACAAACTTTGTGCCAAGGGGTTCGGCTGCTCTTTCTTGGGCGCGGCTGTGCCCGCGGCCTATTTTTGTCGTGGGGAGGGGGTGGGCAAAGGCTCGGCCCATTCCGAGTTCGGCGGACAAAGTTCGCCCGCCCCACGCCCCAAGGCTATAGCCCACCCCCTTTTTTGGGCATTTTTCCGCAGGACGAACTTGGCGCCAAGGGGTTCGGCTGCTCTTTTTTAGGCGCGGCTGTGCCCGCTGCCTATTTGTATCGTGGAGAGGGGGTGGGAAAAGTCTCGGCCCATTCCGAGTCCGGCGGACGAAGTTCGCCGGCCCCACGCCCCAAGGTTATAGCCCACCCCCTTTTTGGGCATTTTTCCGCAGGACGAAATTGGCGCCAAGGGGTTCAGCTGCCCTTTTTTGGGCGCGGCTCTGCCCGCGGCCTATTTTTGTAGCGGCGAGGGGGTGGGCAAAGTCTCGGCCCATTCCAAGTCCGGCGGACGAAGCTCGCCAGCCCGACGCCCAAAGCCTATAGCCAACCGCCTTTCTGGGCATTTTTCCGCAGGACGAACTTGGCGCCAAGGGGTTCGGCTGCTCTTTTATGGGCGCGGCTGTGCCCGCGGCCTATTTTTGTCGCGGGGAGGGTGTGGCCAAAGTCTCGGCACATTCCGAGTCCGGCGGACGAAGTTCGCCAGCCCCACACCCCAAGGATATAGCCCACCCTTTTTTTGGGCATTTGTCTGCAGGACGAACTTGGCGCCAAGGGGTTCAGCTGCTCTTTTTTGGGCGCGGCTGTGCCCGCGGCCTATTTTTGTTGTGGCGAGGGGGTGGGCAAAGTCTCGGCCCATTCCGAGTTCGGCGCACAAAGTTCGCCCGCCCCTCGCCCCAAGGCTATAGCCCACCCCCTTTTTTGCGCATTTTTCAGCCGGACGAACTTGGCGCCGAGGGGTTCGGCTGCTCTTTTATAGGCGCGGCTGTGCCTGCTGCCTATTTTTATCATGGGGAGGGGGTGGGAAAGTCTCGGCCCATTCCGAGTCCGGCGGACGAAGTTCGCCAGCCCCGCGCCCCAAGGTTATAGCCCACCCCTATTTTGGGCATTTTTCCGCAGGACGAAATTGGCGCCAAGGGGTTCGGCTGCTCTTTTTTGGGCGCGGCAATGGCCGAGGCCTATTTTTGTAGCGGCGAGGGGGTGGGCAAATTCTCGGCCCATTCCGAGTCCGGCGGACGAAGTTCGCCAGCCCCACGCCCCAAGGTTATAGCCCACCCCCTTTTTGGGCATTTTTCCGCAGGACGAACTTGGCGCCAAGGGGTTCGGCTTCTATTTTTTAGGCGCGGCTGCGCCCGCTGCCTATTTTTATCGTGGGGAGGGGGTGGGAAAAGTCTCGGCCCATTCCGAGTCCGGCGGACGAAGTTCGCCAGCCCCACGCACCAAGGTTATAGCCCACCCCCTTTTTGGGCATTTTTCCGCAGGACGAACTTGGCGCCAAGGGGTTCGGCTGCTATTTTTTAGGCGTGGCTGCGCCCGCTGCCTATTTTTATCGCGGGGAGGGGGTGGGAAAAGTCTCGGCCCATTCCGAGTCCGGCGGACAAAGTTCGC
This sequence comes from Citrus glauca, assembly GCA_029633175.1. Lineage (NCBI taxonomy): Eukaryota > Viridiplantae > Streptophyta > Magnoliopsida > Sapindales > Rutaceae > Citrus > Citrus glauca. The sequence goes on from JAQOOD010000022.1 coordinate 754,774, forward strand.
CCGCCCCACGCCCCAAGGTTATAGCCCACCCCCTTTTTGGGCATTTTTCCGCAGGACGAAATTGGCGCCAAGGGTTTCGGCTGCTCTTTTTTGGGCGCGGTTGCGCCCGCGGCCTATTTTTGTAGCGGCGAGGGGGTGGGCAAAGTCTCGGCCCATTCCGAGTCCGGCGGACGAAGCTCGCCAGCCCCACGCCCAAAGGCTATAGCCCACCGCCTTTCTGGGCATTTTTCCGTAGGATGAACTTGGCGCCAAGGGGTTCGGCTGCTCTTTTTTGGGCGCGGCTGTGCTCGCGGCCTATTTTTGTCGCGGGGAGGGTGTGGCCAAAGTCTCGGCCCATTCCGAGTCCGGCGGACGAACTTCCGCAGCCCCACGCCCCAAGGCTATAGCACACCCCTTTTTTGGGTATTTTTCCGCAGGACAAACTTTGCGCCAAGGGGTTCGGCTGCTCTTTTTTGGGCGCGGGCCTATTTTTGGCGCGGGGAGCTGGTGCACAAAGTCTCGGCCCATTCCGAGGAAGCCGGATGAACTTTGCCGGCCCCACACCCAAAGGCTATAGCACACCCCTTTTTTGGGCATTTTTCCGCAGGACGAACTAGGCGTCAAGGGGTTCCGCTGCTCTTTTTTGGGCGCGGCTGGGCCCGCGGCCTATTTTTTTCGCGGGGAGGGGGTGCGCAAAGTCTCGGCCCATTCCGAATCTGGCGGACGAAGCTCGCCAGCCCCACGCCCCAAGGCTATAGCCCACCCCTTTTTTGGGCATTTTTCCGCAGGACGAACTTGGCGCCAAGGGGTTCGGCTGCTCTTTTTTGGGCGCGGGCCTATTTTTGGCGCGGGGAGCGGGTGGACTAAGGCTCGGCCCATTCCGAGGAAGGCGGACGAACTTTGCCGGCCCCACGCCCCAAGGCTATAGCACACCCATTTTTTGGGCATTTTTCCGCAGGACGAACTTTGTGCCAAGGGGTTCGGCTGCACTTTTTTGGGCGCGGCTGTGCCCGCAGCCTATTTTTGTCGCAGGGAGGGGGTGGCCAAAGTCTCGGCCCATTCCGAGGAAGGAGGACGAAGTTCGCCAGCCCCATGCCCCATGGCTACAGCCCACCCCTTTTTTGGGCATTTTTCCACGGGACGAACTTGGCGCCAAGGGATTCCGCTGCTCTTTTTTGGGCGCAGCTGTTTCCGCGGCCGATTTTTGGAGCGGGGAGCGGGTGGGCAAAGTCTCGGCCCATTCTGAGGAAGGCGGATGAACTTCGCCGGCTCCCCGCGCCAATGCTATAGCACACCCCTTTTTTGGGCATTTTTCCGTAGGACGAACTTGGCGCCAAGGGGTTCGGCTGCTCTTTTTCACGCGCGGCTGTGCCCGCGGCCTATTTTTGGAGCAGGGAGCGGGTGGGCAAAGTCTCGGCCCATTCTGAGGAAGGCGGATGAACTTGGCCGGCCCCACGCCCCAAGGCTATAGCACACCCCTTTTTTGGGCATTTTTCCGTAGGACGAACTTGGCGCCAAGGGGATCGGCTGCTCTTTTTTGGGCGCGGCTGTGCCCACAGCTTATTTTTAGCGTGGGGAGGGGGTCGGCAAAGTCTCGGCCCATTCCGAGGAAGGCAGATGAACTGTGCCGGCCTCACGCCCAAAGGCTATAGCACACCCCTTTTTTGGGTATTTTTCCACAGGACGAACTTTGCGCCAAGGGGTTCGGCTGCTCTTTTTTGGGCGCGGCTGGGCCCGCGGCCTATTTTTGTCGCGGGGAGGGGGTGCGCAAAGTCTCGGCCCATTCCGAATCCGGCGGACGAAGCTCGCCAGCCCCACGCCCCAAGGCTATAGCCCACCCGTTATTTGGGCATTTTTCCGCAGGACGAACTTGGCGCCAAGGGGTTCGGCTGCTCTTTTTTGGGCGCGGACCTATTTTTGGCGAGGGGAGCGGGTGGACAAAGTCTCGGCCCATTCTGAGGAAGGCGGATGAACTTTGCCGGCCCCACGCCCCAAGGCTATAGCACACCCCTTTTTTGGGCATTTTTCCGCAGGGCGAACTTTGTGCGAAGGAGTTCGGCTGCTCTTTTTGGGGCGCGGCTGTGCCCGCGGCCTATTTTTGTCGTGGGGAGGGGGTGGGCAAAGTCTCGGCCCATCCCGAGTTCGGCGGACATAGTTCGCCCGCCCCACGCCCCAAGTCTATAGCCCACCCCCTTTTTGGGCATTTTTCCGCAGGACGAACTTGGCGCCAAGGGGTTCGGCTGCTCTTTTTTGGGCGCGGCTGTGCCCGTAGCCTATTTTTGTCGCGGGGAAGGGGTGGGCAACGTCTCGGCCCATTCCGAGTCCGGCGGACGAAGTGCGCCCGGCCCACGCCCCAAGGCTGTAGCCCACCCCCTTTTTGAGCATTTTTTCGCAGGACGAACATGGCGCCAAGGGGTTCGGCTGCTCTTTTTTGGGCGCGGCTGTGCTCGCAGCTTATTTTTGGCACGGGGAGGGGGTGGGCAAAGTCTCGGCCCATTCCGAGGAAGGCGGATGCACAATGCCGGCCCCACGCCCAAAGGCTATAGCACACCCCTTTTTTGGGCATTTTTCCGCAGGACGAATATGGCGCGAAGGGGTTCGGCTGCTCTTTTTTGGGCGCGGCTGTTTCCGCGGCCGATTTTTGGAGCGGGGAGCGGGTGGGCAAAGTCTCGGCCCATTCCGAGGAAGGCGGACGAACTTTGCCGGCCCCACGCCTCAAGGCTATAGCACACCCCTTTTTTGGGCATTTTTCCGCAGGACGAACTTTGTGCCAAGGTGTTCGGCTACACTTTTTTGGGCGCGGCTGTGCCCGCAGCCTATTTTTGTTGCGGGGAGGGGATGGCCAAAGTCTCGGCCCATTCCGAGGAAGGAGGACGAAGTTCGCTAGCCCCATGCCCCAAGGCTACAACCCACCCCTTTTTTGGGCATTTTTCCACAGGACGAACTTGGCGCCAAGGGATTCCGCTGCTCTTTTTTGGGCGCGGCTGTGCCGGCGGCCTATTTTTGTCGCTGGGAGGGGGTGGGAAAGTCTCGGCCCATTCCGAGTCTGGCGGACAAAGATCGCCAGCCCCACGCCCCAAGGCTATAGCCCACCACCTTTTTTGGCATTTTTCCGCAGGACGAACTTGGCGCCAAGGGTTTTGGCAGCTCATTTTTTGGCGCGGCCTTCCCCGCGGCCTATTTTTGTCGCGGGGAGGGGGTGGTCAAAGTCTCGGCCGATTCCGAGTCCGGCGGACGAAGTGCGCCAGCCCCAAGCCCCAAGGCTATAGCCCACCCCTTTTTTGGGCATTTTTCCGCAGGACGAACTTGGCGCCAAGGGGTTCGGCTGCTCTTTTTACGGCGCGGCTGTGCCCGCGGTGTATTTTTGTCACGGGGAGGGGGTGGGAAAAGTCTCGGCCCATTCCGAGCGCGGCGGACGAAGTTCGCCAGCCCCACGCCCGAAGGCTATAGCCCATCCCTTTTTTGGGCATTTTTCCGCAGGACGAACTTGGCGCCAAGGGGTTCGGCTGCTCTTTTTTGGCGCGGCTGTGCCCTCGGCCTATTTTTGCCGCAGCTAGGGGGTGGTCAAACTCTCGTCCCATTCCGAGTGCGGCGGACGAAGTTCGCCAGCCCCACGCCCGAAGTATATAGCCCAGCCATTTTTTGGGCATTTTTCCGCAGGACAAACTTGGCGCCTAGGGATTCGACTGCTCTTCTTTGGGCGCAGCTGTGCCCGGGGCCTATTTTTATTGTTGGGAGGGGGTGGCCAAACTCTTGTCCCATTCCGAGGAAGGCGGACGAAGTTCGCCGGCCCCACGCCCAAAGGCTATAGCACACCCCTTCTTTGGGCATTTCTCCTTACGACGAACTTGGCGCTAAGGGGTTCGGCTTCTCTTTTTTGGACGCGGCTGTGCCCGTGGCCTATTTTTGTCGCTGGGAGGGGGTGGGAAAAGTCTCGGCCCATTCCGAGTCTGGCGGACGAAGATCGCCAGCCCCACGCCCCAAGGCTATAGCCCACCACCTTTTTGGGCATTTTTCCGCAGGACGAACTTGGCGCCAAGGGGTTCGGCTGCTCATTTTTTGGCGCGGCTTTGCTAGTGGCCTATTTTTGTCGCGGGGAGGGGGTGGGAAAAGTCTCGGCCCATTCCGAGTCCAGCAGACGAAGTTCGCCCGTCCCACGCCCCAAGACTATAGTCCACCCCCTTTTTGGGCATTTTTCCCCAGGACGAACTTGGCGCCAAGGGGTTCGGCTGCTTTTCTTTGGGCGCGGCTGTGCCCGGGGCCTATTTTTGTTGTGGGGAGGGGGTGGGCAAACTCTTGTCCCATTCCGAGGAAGGCGGACGAAGTTCGTCGGCCCCACGCCCAAAGGCTATAGCACACCCCTTCTTTGGGCATTTCTCCTTAGGACGAACATGGCGCCAAGGGGTTCGGCTGCTCTTTTTTGGGCGCGGCTGTGCCCGCGGCCTACTTTTGTCGCTGGGAGGGGGTTGGAAAAGTCTCGGCCCATTCCGAGCCTGGCGGACGAATATCGCCAGCCCCACGCCCCAAGGCTATAGTCCACCACCTTTTTGGGCATTTTTCCGCAGGACGAACTTGGCGCCAAGGGGTTCGGCTGCTCATTTTTTGGCGCGGCTTTGCCCGCGGCCTATTTTTGTCGCGGGGAGGGGGTGGGAAAAGTCTCGGCCCATTCCGAGTCCGGCAGACGAAGTTCGCCCGTCCCACGCCCCAAGGCTATAGTCCACCCCCTTTTTGGGCATTTTTCCTCAGGACGAACTTGGCGCCAAGGGGTTCGGCTGCTCTTTTTTGGACGCGGCTGTGCCCGCAGCCTATTTTTGTCGCTGGGAGGGGGTGGGAAAGTCTTGGCCCATTCCGAGTCTGGCGGACGAAGATCGCCAGCCCCACGCCCCAAGGCTATAGCCCACCACCTTTTTGGGCATTTTTCCGCAGGACGAACTTGGCGCCAAGGGGTTCGGCTGCTCTTTTTTGGACGCGGCTGTGCCGGCGGCCTATTTTTGTCGCGGGGAGGGGGTGGGAAAAGTCTCGGCCCATTCCGAGCCTGGCGGACGAATATCGCCAGCCCCACGCCCCAAGGCTATAGTCCACCACCTTTTTGGGCATTCTTCCGCAGGACGAACTTGGCGCCAAGGGGTTCGGCTGCTCATTTTTTGGCGCGGCTTTGCCCGCGGCCTATTTTTGTCGCGGGGAGGGGGTGGGAAAAGTCTCGGCCCATTCCGAGTCCGGCAGACGAAGTTCGCCCGTCCCACGCCCCAAGGCTATAGTCCACCCCCTTTTTGGGCATTTTCCCCCAGGACGAACTTGGCGCCAAGGGGTTCGGCTGCTCTTTTTTGGACGCGGCTGTGTCCGCAGCCTATTTTTGTCGCTGGGAGGGGGTGGGAAAGTCTTGGCCCATTCCGAGTCTGGCGGACGAAGATCGCCAGCCCCACGCCCCAAGGCTATAGCCCACCACCTTTTTGGGCATTTTTCCGCAGGACGAACTTGGCGCCAAGGGGTTCGGCTGCTCTTTTTTGGACGCGGCTGTGCCCGTGGCCTATTTTTGTCGCGGGGAGGGGGTGGGAAAGTCTGGGCCCATTCCGAGTCTGGGGGACGAAGATCGCCAGCCCAAGCCCCAAGGCTATAGCCCACCCCCTTTTTGGGCATTTTTCTGCAGGACGAACTTGGCGCCAAGGGTTCGGCTTCTCTTCTTTGGGCGCGGCTGTGCCCGGGGCCTATTTTTATTGTGGGGAGGGGGTGGCCAAACTCTTGCCCCATTCCGAGGAAGGCGGACGAAGTTCGCCGGCCCCACGACCAAAGGCTATGGCACACCCCTTTTTTGGGCATTTCTCCTTAGGACGAACTTGGCGCCAAGGGGTTCGGCTGCTCTTTTTTGGGCGCGGCTGTGCCCGCGGCCTATTTCTGTCACTGGGAGGGGGTGGGAAAAGTCTCGGCCCATTCCGAGTCTGGCGGACGAAGATCGCCAGCCCCACGCCCCAAGGCTATAGCCCACCTCCTTTTTGGGAATTTTTCCGCAGGATGAACTTGGCACCAAGGGGTTCGGCAGCTCTCTTTTGGGCGCGGCTGTGCCCGTGGCCTATTTTTGTCGCGGGGAGGGTTGGCAAAGTCTCGGCCCGTTCCGAGTCCGGCGGACGAAGTTCGCCCGCCCCACGCCCCAACGCTATAGCCCACCCCCTTTTTGGGGATTTTTCCGCGGGACGAACTTGGTGCCAAGGGGTTCGGCAGCTCTTTTTTGGGCGCGGCTGTGTCCGCAGCCTATTTTTGTCACAGGGCGGGGGTGGCCAAAGTGTCGGCCCATTCCGAGGAAGGCGGATGAACATTGCCGGCCCCACGCCCCAAGGCTATAGCACACCCCTTTTTTGGGCATTTTTCCGCAGGATGAACTTGGCGCCATGGGGTTCGGCTGCAGCCGCGCCCTATTTTTGTCGTGGGGAGGGGGTGGCCAAAGTCTCGGTCCATTCCGAAGAAGGCGGATGAACTTTGCCGGCCCCACGCCCAAAGGCTATAGCACACCCCTTTTTTGGGCTTTTTTCTGCAGGACGAACTTGGCGCCAAGGGGTTCGGCTGCTCTTTTTTGGGCGCGGCTGTGCCCGGGGCCTATTTTTATTGTGGGGAGGGGGTGGCCAAACTCTTGCCCCATTCCGAGGAAGGCGGACGAAGTTCGCCGGCCCCACGACCAAAGGCTATGGCACACCCCTTTTTTGGGCATTTCTCCTTAGGACGAACTTGGCGCCAAGGGGTTCGGCTGCTCTTTTTTGGGCGCGGCTGTGCCCGCGGCCTATTTCTGTCACTGGGAGGGGGTGGGAAAAGTCTCGGCCCATTCCGAGTCTGGCGGACGAAGATCGCCAGCCCCACGCCCCAAGGCTATAGCCCACCTCCTTTTTGGGAATTTTTCCGCAGGATGAACTTGGCACCAAGGGGTTCGGCAGCTCTCTTTTGGGCGCGGCTGTGCCCGTGGCCTATTTTTGTCGCGGGGAGGGTTGGCAAAGTCTCGGCCCGTTCCGAGTCCGGCGGACGAAGTTCGCCCGCCCCACGCCCCAACGCTATAGCCCACCCCCTTTTTGGGGATTTTTCCGCGGGACGAATTTGGTGCCAAGGGGTTCGGCAGCTCTTTTTTGGGCGCGGCTGTGTCCGCAGCCTATTTTTGTCACAGGGCGGGGGTGGCCAAAGTGTCGGCCCATTCCGAGGAAGGCGGATGAACTTTGCCGGCCCCACGCCCCAAGGCTATAGCACACCCCTTTTTTGGGCATTTTTCCGCAGGATGAACTTGGCGCCATGGAGTTCGGCTGCAGCCGCGCCCTATTTTTGTCGTGGGGAGGGGGTGGCCAAAGTCTCGGTCCATTCCGAAGAAGGCGGATGAACTTTGCCGGCCCCACGCCCAAAGGCTATAGCACACCCCTTTTTTGGGCTTTTTTCTGCAGGACGAACTTGGCGCCAAGGGGTTCGGCTGCTCTTTTTTGGGCGCGGCTGCGCCCGCGGCCTATTTTTATCCCGGGGAGGGGGTGGTGGAAGTCTCGGCCCATTCCGAGTTTGGCGGACGAAGTGCGCCAGCCCCACGCCCCAAGTCTATAGCCCACCTCTTTTTTGGGCATTTTTCCGCAGGATGAACTTGGCGCCAAGGGGTTCGGCTGCTCTTTTGTGGGCGCGGCTGTGCTCGCTGCCTATTTTTGGTGCGGGGAGGGGGTGGCCAAAGTGTAGACCCATTCCGAGGAAGGCGGATGAACTTTGCCGGCCCCACGCCCCAAGGCTATAGCACACCCCTTTTTTGGGCATTTTTCCGCAGGATGAACTTGGCGCCATGGGGTTCAGCTGCTCTTTTTTGGGTACGGCTGTGCCCGCGGTCTATTTTTGTCGCGGGGAGGGGGTGGCCAAAGTCTCGGCCCATTCCGAGTCCGGCGGACGAGTTCGCCGGCCCCACGCTCCAAGGCTATAGCCCAACACCTTTTTGCGCATTTTTCCGTAGGACGAACTTGGCGCCAAGGGGCTCGGCTGCTCTTTTTTGGGCACGGCCATGTCCGCGGCCTATTTTTGTTGCGGTGAGGGGGTGGGAAAAGTCTCGGCCCATTCCGAGTCCGGCGGAAGAACTTTGCCGGCCCCACGCCCCAAGGCTATAGCACACCCCTTTTTTGGGCATTTTTCCGCCGGACGAACTTGGCGCCAAGGGGTTCGACTGCTGTTTTTTGGGTGCGGCAGTGCCCGCAGCCTGTTTTTTACGCGGGGAGGGGGTGGGAAAAGCCTTGGCCCATTCCGAGTCCGGCGGATGAAGTTCGCCCGCCCACGCCCCAAGGCTATAGCCCAGCCCTTTTTTGGGCATTTTTCCGCAGGACGAACTTGGCGCCAAGGGGTTCAGCTGCTCTTTTTTGGGCGCGGCTGTGCCCGCGGCCTATTTTTGCCACGGGGAGGGGGTGGCCAAAGTCTCGGCCCATTCCAAGTCCGGCGGACGAAGTTCGCTAGCCCCACGCCCCAAGGCTATAGCCCACCTCTTTTTTGGGCATTTTTCCGCAGGACGAACTTGGCACCAAGGGGTTCGGCTGCTCTTTTTTGGGCACGGCTGTGCCCGCGGCCTATTTTTGGTGTGGGGAGGGGGTGGCCAAAGTCTCGGCCCATTTCGAGGAAGGCGGATGAACTTTGCCGGCCCCACGCCCAAACGCTATCGCACACCCCTTTTTTGGGCACTTTTCCGCAGGACGAACTTGGCGCCAAGGGGTTCGGCTTCTCTTTTTTGGGCGCGGCTGTGCCCGCGGCCTATTTTTTTGACGGGGAGGGGTTGGGCAAAGTCTCGGCCCATTCCGAGGAAGGCGGACGAAGTTCGCCAACCCCACGCCCCAAGGCTATAGCCCACCCCTTTTTTGGGCATTTTTCCGCAGGACGAACTTGGCGCCAACGGGTTCGGCTGCTTTTTTTTGGGCGCGGCTGTGTCCGCGGCCTATTTTTGTCGCGGGGAGGGGGTGAGAAAAGTCCCGGCCCATTCCGAGTCCGGCGGACGAACTTTGCCGGCCGCACGCCCCAAGGCTATAGCACACCACTACTTTGGTCATTTCTCCGCAGGACGAACTTGGCGCCAGGGGTTCGGCTGTTTTTTTTTTCGGCGCGGCTTTGCCCGCGGCCTATTTTCGTCACGGGGAGAGCGTGGGCAAAGTCTCGGCCCATTCCGAGTCCGGCGGACGAAGTTCGCCCGCCCCACGCCCCAAGGCTATGGCCCACCCCTTTTTTGGGTATATTTCCGCAGGACGAACTTTGCGCCAAGGGGTTCGGCTGCTCTTTTTTGGGTGCGGCTGTGCCCGCAGCCTATTTTTGTCGTGGGGAGGGGGTGAGAAAAGTCTCGGCCCGTTCTGAGTCCGGCGGACAAACTTCGGCAGCCCCACGCCCCAAGGCTATAGACCACCCCCTTTTTGGGCATTTTTCCGCAGGATGAACCTGGCGCCAAGGGGTTCGGCTGCTCCTTTTTAGGCGCGGCTGTGCCCGCGTCCTATTTTTGTCGCGGGGAGGGGGTGGGGAAAGTCTTGGCTTATTCCGAGTCCGACGGACGAAGTTTGCCAGCCCCACGCCCCTAGGCTATGGCCGACCCCTTTTTGGGCATTTTTCCGCAGGACGAACTTGGCGCCAAGGGGTTCGGCTGCTCTTTTTTGGGCGCGGCTGCGCCCGCAGCCTATTTTTCTCGTGGGGGGGGGGGGTGGCCAATGTCTCGGCACATTCCGAGTCCGGCGGACGAAGTTCGCCCGCCCCACGCCCCGAGGCTATAGCACACCTCTTTTTTGGGCATTTTTCCGCCGGACGAACTTGGCGCCAAGGGGTTCGACTGCTGTTTTTTGGGCGTGGCTGTGCCCGCAGCCTGTATTTTGCGCGGGGAGGGGGTGGGAAAAGCCTCGGCCCATTCCGAGTCCGGCAGATGAAGTTCGCCCGCCCCACGCCCCAAGGCTATAGCCCACCCCCTTTTTGGGCATTTTTCCGCAGGACGAACTTGGCGCCAAGGGGTTCGGCTGCTCTTTTTTGGGCGCGGCTGTGCCCACTGCCTATTTTTGTCACGGGGAGGGGGTGGGAAAAGTCTCGGCCCTGTCTGAGTGCAGCGGACGAAGTTCGCCCGCCCCACTCCCCAAGGCTATAGCCCACCCCTTTTTTCGGCATTTTTCCGCAGGACGAACGTGGCGCCAAGGGGTTCGGCTGCTCTTTTTTGGGCGCGGCTGTGCCCGTGGCCTATTTTTGTCTCAGGGAGGGGGTGGGAACAGTCTCGGGCCATTCCGAGTTCGGCCGACGAAGTTCGCCCGCCCCACACCCCCAAGGCTGTAGCCCACCCCCTTTTTGGGCATTTTTCCGCAGGACGAACTTGGCACCAAGGGGTTCGGCTGCTCTTTTTTTGGTGCGGCTGTGCCCGCGGCCTATTTTTGTCGCGGGGAGGGGGTGGCCAAAGTCTCGGCCCATTCCGACGTAGGCGGACGAAGTTCGCCGGCCCCACACCCAAAGGCTATAGCACACCCCTTTTTTCGACATTTTTCCGCAGGTCGAACTTGGCGCCACAGGGTTTGGCTGCTCTTTTTTTGGCGCGGCTCTGCCCACGGCCTATTTTTGTCGCGGGGAGGGGGTGGACACAGTCTCGGCCCATTCCGAGGAAGGCGGACGAAGTTCGCCGGCCCCACGCCCAAAGGCTATAGGACACCCCTTTTTTGGGCATTTTTCCGCAGGACGAACTTGCCGCCAAGGGGTTTGGCTGCTCTTTTTTGGGCGCGGCTGTGCCCGCGGCCTATTTTTGTCGCGGGGACGGGGTGGGCAATGTCTCAGCCCATTCCGAGTCCGGCGGACGAAGTTCGGCAGCCCCACGCCCCAAGGCAATAGCCCACCCCTTTTTTGCGCATTTTTCCGCAGGACGAACTTGGCGCCAAGGGGTTCGGCTGCTCTTTTTTGTGTGCGGCTGTGCCCGCGTCGTATTTTTGGTGTGGGGAGGGGGTGGCCAAAGTCTCGGCCCATTCAAAGGAAGGCGGACGAAGTTCGCCCACGCCACGCCCGAAGGCTGTAGCCCACCCCCTTTTTGGGCATTTTTCCGCAGGATGAACTTGGCGCCATGGTGTTCGGCTGCTCTTTTTTGGGTACGGCTGTGCCCGCGGTCTATGTTTGGCACGGGGAGGGGGTGGGAAAAGTCTCGGCCCATTCCGAGGAAGGCGGATGAACTTTACCGGCCCCACGCCCAAAGGCTATAGCACACCCCTTTTTTGGGCATTTTGCCGCAGGACGAACTTGGCGCCAAGGGGTTCGGCTGCTCTTTTTTGGGCGCGGCTGTGTCCGCGGCCTATTTTTGGTGCGGGGAGGGGGTGGGAAAAGTCTCGGCCCATTCCGAGGAAGGAGGATGAACTTTACCGGCCCCACGCCCAAAGGCTATAGCACACCCCTTTTTTGGGCATTTTGCCGCAGGACGAACTTGGCGCCAAGGGGTTCGGCTGCTCTTTTTTGGGCGCGGCTGTGCCCGCGGCCTATTTTTGGCGCGGGGAGGGGGTGGGAAAAGTCTCGGCCCATTCCGAGGAAGGCGGATGAACTTTACCGGCCCCACGCCCAAAGGCTATAGCACACCCCTTTTTTGGGCATTTTGCCGCAGGACGAACTTGGCGCCAAGGGGTTCGGCTGCTCTTTTTTAGGCGCGGCTGTGACCGCGGCCTATTTTTGTCGCGGGGAGGGGGTGGCCAAAGTCGCGGCCCATTCCGAGGTAGGCGGACGAACTTTGCCGGCCCCACGCCCATAGGCTATAGCCCACCCCCTTTTTGGGCATTTTTCCGCAGGACGAACTTGGCGCCAAGGGGTTCGGCTGCTCTTTTTTCGGTGCGGCTGTGCCCGCATCCTATTTTTGTCGCGGGGAGGGGGGACCAAAGTCTCGGCCCATTCCGAGGAAGGCGGATGAACTTTGCCGGTCCCACGCCCAAAGGCTTTAGCACACCCCTTTTTTGGGCATTTTTCCGCAGGACGAACTTGGCGCCAAGGGGTTCGGCTGCAGCCGCGCCCTATTTTCGTCGCGGGGAGGGGGTGGCCAAAGTCTCGGCCCATTCCGAGGAAGTCGGATGAACTTTGCTGGCCCCACACCCAAAGGCTATAGCACACCCCTTTTTTGGGCTTTTTTCCGCAGGACGAACTTGGCGCCAAGGGGTTCGGCTGCTCTTTTTTGGGCGCGGCTGTGCCCGCGGCCTATTTTTATCGTGGGGAGGGGCTGGTGGAAGTCTCGGCCCATTCCAAGTTCGGCGGACGAAGTTCGCCCCCCCCACGCCCCAAGGCTATAGCCCACCTCTTTTTTGGGCATTTTTCCGCAGGATGAACTTGGCGCCAAGGGGTTCGGCTGCTCTTTTGTGGGCGCGGCTGTGCCCTCTGCCTATTTTTGGCACGGGGAGGGGGTGGCCAAAGTGTCGGCCCATTCCGAGGAAGGCGGATGAACTTTGCCGGCCCCACGCCCCAAGGCTATAGCACACCCCTTTTTTGGGCATTTTTCCGCAGGATGAACTTGGCGCCATGGGTTCGGCTGCAGCCGCGCCCTATTTTTGTCGCGGGGAGGGGGTGGCCAAAGTCTTGGTCCATTCCGAGGAAGGCGGATGAACTTTGCCGGCCCCACGCCCAAAGGCTATAGCACACCCCTTTTTTGGGCTTTTTTCTGCAGGACGAACTTGGCGCCAAGGGGTTCGGCTGCTCTTTTTTGGACGCGGCTGCGCCCGCGGCCTATTTTTATCACGGGGAGGGGGTGGTGGAAGTCTCGGCCCATTCCGAGTTTGGCGGACGAAGTGCGCCAGCCCCACGCCCCAAGTCTATAGCCCACCTCTTTTTTGGGCATTTTTCCGCAGGATGAACTTGGCGCCAAGGGGTTCGGCTGCTCTTTTGTGGGCGCGGCTGTGCCCGCTGCCTATTTTTGGTGCGGGGAGGGGGTGGCCAAAGTGTAGACCCATTCCGAGGAAGGCGGATGAACTTTGCCGGCCCCACGCCCCAAGGCTATAGCACACCCCTTTTTTGGGCATTTTTCCGCAGGATGAACTTGGCGCCATGGGGTTCGGCTGCTCTTTTTTGGCTACGGCTGTGCCCGCGGTCTATTTTTGTCGCGGGGAGGGGGTGGCCAAAGTCTCGGCCCATTCCGAGTCCGGCGGACGAGTTCGCCGGTCCCACGCTCCAAGGCTATAGCCCAACACGTTTTTGCGCATTTTTCCGTAGGACGAACTTGGCGCCAAGGGGCTCGGCTGCTCTTTTTTGGGCACGGCCATGTCCGCGGCCTATTTTTGTTGCGGTGAGGGGGTGGGAAAAGTCTCGGCCCATTCCGAGTCCGGCGGAAGAACTTTGCCGGCCCCACGCCCCAAGGCTATAGCACACCCCTTTTTTGGGCATTTTTCCGCCGGACGAACTTGGCGCCAAGGGGTTCGACTGCTGTTTTTGGGGTTCGGCTGTGCCCGCAGCCTGTTTTTTGCGCGGGGAGGGGGTGGGAAAAGCCTTGGCCCATTCCGAGTCCGGCGGATGAAGTTCGCCCGCCCACGCCCCAAGGCTATAGCCCAGCCCTTTTTTGGGCATTTTTCCGCAGGACGAACTTGGCGCCAAGGGGTTCAGCTGCTCTTTTTTGGGCGCGGCTGTGCCCGCGGCCTATTTTTGCCACGGGGAGGGGGTGGCCAAAGTCTCGGCCCATTCGAAGTCCGGCGGACGAAGTTCGCTAGCCCCACGCCCCAAGGCTATAGCCCACCTCTTTTTTGGGCATTTTTCCGCAGGACGAACTTGGCACCAAGGGGTTCGGCTGCTCTTTTTTGGGCGCGGCTGTGCCCGCGGCCTATTTTTGGTGTGGGGAGGGGGTGGCCAAAGTCTCGGCCCATTTCGAGGAAGGCGGATGAACTTTGCCGGCCCCACGCCCAAACGCTATCGCACACCCCTTTTTTGGGCACTTTTCCGCAGGACGAACTTGGCGCCAAGGGGTTCGGCTTCTCTTTTTTGGGCGCGGCTGTGCCCGCGGCCTATTTTTTTCACGGGGAGGGGTTGGGCAAAGTCTCGGCCCATTCCGAGGAAGGCGGACGAAGTTCGCCATCCCCACGCCCCGAGGCTATAGCCCACCCCCTTTTTTGGGCATTTTTCCGCAGGACGAACTTGGCGCCAACGGGTTCGGCTGCTTTTTTTTGGGCGCGGCTGTGCCCGCGGCCTATTTTTGTCACGGGGAGGGGGTGAGAAAAGTCCCGGCCCATTCCGAGTCCGGCGGACGAACTTTGCCGGCCGCACGCCCCAAGGCTATAGCACACCACTACTTTGGTCATTTCTGCGCAGGACGAACTTGGCGCCAGGGGTTCGGCTGTTTTTTTTTTCGGCGCGGCTTTGCCCGCGGCCTATTTTCGTCACGGGGAGAGCGTGGGCAAAGTCTTGGCCCATTCCGAGTCCGGCGGACGAAGTTCGCCCCGCCCCACGCCCCAAGGCTATGGCCCACCCCTTTTTTGGGTATTTTTCCGCAGGACGAACTTTGCGCCAAGGGGTTCGGCTGCTCTTTTTTGGGTGCGGCTGTGCCCGCAGCCTATTTTTGTCGCGGGGAGGGGGTGAGAAAAGTCTCGGCCCGTTCTGAGTCAGGCGGACGAACTTCGGCAGCCCCACGCCCCAAGGCTATAGCACACCCCTTTTTTGGGCATTTTTCCGCAGGACGAACTTGGCGCCAAGGGGTTCGGCTGATCGTTTTTGGGCGCGGCTGAGCCCGCGGCCTATTTTTGGCGTTGGGAGGGGGTGGCCAAAGTCTCGGCCCATTCCGAGGAAGGCAGATGAGCTTTACCGGCCCCACGCCCAAAGGCTATAGCCCACCCCTTTTTGGGCATTTTTCCGCAGGACGAACTTGGCGCCAACGGGTTCGGCTGCTCTTTTTTGGGCGCGGCTGTGCCCGCGGCCTATTTTTGTCATGGGGAGGGGGTGAGAAAAGTCTTGGCCCATTCCGAGTCCGGCGGACGAACTTTGCCGGACGCACGCCCCAAGGCTATAGCACACCACTACTTTGGTCATTTCTCCGCAGGATGAACTTTGCGCCTGGGGGTTCGGCTATTTGTTTTTCGGCGCGGCTGTGCCCGCGGCCTATTTTTGTCACGGGGAGAGCGTGGGCAAAGTCTCGGCCCATTCCGAGACCGGCGGATAAAGTTCGCCAGCCCCACGCCCCAAGGCTATAGCCCACCCATTTTTTGGGCATTTTTCCGCACGACGAACTTGGCGCCAAGGGGTTCGGCTGATCTCTTTTGGGCGCGGCTGTGCCCGCGCGCTACTTTTGTTGCGGAGAGGGGGTGGGCAAAGTCTCGGCACATTCCGAGTCCGGCGGACGAAGTGCGCCAGCCCCACGCCCCAAGGCTATAGCCCAACCCTTTTTTGGGTATTTTTCCACAGGACGAACACGGCGCCAAGGGGTTCGGCTGCTCTTTTTTGGTGCGGCAGTGCCCGCGGCCTATTTTTGGTGTGGGGAGAGGGTGGCCAAAGTCTCGGCCCATTCCAAAGATGGCGGATGAACTTTCCCGGCCCCACGCCCCAAGGCTATAGCCCACCCCCTTTTTGGGCATTTTTCCGCGGGACGAACTTGGCGCCAAGGGGTTCGGCTGTTCTTTTTTGGGTGCGGCTGTGCCCGCGGCCTATTTTTGTCGCGGGGAGGGGGTGGGCAAAGTCTCGGCCCATTCCGAGTCCGGCGGACGAAGTTCGCCAGCCCCACTCCCCAAGGTTATAGCCCACCCCCTTTTTGGGCATTTTTCCGCAGGACGACATTGGCGCCAAGGGGTTCGGCTGCTCTTTTTTGGGCGCGGCTATGCCCGCGGCCTATTTTTATAGCGGCGAGGGGGTGGGCAAAGTCTCGTTCCATTCCGAGTCCGGCGGACGAAGCTTGCCAGCCCCACGCCCCAAGGCTATAGCCCACCCCTTTTTTGGGTATTTTTCCGCAGGACGAACTTTGCGCCAAGGGGTTCGGCTGCTCTTTTTTTGGTGCGGCTGTGCCCGCAGCCTATTTTTGTCGCGGGGAGGGGGTGAGAAAAGTCTCGGCCCGTTCTGAGTCCGGCGGACGAACTTCGGCAGCCCCACGCCCCAAGGCTATAGCACACCCCTTTTTTGGGCATTTTTCCGCAGGACGAACTTGGCGCCAAGTGGTTCGGCTGATCTTTTTTGGGCGCGGCTGAGCCCGCGGCCTATTTTTGGCGTTGGGAGGGGGTGGCCAAAGTCTCGGCCCATTCCGAGGAAGGCAGATGAACTTTACCGGCCCCACGCCCAAAGGCTATAGCCCACCCCTTTTTTGGGCATTTTTCCGCAGGACGAACTTGGCGCCAATGGGTTCGGCAGCTCTTTTTTCGGGGCGGCTGTGCCTGCGGCCTATTTTTGTCGCGGTGAGTGGGTGGGCAAATTCTCAGCCCATTCTGAGTCCGGCGGACGAAGTTCGCCGGCCCCACGCCCCAAGGCTATAGGCCAACCCCTTTTTGGGCATTTTTCAGCAGGACGAACTTGGCGCCAAGGTGTTCGGCTGCTCTTTTTTGGGCGCGGCTGTGCCCGCGGCCTATTTTTGGTGTGGGGAGAGGGTGGCCAAAGTCTCGGCCCATTCCAAAGATGGCGGATGAACTTTCCCGGCCCCACGCCCCAAGGCTATAGCCCACCCCCTTTTTGGGCATTTTTCCGCGGGACGAACTTGGCGCCAAGGGGTTCGGCTGCTCTTTTTTGGGTGCGGCTGTGCCCGCGGCCTATTTTTGTCGCGGGGAGGGGGTGGGCAAAGTCTCGGCCCATTCCGAGTCCGGCGGACGAAGTTCGCCAGCCCCACTCCCCAAGGTTATAGCCCACCCCCTTTTTGGGCATTTTTCCGCAGGACGAAATTGGCGCCAAGGGGTTCGGCTGCTCTTTTTTGGGCGCGGCTATGCCCGCGGCCTATTTTTATAGCGGCGAGGGGGTGGGCAAAGTCTCGGCCCATTCCGAGTCCGGCGGACGAAGCTCGCCAGCCCCACGCCCAACAGCTATAGCCCACCGCCTTTCTGGGCATTTTTCCGCAGGACGACCTTGTCGCCAAGGGGTTCGGCTGCTCGTTTTTGGGCGCGACTGTGCCCGCGGCCTATTTTTGTCGCGGGGAGGGGGTTGGGCAAAGTCTCTGCCCATTCCGAGGAAGGCGGACGAAGTTCGCCAGCCCCATGCCCCAAGGCTATAGCCCACCCCTTTTTTGGGCATTTTTCCGCAGGACGAACTTGCCGCCAAGGGTTTCGGCTGCTCTTTTTTAGGCGCGGCCATGCCCACTGCCTAATTTTATCGCGGGGAGGGGGCGGGAAAAGTCTCGGCCCATTCCGAGTCCGGCGGACGAAGTTCGCCAGCCTCACGCCCCAAGGTTATAGCCCACCCCCTTTTTGGGCATTTTTCCGCAGGACGAACTTGGCGCCAAGGGGTTCGGCTGCTCTTTTTTGGGCGCAGCGGTGCCCGCGGCCTATTTTTGTCGCGGGGAGGGGGTGGGCAAAGTCTCGGCCCATTCCGATGAAGGCGGACGAAGTTCGCCAGCCCCACGCCCCAAGGCTATCGCACACCCCTTTTTTGGGCATTTTTCCGCAGGACGAACTTGGTGCCAAGGGGTTCGGCTGCTCTTTTTTTGGTCGCAGCTGTGCCCGCGGCCTATTTTTGTCGCGGGGAGGAGGTGGGCAAAGTCTCGGCGCATTCCTAGTCCGGCGGACGAAGTTCGCCAGCCCCACGCCCCAAGGCTACAGCCCACCCTTTTTTTGGGCATTTTTCTGCAGGATGAACTTGCGCCAAGGGGTTCGGCTGCTCTTTTTTGGTGCGGCTGTGCCCGCGGCCTATTTTTGTCGCGGGGAGGGGGTGGGCAAAGTCTCGGCCCATTCCGAGTCCGGCGGACGATGTTCGCCCCGCCCCACGCCCCAAGGCTATAGCCCACCCCTTTTTTGGGCATTTTTCAGCAGGACGAACTTGGCGCCAAGGGGTTCGGCTGTGCCCGTGGCCTATTTTTTGTCACGGGGTGGGGGTGGGGAAAGTCTCGGCCCATTCCGAGGAAGGCGGATGAACTTTGCCGGCCCCACGCCCAAAGGCTATAGCACACCCCTCTTGTGGGCATTTTTCCGCGGGACGAACTTGGCGCCAAGGGGTTCGACTGCCCTTCTTTGGGCGCGGCTGTGCCTGCGGCCTATTTTTGTCACGGGGAGGGAGTGGGAAAAGTCTCGGCCCACTCCGAGTCCGGCGGACGAAGTTCGCCAGGCCCACGCCCAAAGGCTATAACACACCCCTTTTTTGTGGTATTTTTTCGCAGGACGAACTTGGTGCCAAGGGGTTCGACTGCTCTTTTTTGGGCACGGCTGTGCCTGCGGGCTATTTTTGTCGCGGGGAGGGAGTGGGGAAAGTCTCGGCCCATTCCGAGTCCGGCGGACGTAGTTTGCCCGCCCCACGGCCCAAGGCTATAGCACATGCCTTTTTTGGGCATTTTTCCGCAGGATGAACTTGGCGCCCAGGGGATCGGTGCTCTTTTTTGGGCGCGACAGTGCCCGCGGCCTATTTTTGTCGCGGGGAGGGGGTGGGAAAAGTCTTGGCCCATTCCGAGTCCGGCGGACGAGGTTCGCCAGCGCCACGCCCAAAGGCTATAGCACACCCATTTTTTGGGCATTTTTCCGCAGCACGAACTTGGCGCCAAGGGGTTCGGCTGCTCTTTACTGGGCGCGGCTGTGCCCTCGGCCTATTTTTGTCGCAGGAGGGGGTGGGAAAAGTCTCGGCCCATTCCGAGTCCGGTGGACGAAGTTCGCCAGCCCCACGCCCCAAGGCTATAGCCGACCCCCTTTTTGGGCATTTTTCCGCAGGTTGAACTTTTCGCCAAGGGGTTCGGCAGCTCTTTCTTGGGCGCGGCTGTGCCCGCGGCCTACTTTTGTCGCGGGGAGGGGGTGGGAAAAGTCTCGGCCCATTCCGAGTCCCGCGGACGAAGTTCGCCAGCCCCACGCCCCAAGGGTATAGCCCACCACTTTTTTGGGCATTTTTCCGCAGGACGAACTTGGCGCCAAGGGGTTGGCTGCTCTTTTTTCGGCGCGGCTGCGCCGGCGGCGTATTTTTGTCGCGGTGAGAGGGCAGGCAAAGCCTCGGCCGATTCCGAGTCCGGCGGACGAAGTTCGCCGGCCCCCACGCCCCAAGGCTATAGCCCAACCCCTTTTTGGGCATTTTTCCACAGGACGAACTTGGCGCCAAGGGGTTCGGATGCTCTTTTTTGGGCGCGGCTGCGCCCGTGGCTTATTTTTCTCATGGGGAGGGGGTGGGAAATGTCTCGGCCCATTCCGAGTCCGGCGGACGAAGTTCGCCAGCCCCACGCCCCAAGGCTATAGCACACCACTTTTTTGGGCATTTTTCCGCAGGACGAACTTGGCGCCAAGGGGTTCGGCTTCTCTTTTTTTGGCGCGGCTGTGTCCGCGGCCTATTTTTGTCGCGGAGAGGGGGTGGTCAAAGCCTCGGCTCATTCTGAGTCCGACGGACGTAGTTCGCCCGCCTCACGCCCAAAGGCTATAGCACACCCCTTTTTTTCGCAGGACGAACTTGGCGCCAAGGGGTTCGACTCCTCTTTTCTGGGCCCGGCTGTGCCTGCGGCCTATTTTGGTCGCGGGGAGGGAGTGGAAAAAGTCTCGGCCCGTTCCGAGTCCGGTGGACGAACTTCGCCAGCCCCACGCCCAAAGGCTATAGCACACCCCTTTTTTGGGCATTTTTCCGCAGGGCGAACTTGGCGCCAAGGGGTTCGGCTACCCTTTTTTTGGAGCGGCTGTGCCTGCAGCCTATTTTTGTCGCGGGGAGGGGGTGGGCAAAGTCTCGGCCCATTCCGAGTCCGGCGGACGAAGTTCGCCGGCCCCATGCCCCAAGGCTATAGCACACCCCTTTTTTGGGCATTTTTCCGCAGGATGAACTTGGCGCCAAGGGGTTCGGCTCCTCTTTTTAGCGCGGCTGTGCCCTCGGCCTATTTTTGTCGCGGGGAGGGGGTGGGCAAAGTCTGGGCCCATTCTCAGGAAGGCAGACGAAGTTCGTCAGCCCCACACCCCAAGGCTATAGCCCACCCCCTTTTTGGGCATTTTTCCGCATGACGAACTTGGCGCCAAGGGGTTCGGATGCTCTTTTTTGGGCGCGGCTGCGCCCGTGGCTTATTTTTCTCATGGGGAGGGGGTGGGAAATGTCTCGGCCCATTCCGAGTCCGGCGGACGAAGTTCGCCAGCCCCACGCCCCCAAGGCTATAGCACACCACTTTTTTGGGCATTTTTCCGCAGGACGAACTTGGCGCCAAGGGGTTCGGCTGCTCTTTTTTGGGCGCGGCTGTGTCCGCGGCCTATTTTTGTCGCGGGGAGGGGGGTGGTCAAAGCCTCGGCCCATTCTGAGTCCGACGGACGTAGTTCGCCCGCCTCACGCCCAAAGGCTATAGCACACCCCTTTTTTTCGCAGGACGAACTTGGCGCCAAGGGGTTCGACTCCTCTTTTCTGGGCCCGGATGTGCCTGCGGCCTATTTTGGTCGCGGGGAGGGAGTGGAAAAAGTCTCGGCCCGTTCTGAGTCCGGTGGACGAACTTCGCCGGCCCCACGCCCAAAGGCTATAGCCCACCACCTTTTTGGGCATTTTTCCGCAGGACGAACTTGGCGCCTAGGGGTTCGGCTGCTCATTTTTTAGCGCGGCTTTCCCCGGAGCCTATTTTTGTCGCGGGGAGGGAGTGGTCAAAGTCTCGGCCCATTCCGAGTCCGGCGGACGAAGTTCGCCGGCCCCATGCCCCAAGGCTATAGCACACCCCTTTTTTGGGCATTTTTCCGCAGGACGAACTTGGCGCCAAGGGGTTCGGCTACCCTTTTTTTGGCGCGGCTGTGCCTGCAGCCTATTTTTGTCGCGGGGGAGGGGGTGGAAAAAGTCTCGGCCCATTCTGAGTCCGGCGGACGAAGTTCGCCGGCCCCATGCCCCAAGGCTATAGCACACCCCTTTTTTGGGCATTTTTCCGCAGGATGAACTTGGCGCCAAGGGGTTCGGCTCCTCTTTTTTGGTTGCGGGAAGGGGTTGGGCAAAGTCTCGGCCCATTCCGAGTCCGGCGGACGAAGTTCGCCAGCCCCACGCCCCAAGGCTATAGCCCACCACCTTTTTGGGCATTTTTCCGCAGGACGAACTTGGCGCCTAGGGGTTCGGCTGCTCATTTTTTAGCGCGGCTTTCCCCGGAGCCTATTTTTGTCGCGGGGAGGGAGTGGTCAAAGTCTCGGCCGATTCCGAGTCCGGCGGATGAAGTTCGCCAGCCCCAAGCCCCAAGGCTATAGCCCACCCCCTTTTTGGGCATTTTTTCTGCAGGACGAACTTGGCGCCAAGGGTTGGGCTGCTCTTCTTTGGGCGCGGCTGTGCCCGGGGCCTATTTTTGTTGTGGGGAGGGGGTGGCCAAACTCTTGTCCCATTCCGAGGAAGGCGGACGAAGTGCGCCGGCCCCACGCCCCCCAAGGCTATGGCACACCCCTTTTTTTGGGCATTTCTCCTTAGGACGAACTTGGCGCCAAGGGGTTCGGCTGCTCCTTTTTGGGCGCGGCTGTGCCCGCGGCCTATTTTTGTCACTGGGAGGGGGTGGGAAAAGTCTCGGCCCATTCCGAGTCTGGCGGACGAAGATCGCCAGCCCCACGCGCCAAGGCTATAGCCCACCTCCTTTTTGGGAATTTTTCCGCAGGATGAACTTGGCACCAAGAGGTTCGGCAGGTCTTTTTTGGGCGCGGCTGTGCCTGTGGCCTATTTTTGTCGAGGGGAGGGTGGGCAAAGTCTCGGCCCGTTCCGAGTCCGGCGGACCGAAGTTCGCCCGCCCCACGCCCCAAGGCTATAGCCCACCCCTCTTTTTGGGGATTTTTCCGCAGGACGAAGTTTGTGCCAAGGGGTTCGGCAGCTCTTTTTTGGGCGCGGCTGTGCCCGCGGCCTTTTTTTGTCACGGGGCGGGGGGTGGGCAAAGCCTCGGCCCATTCCGAGTCCAGCGGACGAAGTTCGCCAGCCCCACGCCCCAAGGCTATAGCCCACCCCCTTTTTGGGCATTTTTCCACAGGACGAACTTGGCGCCAAGGGGTTCGACTGCTCTTTTTTTGGCGCGGCTGTGCCCACGGCCTATTTTTGTTGCGGGGAGGGGTTGGGCAAAGTCTCGTCGCATTCCGAGTCCGGCGGACGAAGTTCGCCAGCCACACGCCCCGAAGCTATAGCCCACCCCTTTTTTGGGCTTTTTTCCGCAGGACGAACTTGGCGCCAAGGGGTTCGGCTGCTCTTTTTTCGGCGCGGCTATGCTCGAAACCTATTTTTGTCACGGGGAGGGGGTGGGCAATGTCTCCGCCCATTCCGAGTCCGGCAGAAGAAGTTTGCCAGCCCCACGCCCCAAGGCTATAGCCCACCCCTTTTTTGGGCATTTTTCCGCAGCACGAACTTGGCGCCAATGGGTTCGGCTGCTCTTTTTTGCGCGCGGCTGTGCCCTCGGCCTATTTTTGTCATGGGGAGGGGGTGGTCAAAGTCTCGGCCCACTCCGAGTCCGGCGGACGAAGTTCGCCCGCCCCACGCCCCAAGGCTATAGCCCATCCCTTTTTTGGGCATTTTTCCTCAGGACGAACTTGGCGCCAAGGGGTTCGGCAGATCTTTTTTGGGCGTGGCTGTGCCCGCGGCCTATTGTTGTCGCGGTGAGGGGGTGGGCAAAGCCTCGGCCCATTCTGAGCCCGGTGGACGAAGTTCGCCCGCCCCCACGCACCAAGGCTATAGCCCACCCCTTTTTGGGCATTTTTCCGCAGGACGGACTTGGCGCCAAGCGTTCGGCTGCTCTTTTTTGGGCGCGGCTGTGCCCGCGGCCTATTTATATTGTGGGGAGGGGGTGGGAATATCCTCGGCCCATTCCGAGTCCGGCGGACGAAGTTCGCCAGCCCCCACGCCCCAAGGCTATAGCCCACCCCCTTTTTGGGCATTTTTCCGCTGGACGAACTTGACGCCAAGGGGTTCGGCTGCTCTCTTTTGGGCGTGGCTGTGCGCGCGGCCTATTTTTGTTGTGGGGAGGGGGTGGGGAAAGTCTCGGCCCATTCCGAGTCCGGCAAACGAAGTTCGCCCGCCCCACGCCCCAAGGCTATAGCCCACCCCTTTTTTGGGCATTTTTCCACAGGACGAACTTGGCGCCAAGGGGTTCGGCTGCTCTTTTTTGGGCGTGGCTGTGCCCGCGGCCTATGTTTGTCACAGGGAGGGGGTGGACAAAGCCTCGGCCCATTCCGAGTCTGGCCGACGAAGTTCGCCATCCCCACGCCCCCAGGCTATAGCCCACCCCCTTTTTGGGCATTTTTCTGCTGGACGAAGTTGGCGCCAAAGGGTTCGGCTGCTCTTTTTTGGACACGGCTGTGCCCGCGGCCTATTTTTTCGTGGGGAGGGGGTGGTCAAAGTCTCCGCCCATTCCGATTCCGGCGGACGAAGTTCGCCTTCCCCACGCCCCAAGGCTATAGCCCACCCCCTTTTTAGGCATTTTACCGCTGGACGAACTTGGCACCGAGGGGTTCGGCTGCTCTCTTTTGGGCGCGGCTGTGCCCGCGGCCTATTTTTGTCGCACTGAGGGGGTGGGCAAAGGCTCAGCCCATTCCGAGTCCGGTGGACGAAGTTCGCCAGCCCCACGCCCCAGGGCTATAGCCCACCCTCTTTTTGGGCATTTTTCCGCAGGATGAACCCGTCGCCAAGGGGTTCGGCTGCTCCTTTTTGGGCGTGGCTGTGCCTGCGTCCTATTTTTGTCGCGGAGAGGGGGTGCGCAAAGTCTCGGCACATTCCGAGTCCGGCGGACGAAGTTCGCCCGCCCCACGCCCCAAGGCTATAGCACACCCCATTTTTGGGCATTTTTCCGCCGGACGAACTTGGCGCCAAGGGGTTCGACTGCTGTTTTTTGGGTACGGCTGTGCCCGCAGCTTGTTTTTTGCGCGGGGATGGGGTGGGAAAAGCCTCGGCCCATTCCGAGTCCGGCGGATGAAGTTCACCCGCCCCACGCCCCAGGGCTATAGCCCACCCCTTTTTTGGGCATTTTTCCGCAGCACGAACTTGGCGCCAAGGGGTTCGGCTGCTCTTTTTTGCGCGCGGCGGTGCCCTCGGCCTATTTTTGTCATGGGGAGGTGGTGGTCAAAGTCTCGGCCCACTCCGAGTCCGGCGGACGAAGTTCGCCCGCCCAACACCCCAAGGCTATAGCCCACACCTTTTTTGGGCATTTTTCCTCAGGACGAACTTGGCGCCAAGGGGTTCGGCTGCTCTTTTTTGGGTGCGGCTGTGCCCGTGGCCTATTTTTGTCGCGGGGAGGGGGTGGTGAAAGTCTGGGCTTATTCCGAGTCCAACGGACGAAGTTCGCCCGCCCCACGCACCAAGGCTATAGCCCACCCCTTTCTGGGCATTTTTTCCGCAGGACGAACTTGGCGCCAAGGGTTCGGCTGCTCTTTTTTGGGCGCGGCTATGCCCGCGGCCTATTTTTATTGCGGGGAGGGGGTGGGAATATCCTCGGCCCATTCTGAGTCCGGCGGACGAAGTTCGCCAGCCCCACGCCCCGAGGCTATAGCCCACCCCCTTTTTGGGCATTTTCCCGCAAGACGAACGTGGCGACAAGGGGTTCGGCTACTCTTTTTCGGGCGCGCTAGGCCCGCGGCCTATTTTTGTCTCGGGGAGGGGGTGGGACAGGTCTCCGCCCATTCCGAGTCCGGCGGACGAAGTTCGCCCGCCCCACACCCCAAGGCTATAGCCCACCCCTTTTTTGGGCATTTTTCCGCCGGACGAACTTGGCGCCAAGGGGTTCGGCTGCTGTTTTTTGGGTGCGGCTGTGCCCGCAGCTTGTTTTTTGCGCGGGGATGGGATGGGAAAAGCCTCGGCCCATTCCGAGTCCGGCGGATGAAGTTCGCCCGCCCCACGCACCAAGCTATAGACCACCCCTCTTTTGGGGGATTTTTGCGCAGGACGAAGTTTGTGCCAAGGGGTTCGGCAGCTCTTTTTTGGGCGCGGCTGTGCCCGCGGCCTATTTTTGTCACGGGGCGGGGGTGGGCAAAGCCTCGGCCCATTCCGAGTCCAGCGGACGAAGTTCGCCAGCCCCACGCCCCAAGGCTATAGCCCACCCCCTTTTTGGGCATTTTTCCACAGGACGAACTTGGCGCCAAGGGGTTCGACTGCTCCTTTTTTGGCGCGGCTGTGCCCACGGCCTATTTTTGTTGCGGGGATGGGTTGGGCAAAGTCTCGTCGCATTCCGAGTCCGGCGGACGAAGTTCGCCCGCCCCACGCCCCAAGGCTATAGCCCACCTCCTTTTTGGGCATTTTTCCGCAGGACGAACTTGGCGCCGAGGGGTTCGGCTGCTCTTTTTTGGGCGCGGCTGTGCCCGCAGTCTATTTATGTTGCGGGGAGGGGGTGGGAAATGTCTCGGCCCATTCCGAGTCCGGCGGACGACGTCCGCCTGCCCCACGCCCCAAGGCTATAGCCCACCCCTTGTTTGGGCATTTTTCCGCAGGACGAACTTGGCGCCAAGGGGTTCGGCTGCTCCTTTTTGGGCGCGGCTGTGCCTGCGGCCTATTTTTGTCGCGGGGAGAGGATGGGCAAAGTCTCGGCCCATTCCGAGGAAGGCGGACGAAGTTCGCCCGTCCCACGCCGCAAGGCTATAGCCCGCCCCATTTTTGGGCATTTTTCCGCAGGACGAACTTGGCGCCAAGGCGTTCGGCTGCTCTTTTTGGGGCACGGCTGCGCCCGCGGCCATTTTTTGTCGTGGGGAGGGGTTGGCCACAGTCTCGGCCCTTTCCGATGAAGGCGGACGAAGTGCGCCGGCCCCACGCCCAAAGGCTGTAGCACACGCCTTTTTTGGGCATTTTTCCGCAGGTTGAACTAGGTGCCAAGGGGTTCGGTTGCCCTTTTTTGGGCGCGGCTGTGCCCGCGGCCTATTTTTGTCGCGGGGAGGGGGTGGGCAAAGTCTCGGCCCATTCCGAGGAAGGCGGACGAAGTCCGCCAGCCCCACGCCCCAAGGCTATAGCCCGCCCCTTTTTTGGGCATTTTTGCACAGGATGAACTTGGCGCCCAGGGGTTCGGCTTCTCTTTTTTGGGCGCGGCTGTGCCCGCAGTCTATTTTTGATGCGGGGAGGGGGTGGGAAAAGTCTCGGCCCATTCCGAGTCCGGCGGACGAAGTCCGCCTGCCGCACGCCCGAAGGCTATAGCCCACCCCTTTTTTGGGCATTTTTGCGCCGGACGAACATGGCGCCAAGGGGTTCGGCTGCTCTTTTTTGGGCGCGCTGTGCCCGCGGCCTATTTTTGTCGTGGGGAGGGGGTGGGCAAAGTCTCGGCCCATTCCAAGTCCGGCGGACGAAGTCCGCCTGCCCCACGCCCCAAGGCTATAGCCTACCCCTTTTTTGGGCGTTTTTGCGCAGGACGAACTTGGCGCCAAGGGGTTCGGCTGCTCTTTTTTGGGCGCGGCTGTGCCCGCAGTCTATTTTTGTCGTGGGGAGCGGGTGGGAAAGTCTCGGCCGATTCCGAGTCCGGCAGACGAAGTCCGCCCGCCCCACGCCCCAAGGCTATAGCCCACCCCCTTTTTGGGCATTTTTCCGCAGGATGAACTTGGCGCCAAGGGGTTCGGCTGCTATTTTTTGGGCGCGGCAGAGCCCGCGGCCTATTTTTGTAGCGGGGAGGGGGTGGGCAGAGTCTCGGCCCATTCCGAGTCCGGCACGCCCCAAGGCTATAGCCCACCCCCTTTTTGGGCATTTTTCCGCAGGACGAACTTGGCGCCAAGGGTTCGGCTGCTCTTTTTTGGGCGCGGCTGTGCCCGCGGCCTATTTTTGTCACGGGGCGGGGGTGGGCAAAGCCTCGGCCCATTCCGAGTCCAGCGGACGAAGTTCGCCAGCCCCACGCCCCAAGGCTATAGCCCACCCCCCTTTTTGGGCATTTTTCCACAGGACGAACTTGGCGCCAAGGGGTTCGACTGCTCTTTTTTTGGCGCGGCTGTGCCCGCAGTCTATTTTTGATGCGGGGAGGGGGTGGGAAAAGTCTCGGCCCATTCCGAGTCCGGCGGACGAAGTCCGCCTGCCGCACGCCCGAAGGCTATAGCCCACCCCTTTTTTGGGCATTTTTGCGCCGGACGAACATGGCGCCAAGGGGTTCGGCTGCTCTTTTTTGGGCGCGCTGTGCCCGCGGCCTATTTTTGTCGTGGGGAGGGGGTGGGCAAAGTCTCGGCCCATTCCAAGTCCGGCGGACGAAGTCCGCCTGCCCCACGCCCCAAGGCTATAGCCTACCCCTTTTTTGGGCGTTTTTGCGCAGGACGAACTTGGCGCCAAGGGGTTCGGCTGCTCTTTTTTGGGCGCGGCTGTGCCCGCAGTCTATTTTTGTCGTGGGGAGCGGGTGGGAAAGTCTCGGCCGATTCCGAGTCCGGCAGACGAAGTCCGCCCGCCCCACGCCCCAAGGCTATAGCCCACCCCCTTTTTGGGCATTTTTCCGCAGGATGAACTTGGCGCCAAGGGGTTCGGCTGCTATTTTTTGGGCGCGGCAGAGCCCGCGGCCTATTTTTGTAGCGGGGAGGGGGTGGGCAGAGTCTCGGCCCATTCCGAGTCCGGCACGCCCCAAGGCTATAGCCCACCCCCTTTTTGGGCATTTTTCCGCAGGACGAACTTGGCGCCAAGGGTTCGGCTGCTCTTTTTTGGGCGCGGCTGTGCCCGCAGCCTATTTTTGTCACGGGGCGGGGGTGGGCAAAGCCTCGGCCCATTCCGAGTCCAGCGGACGAAGTTCGCCAGCCCCACGCCCCAAGGCTATAGCCCACCCCCTTTTTGGGCATTTTTCCACAGGACGAACTTGGCGCCAAGGGGTTCGACTGCTCTTTTTTTGGCGCGGCTGTGCCCACGGCCTATTTTTGTTGCGGGGAGGGGTTGGGCAAAGTCTCATCGCATTCCGAGTCCGGCGGACGAAGTTCGCCCGCCCCACGCCCCAAGGCTATAGCCCACCTCCTTTTTGGGCATTTTTCCGCAGGACGAACTTGGCGCCGAGGGGTTCGGCTGCTCTTTTTTGGGCGCGGCTGTGCCCGCAGTCTATTTATGTTGCGGGGAGGGGGTGGGAAATGTCTCGGCCCATTCCGAGTCCGGCGGACGACGTCCGCCTGCCCCACGCCCCAAGGCTATAGCCCACCCCTTGTTTGGGCATTTTTCCGCAGGACGAACTTGGCGCCAAGGGGTTCGGCTGCTCCTTTTTGGGCGCGGCTGTGCCCGCGGCCTATTTTTGTCGCGGGGAGAGGATGGGCAAAGTCTCGGCCCATTCCGAGGAAGGCGGACGAAGTTCGCCCGTCCCACGCCGCAAGGCTATAGCCCGCCCCATTTTTGGGCATTTTTCCGCAGGACGAACTTGGCGCCAAGGCGTTCGGCTGCTCTTTTTGGGGCACGGCTGCGCCCGCGGCCATTTTTTGTCGTGGGGAGGGGTTGGCCACAGTCTCGGCCCTTTCCGATGAAGGCGGACGAAGTGCGCCGGCCCCACGCCCAAAGGCTGTAGCACACGCCTTTTTTGGGCATTTTTCCGCAGGTTGAACTAGGCGCCAAGGGGTTCGGTTGCCCTTTTTTGGGCGCGGCTGTGCCCGCGGCCTATTTTTGTCGCGGGGAGGGGGTGGGCAAAGTCTCGGCCCATTCCGAGGAAGGCGGACGAAGTCCGCCAGCCCCACGCCCCAAGGCTATAGCCCGCCCCTTTTTTGGGCATTTTTGCACAGGATGAACTTGGCGCCCAGGGGTTCGGCTTCTCTTTTTTGGGCGCGGCTGTGCCCGCAGTCTATTTTTGATGCGGGGAGGGGGTGGGAAAAGTCTCGGCCCATTCCGAGTCCGGCGGACGAAGTCCGCCTGCCGCACGCCCGAAGGCTATAGCCCACCCCTTTTTTGGGCATTTTTGCGCCGGACGAACATGGCGCCAAGGGGTTCGGCTGCTCTTTTTTGGGCGCGCTGTGCCCGCGGCCTATTTTTGTCGTGGGGAGGGGGTGGGCAAAGTCTCGGCCCATTCCAAGTCCGGCGGACGAAGTCCGCCTGCCCCACGCCCCAAGGCTATAGCCTACCCCTTTTTTGGGCGTTTTTGCGCAGGACGAACTTGGCGCCAAGGGGTTCGGCTGCTCTTTTTTGGGCGCGGCTGTGCCCGCAGTCTATTTTTGTCGTGGGGAGCGGGTGGGAAAGTCTCGGCCGATTCCGAGTCCGGCAGACGAAGTCCGCCCGCCCCACGCCCCAAGGCTATAGCCCACCCCCTTTTTGGGCATTTTTCCGCAGGATGAACTTGGCGCCAAGGGGTTCGGCTGCTATTTTTTGGGCGCGGCAGAGCCCGCGGCCTATTTTTGTAGCGGGGAGGGGGTGGGCAGAGTCTCGGCCCATTCCGAGTCCGGCACGCCCCAAGGCTATAGCCCACCCCCTTTTTGGGCATTTTTCCGCAGGACGAACTTGGCGCCAAGGGTTCGGCTGCTCTTTTTTGGGCGCGGCTGTGCCCGCAGCCTATTTTTGTCACGGGGCGGGGGTGGGCAAAGCCTCGGCCCATTCCGAGTCCAGCGGACGAAGTTCGCCAGCCCCACGCCCCAAGGCTATAGCCCACCCCCTTTTTGGGCATTTTTCCACAGGACGAACTTGGCGCCAAGGGGTTCGACTGCTCGTTTTTTGGCGCGGCTGTGCCCACGGCCTATTTTTGTTGCGGGGAGGGGTTGGGCAAAGTCTCATCGCATTCCGAGTCCGGCGGACGAAGTTCGCCCGCCCCACGCCCCAAGGCTATAGCCCACCTCCTTTTTGGGCATTTTTCCGCAGGACGAACTTGGCGCCGAGGGGTTCGGCTGCTCTTTTTTGGGCGCGGCTGTGCCCGCAGTCTATTTATGTTGCGGGGAGGGGGTGGGAAATGTCTCGGCCCATTCCGAGTCCGGCGGACGACGTCCGCCTGCCCCACGCCCCAAGGCTATAGCCCACCCCTTGTTTGGGCATTTTTCCGCAGGACGAACTTGGCGCCAAGGGGTTCGGCTGCTCCTTTTTGGGCGCGGCTGTGCCCGCGGCCTATTTTTGTCGCGGGGAGAGGATGGGCAAAGTCTCGGCCCATTCCGAGGAAGGCGGACGAAGTTCGCCCGTCCCACGCCGCAAGGCTATAGCCCGCCCCATTTTTGGGCATTTTTCCGCAGGACGAACTTGGCGCCAAGGCGTTCGGCTGCTCTTTTATGGGCACGGCTGCGCCCGCGGCCATTTTTTGTCGTGGGGAGGGGTTGGCCACAGTCTCGGCCCTTTCCGATGAAGGCGGACGAAGTGCGCCGGCCCCACGCCCAAAGGCTGTAGCACACGCCTTTTTTGGGCATTTTTCCGCAGGTTGAACTAGGCGCCAAGGGGTTCGGTTGCTCTTTTTTGGGCGCGGCTGTGCCCGCGGCCTATTTGTGTCGCGGGGAGGGGGTGGGCAAAGTCTCGGCCCATTCCGAGGAAGGCGGACGAAGTCCGCCAGCCCCATGCCCCAAGGCTATAGCCCGCCCCTTTTTTGGGCATTTTTGCACAGGATGAACTTGGCGCCCAGGGGTTCGGCTTCTCTTTTTTGGGCGCGGCTGTGCCCGCAGTCTATTTTTGATGCGGGGAGGGGGTGGGAAAAGTCTCGGCCCATTCCGAGTCCGGCGGACGAAGTCCGCCTGCCGCACGCCCCAAGGCTATAGCCCACCCCTTTTTTGGGCATTTTTCCGCCGGACGAACATGGCGCCAAGGGGTTCGGCTGCTCTTTTTTGGGCGCGCTGTGCCCGCGGCCTATTTTTGTCGTGGGGAGGGGGTGGGCAAAGTCTCGGCCCATTCCAAGTCCGGCGGACGAAGTCCGCCTGCCCTACGCCCCAAGGCTATAGCCTACCCCTTTTTTGGGCGTTTTTGCGCAGGACGAACTTGGCGCCAAGGGGTTCGGCTGCTCTTTTTTGGGCGCGGCTGTGCCCGCGGCCTATTTTTGTAGCGGGGAGGGGGTGGGCAGAGTCTCGGCCCATTCCGAGTCCGGCACGCCCCAAGGCTATAGCCCACCCCCTTTTTGGGCATTTTTCCGCAGGACGAACTTGGCGCCAAGGGTTCGGCTGCTCTTTTTTGGGCGCGGCTGTGCCCGCGGCCTATTTTTGTCGCGGGGAGGGGGTGGGCAAAGTCTCGGCCTATTCCGATGAAGGCGGACGAAGTTCGCCAGCCCCACGCCCCAAGGCTATAGCCCACCCCTTTTTTGGGCATTTTTCTGCAGGGCGAACTTGGCGCCCAGGGGTTCGGCTGCTCTTTTTTGGCCGCGGCTGTGGCCGCAGTCTATTTTTGTCGCAGGGAGGAGGTGGGAAAAGTCTCGGCCCATTCCGAGTCCGGCAGACGAAGTTCGCCCGCCCCACGCCCCAAGGCTATAGCCCACCCCTTTTTTGGGCATTTGTCCGCAGGACGAACTTGGCGCCTAGGGCTTCGGCTGCTCTTTTTTGGGCGCGGCTGTGCCCGCGGCCTATTTTTCGTCGCGGGGAGGGGGTGGCCAATGTCTCGGCCCATTCCGAGGAAGGCGGACCAAGTTCGCCGGCCCCACGCCCAAAGGCAATAGCACACCCCTTTTTTGGGCATATTTCCGCAGGACGAACTTGGCGCCAAGGGGTTCTGCCACTCTTTTTTGGGCGCGGCTGCGTCCACGGCTTATTTTTGTCGTGGGGAGGGGGTGGGCAAAGTCTCGGCCCATTCCAAGTCCGGCAGACGAAGTCCGCCTGCCCCACGCCCCAAGGCTATAGCCTACCCCTTTTTTGGGCGTTTTTGCGCAGGACGAACTTGGCGCCAAGGGGTTCGGCTGCTCTTTTTTGGGCGCGGCTGTGCCCGCAGTCTATTTTTGTCGAGGGGAGGGGGTGGGCAAATTCTCGGCACATTCAAAGTCCAGCGGACGTAGTTCGCCCGCCCCACTCCCCAAGGCTATAGCCCACCTCCTTTTCGGGCATTTTTCCGCAGGACGAACCTTGCGCCAAGGGGTTCGGCTGCTCGTTTTTTGGCGCGGCTGTGCCCGCTGCCTATTTTGTCCCAGGGAGGGGGTGGGCAAAGTCTCGGCCCATTTCGAGTCCGCCTGCCCCACGCCCCAAGGCTATAGCACACCCCTTTTTTGGGCATTTTTGCGCAGGACGAACTTGGCGCCAAGGGGTTCGGCTGCTCTTTTTTGGGCGCGGCTGTGCCCGCAGTCTATTTTTGTCGTGGGCAGCGGGTGGGAAAAGTTTCGGCCCATTCCGAGACCGGCGGACGAAGTCCGCCCGCCCCACGCCCCAAGGCTATAGCCCACCCCCTTTTTGGGCATTTTTCCGCAGGATGAACTTGGCGCCAAGGGGTTCGGCTGCTCTTTTTTGGGCGCGGCGGAGCCCGCGGCCTATTTTTGTAGCGGGGAGGGGGTGGGCAGAGTCTCGGCCCATTCCGAGTCCGGCGGACGAAGTTCGCTAGCCCCACGCCCCAAGGCTATAGCCCACCCCCTTTTTGGGCATTTTTCCGCAGGACGAACTTGGCGCCAAGGGTTCGGCTGCTCTTTTTTGGTCGCGGCTGTGCCCGCGGCCTATTTTTGTCGCGGGGAGGGGGTGGGCAAAGTCTCGGCCTATTCCGATGAAGGCGGACGAAGTTCGCCAGCCCCACGCCCCAAAGCTATAGCCCACCCCTTTTTTGGGCATTTTTCCACCGGACGAACTTGGCGCCACGGGGTTCGGCTGCTCTTTTTGTCGCGGGGAGGGGGTGGCCAATGTCTCGGCCCATTCCGAGGAAGGCGGACCAAGTTCGCCGGCCCCACGCCCAAAGGCAATAGCACACCCCTTTTTTGGGCATATTTCCGCAGGACGAACTTGGCGCCAAGGGGTTCGGCTGCTTTTTTTTGGGCCCGGCTGTGCCCACGGCCTATTTTTGTCATGTTGAGGGGGTGGGAAAGGTCTGGGCCCATTCCGAGTCCGGCGGACGAAGTGCACCGGCCCCACGCCCCAAGGCCAGCCCCACGCCCCAAGGCTATAGCTCACGCCTTTTATGGGCATTTATCCGCATGTCGAACTTGGCGCCAAGGGGTTCGGCTGCTCTTTTTTTGGCGCGGCCGTGGCCGCGGCCTATTTTTTTTCGCGGGGAGGGGGTGGGCAAAGTCTCTGCCCATTCCGAGTCCGGCGGACGAAGTGCGCCAGCCCCACGCCCCAAGGCTATAGCCCACCCCTTTTTTCGGCATTTTTCCGCAGGACGAACTTGGGGCCAAGGGGTTCGGCTGCTCTTTTTTGTGCGCGGCTGTGCCCGCGGCCTATTTTTGTCGCGGGGAGGGGGTGTTCAATGGCTCGGCCCATTTCGAGTCCGGCGGACGAAGTTCGCCAGCCCCACGCCCCAAACCTATAGACCACCCCCTTTTTGGGCATTTTTCCGCAGGACGAACTTGGCGCCAAGGGGTTCGGCTGCTGTTTTTTGGTCGCGGCTGTGCCCGCGGCCTATTTTTGTCGCGGGGAGGGGGTGGTCAGGTTCTTGGCCCATTCCGAGTCCGGCAGACGATGTTCGCCCGCCCCCCGCCCCAAGGCTATAGCCCATCCCCTTTTTGGGCATTTTTCCGCAGGATGAACTTGGCGCCAAGGGGTTCGGCTGCTCTTTTTTGGGCACAGCTGCGCCCTTGGCTTATTTTTATCGCGGGAAGGGGGTGGGCAAAGTCTCGGCCCGTTCCGAGGAAGGCAGACGAAGTTCGCAAGCCCGCACCCCAAGGCTATAGCCCACCCATTTTTTGGGCATTTTTCCGCAGGGCGAACTTGGCGCCAAGGGGTTCGGAAGCTCTTTTTTGGGCGCGGCTTTGTCCGCGGCCTATTTTTGCTGCGGGGAGGGGGTTGCCACAGTCTCGGCCCATTCCGAGGAAGGCGGACGAAGTGCGCCGGCCCCACGCCCAAACGCTGTAGCACACGCCTTTTTTGGGCATTTTTCCGCAGGTCGAACTTGGCGCTAAGGGGTTCGGCTGCTCTTTTTTGGGCGCGGCTGTGCCCGTGGCCTATTTTGTCACGGGGAGGGGGTCGGCAAAGTCTCGGCCCATTCCGAGTCCGGCGGACGAAGTGCGCCCGCCCCACGCCCGAAGGCTATAGCCCACAACCTTTTTTGGGCATTTTTCCGCTGGACGAACTTGGCGCCAAGGGGTTCGGCTGCTCTTTTTTTGGCGCGGCTGTGCCTGCGGCCTATTTTTGTCGCGGGGAGGGGGTGGGCAAAGTCTCGGCCCATTCCGAGTCCGGCGGACGAATTCCGCCTGCCCCACGCCCCAAGGCTATAGCCCACCCCTTTTTTGGGCATTTTTCCGCAGGACGAATTTGGCGCCAAGGGGTTCGGCTGCTCTTTTTTGGGCACGGCTGTGCCCGCGGCCTATTTTTGTCGCAGGGAGGGGGTGGCCAAAGTCTCGGCCCATTCCGAGGAAGGCGGACAAAGTTCGCCAGCCCCACGCCCCAAGGCTATAGCCCGCCCCTGTTTTGGGCATTTTTCCGCAGGACAAACTTGGCGCCAAGGGGTTTGGCTGTTCTTTTTTGGGCACGGCTGTGCCCGCGGCCTGTTTTTGTTGTGGGGAGGGGGTGGCCACAGTCTCGGCCCTTTCCGGTGAAGGCGGACGACGTGCGCTGGCCCCACGCCCAAAGGCTGTAGCACATGCCTTTTTTGGGCCTTTTGCCGCAGGACGAACTTGGCGCCAAGGGGTTCGGCTGCTCTTTTTTGGGGGCGGCTGTGCCCGCAGCCTATTTTTGTCGCGGGGAGGGGATGGGCAAAGTCTCGGCCCATTCCGAGGAAGGCGGAAGAAGTTCGCCAGTCCCACGCCCAAAGGCTATAGCACACCCCTTTTTTGGGCATTTTTCCGTAGGACGAACTTGGCGCCAAGGGGTTCGGCTGCTCTTTTTTGGGCGCGGCTGTGCCCGCGGCCTATTTTTGTCGCGGGGAGGGGGTGGGAAAAGTCTCGGCCGATTTCGAGCCCGGCGGATGAAGTACGCCGGCCCCACGCCCGAAGGCTTTAGCCCACCCCCTTTTTGGGCATTTTTCCGCAGGACGAACTTGGCGCCAAGGAGTTCGGCTGCTCTTTTTTGGGCGCGACTGTGCCTGCGGCCTATTTTTTGTGCGGGGAGGGGGTGGGCAAACTCTCGGCCCATTCCGAAGAAGGCGGATGAACTTTGCCGCCCCACGCCCAAAGGCTATAGCACACCCCTTTTTTGGGCCTTTTGCCGCAGGACGAACTTGGCGCCAAGGGGTTCGGCTGCTCTTTTTTGGGCGCGGCTGTGCCCGCGGCCTATTTTTGTCGCGGGGAGGGGTTGGCCAAAGTCTCGGCCCATTCCGAGGAAGGCTGGCGAAGTTCGCCGGCCCCACGCCCAAAGCCTATAGCACACCCCTTTTTTGGGCATTTTTCTGCGGGACGAACTTGGCGCCAAGGTGTTCAGCTGCACTTTTTTGGGCGCGGCTGTGCCCGCGGCCTGTTTTTGTGGTGGGGAGGGGGTGGCCATTGCCTCGGCCCTTTCCGAGTCCGGCGGACGAAGTTCGCCAGCCCCACGCCCCAAGGATATAGCCCACCGCCTTTTTTGGGCATTTTTGCATAGGACGAACTTGGCGCCAAGGGGTTCCGCTGCTCTTTTTTGGGCGCGGCAGTGCCCGCGGCCTATTTTTGTTGCGGGGAGGGGGTGGGCAAAGTCTTGGCCAACTCCAAAGAAGGCGGATGAAGTTCGCCAGCCTCACGCCCCAAGGCTATAACACACCCCTTTTTTGTGCATTTTTCTGCAGGACGAACTTGGCGCCAAGGTGTTCGGCTACTATTTTTTGGGCGCGGCTGTGGCCGCGGCCAATTTTTGTGGCGGGGAGGGGGTGGGCATTGGCTCGGCCCATTCCGAGTACGGCGGACGAAGTTCGCCCGCCCCACGCCCCAAGGTTATAGCCCACCCCCTTTTTGGGCATTTTTCCGCAGGACGATCTTGGCGCCAAGGTGTTCCGCTACTCTTTTTTGGACGCGGCTGTGCCCGCGGCCTATTTTTGGCGTGGGGAGGGGGTGGCCAAAATCTCGGCCCATTCCGAGGAAGGCTGACGAAGTTCACCGGCCCCACGCCCAAAGCCTATAGCACACCCCTTTTTTGGGCATTTTTCTGCGGGACGAACTTGGCGCCAAGGTGTTCAGCTGCACTTTTTTGGGCGCGGCTGTGCCCGCGGCCTATTTTTGTGGCGGGGAGGGGGTGGGCATTGCCTCGGCCCATTCCGAGTCCGGCGGACGAAGTTCGCCAGCCCCACGCCCCAAGGATATAGCCCACCCCCTTTTTTGGGCATTTTTGCATAGGACGAACTTGGCGCCAAGGGGTTCGGCTGCTCTTTTTTGGGCGTGGCACTGCCCGCGGCCTATTTTTGTTGCGGGGAGGGGGTGGGCAAAGTCTCGGCCCACTCCAAAGAAGGCGGACGAAGTTCGCCAGCCTCACGCCCCAAGGCTATAGCACACCCCTTTTTTGTGCATTTTTCTGCAGGACGAACTTGGCGCCGAGGTGTTCGGCTACTATTTTTTGGGCGCGGCTGTGCCCGCGGCCTATTTTTGGTGCGGGGAGGGGGTGGCCAAAGTCTCGGCCCATTCCGAGGAAGGCTGACGAAGTTCGCCGGCCCCACACCCAAAGCCTATAGCGCACCCCTTTTTTGGGCATTTTTCTGCGGGACGAACTTGGCGCCAAGGTGTTCAGCTGCACTTTTTTGGGCGCGGCTGTGCCCGCGGCCTATTTTTGTGGTGGGGAGGGGGTGGGCATTGCCTCGGCCCATTCCGAGTCCGGCGGACGAAGTTCGCCCGCCCCAAGCCCCAAGGATATAGCCCACCCCCTTTTTTGGGCATTTTTGCATAGGATGAACTTGGCGCCAAGGGGTTCCGCTGCTCTTTTTTGGGCGCGGCAGTGCCCCGGCCTATTTTTGTTGCAGTGAGGGGGTGGGTATTATCTCGGCTCACTCCAAAGAAGGCGGACGATGTTCGCCAGCCCCACGCCCCAAGGCTATAGCGCACCCCTTTTTTGGGCATTTTTCCGCAGGACGAACTTGGCGCCAAGGGGTTCCGCTGCTCTTTTTTGGGCGCAGCTGTGCCCGCGGCCTATTTTTGTCGCGGGGAGGGGGCGGGAAAAGTCTCGGCTCATTCCGAGTCCGGCGGACGAAGTGCGGCAGCCCCACGCCCCAAGGCTATAGCACACCCCTTTTTTGGGCATTTTTCCGCCGGGCGAACTTGGCGCCAAGGGGTTCAACTGCTCTTTTTTGGGCGCGGCAGTGCCCGCGGCCAATTTTTGTTGAGGGGAGGGGCTGGGCAAAGTCTCGGCACATTCCGAGTCCGGCGGACGAAGTGCGCCAGCCCCAAGCCCCGAGGCTATAGCCCACCACTTTTTTGGGTATTTTTCCGCAGGACGAACTTGACGCCAAGGGGTTCGGCTGCTCTTTTTTGGGCGCGGCTATGCCCGCGGCCTATTTTTGTCGCGGGGAGGTGGTGGGAAAAGTCTCGGCCCGTTCTGAGTCCGGCGGACGAACTTCGGCAGCCCCACGCCCCAAGGCTATAGCACACCCCTTTTTTGGGCATTTTTCCGCAGGACGAACTTGGCGCCAAGGGGTTCGGCTGCTCTTTTTTGGGCGCGGCTGCTCCCGCGGCCTATTTTTGTCGTGGGGAGGGGGTGGGAAAAGTCTCAACCCATTCTGAGTCCGGCGGATGAAGTGCGCCGGCCCCACGCCCCAAGGCCAGTCCCACCCCTTTTTTGGGCATTTTTCCCCAGGACGAACATGGCGCCAAGGCGTTCGGCGGCTTTTTTTTGGGTTCGGTTGTGCCCGCGGCCTATTTTTGTCATGGAGAAGGGGTGGGAAAAGTCTCGGCCCATTCCGAGTCCGGGGGACGAAGTGCGCCCGCCCCACGCCCCAAGTATATAGCCCACCCCCTTTTTGAGCATTTTTCCGCAGGACGAACTTGGCGCCAAGGGGTTCGGCTGCTCTTTTTTGGGCGCGGCTGTGCCCGCGGCCTATTTTTGTCGCGGGGAGGTGGTGGGAAAAGTCTCGGCCCGTTCTGAGTCCGGCGGACGAAGTTCGCCAGCCCCACGCCCCAAGGCTATAGCCCACCCCCTTTTTGGGCATTTTTCCGCGGGATGAACTTGGCGCCAAGGGATTTGGGTGCTGTTTCTTGGGCGCGGCTGTGCCAACGGCCTATTTCTGGTGCGGGGAGGGGGTGGCCAATGTCTCGGCCCATTCTGAGTCCGGCGGATGAAGTTCGGCAGCCCCACGCCCCAAGGCTATAGCCCACCCCCTTTTTGGGCATTTTTCCGCAGGACGAACTTGGCGCCAAGGGGTGCGGCTGCTCTTTCTTCGGCACAGCTGTGCCTGCGGCCTATTTTTGTCGCGGGGAGCGGGTGGGCAAATTCTCGGCCCATTCCAAGTCCGGCGGACGAAGTTCGCTAGCCCCACGCCCCAAGGCTATGGCCCACCCACTTTTTGGGCATTTTTCCGCAGGACGAACTTCGCGCCAAGGGGTTCGGCTGCTCTTTTTTGGACGCGGCTGTGCCCGCGGCCTGTTTTTGTTGCGGGGAGGTGGTGGGAAAAGTCTCGGCCCGTTCTGAGTCCGGCGGATGAACTTCGGCAGCCCCGCGACCCAAGGCTATAGCACACCCCTTTTGTGGGCATTTTTCCGCAGGACGAACTTGGTGCCAAGGGGTTCGGCTCCTCTTTTTTGGGCGCGGCTGTGCCCGCGGCCTATTTTTATCGTGGAGAGGGGGTGGGAAAAGTCTCGGCCCATTCCGAGTCCGGCGGACGAAGTTCGCCCGCCCCACGCCCCAAGGCTATAGCCCACCCCCTTTTTGAGCATTTTTCCGCAGGACGAACTTGGCGCCAAGGGGTTCGGCTGCTCTTTTTTGGGCGTGGCTGTGCCCGCGGCCTGTTTTTGTTGCGGGGAGGTGGTGGGAAAAGTCTCGGCCCGTTCTGAGTCCGGCGGATGAACTTCGGCAGCCCCGCGACCCAAGGCTATAGCACACCCCTTTTGTGGGCATTTTTCCGCAGGACGAACTTGGTGCCAAGGGGTTCGGCTCCTCTTTTTTGGGCGCGGCTGTGCCCGCGGCCTATTTTTGTCGCGGGGAGGGGGTGGGAAAAGTCTCGGCCCATTCCGAGTCCGGCGGACGAAGTGCGTCGGCCCCACGCCCCAAGGCCTGCCCCACGCCCCAAGGCTATAGCCCACCCCCTTTTTGGGCATTTTTCCGGTGGACGAACTTGGCGCCAAGGGGTTCGACTGCTTTTTTTTGGGCGCGGCTGTGCCCGCGGCCTATTTTTATCGTGGGGAGGGGGTGGGAAAAGTCTCGGCCCTTTCTGTGTACGGCGGACGAACTTTGGCTGCCCCACGCCCCAAGGCTATAGCACACCCCTTTTTGGGCATTTTTCCGCATGACGAACATGGCGCCAAGGGGTTCGGCAGCACCTTTTTGGGCGCGGCTGTGCAAACGGCCTATTTTTGTCGCGGGGAGGGGGTGGGCTAAGTCTCGGCCCATTCCGACTCCGGTGGACGAAGTTCGCCATCCCCACGCCCTTTTTTGGGCATTTTTCCGCAGGACGAACTTGGCGCCCAGGAGTTCGACTGCTCTTTTTTGGGCACGGCTGTGCCCGCGGCCTATTTTTACCGTGGGGAGGGGGTGGGAAAAGTCTCGGCCCTTTCTGTGTACGGCGGACGAACTTCGGCTGCCCCACGCCCCAAGGCTATAGCACACCCCTTTTTGGGCATTTTTCCGCATGACGAACATGGCGCCAAGGGGTTCGGCAGCACCATTTTGGGCGCGGCTGTGCAAGCGGCCTATTTTTGTCGCGGGGAGGGGGTGGGCAAAGTCTCGGCCCATTCCGAGTCCGGTGGACGAAGTTCGCCATCCCCACGCCCTTTTTTGGGCATTTTTCCGCAGGACGAACTTGGCGCCAAGGGGTTCGACTGCTCTTTTTTTGGCACGGCTGTGCCCGCGGCCTATTTTTACCGTGGGGAGGGGGTGGGAAAAGTCTCGGCCCGTTCTGTGTACGGCGGACGAACGTCGGCTACCCCACGCCCCAAGGCTAAAGCACACCCCTTTTTCGGCATTTTTCCGCAGGACGAACTTGGCGCCAAGGGGTTCGGCTGCTCTTTTTTTTGGTGGCTGTGCCAGTGGCCTATTTTTGTCGCGGGGAAGAGGTGGGCAGAGTCTCGGCCCATTCTGAGTCTGGCGGACGAAGTTCGCCAGCCCCACGCCCCAAGGCTATAGCCCACCACTTTTTTGGGCATTTTTCCGCTGGACGAACTTGGCGCCAAGGGGTTCGGCTGCTCTTTTTTGTGCGCGGCTGTGCCCGCGGCCTATTTTTGTCATGGGGAGGGGGTGGGAAAAGTCTCGGCCCATTCCGAGCCCGGCGGATGAACTTTGCCGGCCCCACGCCCAAAGGCTATAGCACACCCCTTTTTTGGGCATTTTTCCGCAGGACAAACTTGGCGCCAAGGGGGTCGACTGCTCTTTTTTGGGCGCGGCTAAGCCCGCGGCCTATTTTTGACGCGGCGAGGGGGTGGGCAAAGTGTCACCCCATTCCGAGACCGGCGGACGAAGTTCGCCAGCCCACCCCCCCAAGGCTATAGCCCACCCCTTTTTTGGGCATTTTTCTGCAGGACGAACTTGGCGCCAAGGGGTTCGGCTGCTTTTTTTTGGGCGCGGCTGAGCCCGGGGCCTATTTTTGTAGCGGGGAGGGGATGGGAAAAGTCTCGGCCCATTCCGAGTCCGGGGGACGAAGTTCGCCGGCCCCACGCCCCAAGGCTATATAGCCCACCCCTTTTTTGGGCATTTTTCCGCAGGTCGAACTTGGCGCCAAGGGGTTCGGCTGCTCTTTTTTGGGCGCGGCTGTGTCCGCGGCCTATTTTTATCATGGGGAGGGGGTGGGAAAAGTCTCGGCCCTTTCTGTGTACGGCGGACGAACTTCGGCTGCCCCACGCCCCAAGGCTATAGCACACCCCTTTTTGGGCATTTTTCCGCATGACGAACTTGGCGCCAAGGGGTTCGGCAGCACCTTTTTCGGCGCGGCTGTGCAAGCGGCCTATTTTTGTCGCGGGGAGGGGGTGGGCAAAGTCTCGGCCCATTCCGAGTCCGGTGGACGAAGTTCGCCATCCCCACGCCCTTTTTTGGGCATTTTTCCGCAGGACGAACTTGGCGCCAAGGGGTTCGACTGCTCTTTTTTGGGCGCGGCTGTGCCCGCGGCCTATTTTTACCGTGGGGAGGGGGTGGGAAAAGTCTCGGCCCGTTCTGTGTACGGCGGACGAACGTCGGCTGCCCCACGCCCCAAGGCTATATAGCCCACCCCTTTTTTTGGGCATTTTTCCGCAGGACGAACTTGGCGCCTAGGGGTTCGGCTGCTCTTTTTTGGGCGCGGCTGTGCCCGTGGCCTATTTTTGTCAAGGGGAAAGGGTGGGCAAAGTCTCCGCCCATTCCGAGTCCGGCAGACGAAGTTCGCCCGCCCCACGCCCCAAGGCTATATCCCACCCCTTTTTTGGGCATTTTTCCGCAGGACGAACTTGGCGCCAAGGGGTTCGGCTGCTCTTTTTTGGGCGCGGCTGTGCCCGCGGCCTATTTTTGTCACGGGGAGGGGGTGGGAAAAGTCTTGGCCTATTCCGAGGCCGGCGGACGAACTTCGGCAGCCCCACGCCCCAAGGCTATTGCACACCCCTTTTTTGGGCATTTTTCCGCAGGACGAACTTGGTGCCAAGGGGTTCGACTGCTGTTTTTTGGACGCGGCTGTGCCCGCGGTCTATTTTTATCGTGGGGAGGGGGTGGGAAAAGTCTCGGCCCGTTCTGTGTACGGCGGACGAACTTCGGCTGCCCCATGCCCCAAGGCTATAGCACACCCCTTTTTGGGCATTTTTCCGCAGGACGAACTTGGCTCCAAGGGGTTCGGCTACTCTTCATTTTGGCGCGGCTGTGCCAGTGGCCTATTTTTGTCGTGGGGAGGGGGTGGGCAATGTCTCGGGACATTCCGAGGAAGGAGAACGAAGTGCGCCGGCCCCACGC
This sequence comes from Citrus glauca, assembly GCA_029633175.1. Taxonomy (NCBI): domain Eukaryota; kingdom Viridiplantae; phylum Streptophyta; class Magnoliopsida; order Sapindales; family Rutaceae; genus Citrus; species Citrus glauca. Next base: position 796,611 of record JAQOOD010000022.1, read on the forward strand.
CCAAAGGCTATTGCACACCCCTTTGTTGGGCATTTTTCCGCTGGACGAACTTGGCGCTAAGGGCTTCGGCAGCTCTTTTTTGGGCGCCGCTGTGCCAGCGGCCTTTTTTGTCGCGGGGAGGGGGTGGGAAAAGTCTCGGCCCATTCCGAGTCCGGCGGACGAAGTGCGTCGGCCCCACGCCCCAAGGCCTGCCCCACGCCCCAAGGCTATAGCCCACCCCCTTTTTGGGCATATTTCCGGAGGACGAACTTGGCGCCAAGGGGTTCGACTGCTTTTTTTTGGGCGCGGCTGTGCCCGCAGCCTATTTTTATCGTGGGGAGGGGGTGGGAAAAGTCTCGGCCCTTTCTGTGTACGGCGGACGAACTTCGGCTGCCCCACGCCCCAAGGCTATAGCACAGCCCTTTTTGGGCATTTTTCCGCAAGACGAACATGGCGCCAAGGGGTTCGGCAGCACCTTTTTGGGCGCGGCTGTGCAAGCGGCCTAGTTTTGTCGCAGGGAGGGGGTGGGCAAAGTCTCGGCCCATTCCGAGTCCGGTGGACGAAGTTCGCCATCCCCACGCCCTTTTTTGGGCATTTTTCCGCAGGACGAACTTGGCGCCAAGGGGTTCGACTGCTCTTTTTTGGGCGCGGCTGTGCCCACGGCCTATTTTTACCGTGGGGAGGGGGTGGGAAAAGTCTCGGCCCGTTCTGTGTACGGCGGACGAACGTCGGCTGCCCCACGCCCCAAGGCTATAGCACACCCCTTTTTGGGCATTTTTCCGCAGGACGAACTTGGCGCCTAGGGGTTCAGCTGCTCTTTTTTTTGGTGCGGCTGTGCCAGTGGCCTATTTTTCTCACGGGGAAGAGGTGGGCAGAGTCTCGGCCCATTCTGAGTCCGGCGGACGAAGTACGCCCGACCCACGCCCCAAGGCTATAGCCCACCACTTTTTTGGGCATTTTTCCGCTGGACGAACTTGGCGCCAAGGGGTTCGGCTGCTCTTTTTTGGGCCCGGCTGTGCCCGCGGCCTATTTTTGTCACGGGGAGGGGTGGGAAAAGTCTCGGCCCATTCCGAGCCCGGCGGATGAACTTTGCCGGCCCCACGCCCAAAGGCTATAGCACACCCCTTTTTTGGGCATTTTTCCGCAGGACGAACTTGGCGCCAAGGGTTTCGGCTGCTCTTTTTTGGGCGCGGCTGTGCCCGCGGCCTATTTTTGTCGCGGGGATAGGGTTGCCAAAGTCCCGGCCGAATCCGAGGAAGGCGGACGAAGTTCACTGGCCCCACGCCCAAAGGCTATAGCACACCCCTTTTTTGGGCATTTTTCCGCAGGACAAACTTGGCGCCAAGGGGGTCGACTGCTCTTTTTTGGGCGCGGCTAAGCCCGCGGCCTATTTTTGGCGCGGCGAGGGGGTGGGCAAAGTGTCACCCCATTCCGAGACCGGCGGACGAAGTTCGCCAGCCCACCCCCCAAGGCTATAGCCCACCCCTTTTTTGGGCATTTTTCTGCAGGACGAACTTGGCGCCAAGGGGTTCGGCTGCTTTTTTTTGGGCGCGGCTGAGCCCGGGGCCTATTTTTGTAGCGGGGAGGGGATGGGAAAAGTCTCGGCCCATTCCGAGTCCGGGGGACGAAGTTCGCCGGCCCCACGCCCCAAGGCTATATAGCCCACCCCTTTTTTGGGCATTTTTCCGCAGGTCGAACTTGGCGCCAAGGGGTTCGGCTGCTCTTTTTTGGGCGCGGCTGTGTCCGCGGCCTATTTTTATCATGGGGAGGGGGTGGGAAAAGTCTCGGCCCTTTCTGTGTACGGCGGACGAACTTCGGCTGCCCCACGCCCCAAGGCTATAGCACACCCCTTTTTGGGCATTTTTCCGCATGACGAACTTGGCGCCAAGGGGTTCGGCAGCACCTTTTTCGGCGCGGCTGTGCAAGCGGCCTATTTTTGTCGCGGGGAGGGGGTGGGCAAAGTCTCGGCCCATTCCGAGTCCGGTGGACGAAGTTCGCCATCCCCACGCCCTTTTTTGGGCATTTTTCCGCAGGACGAACTTGGCGCCAAGGGGTTCGACTGCTCTTTTTTGGGCGCGGCTGTGCCCGCGGCCTATTTTTACCGTGGGGAGGGGGTGGGAAAAGTCTCGGCCCGTTCTGTGTACGGCGGACGAACGTCGGCTGCCCCACGCCCCAAGGCTATATAGCCCACCCCTTTTTTTGGGCATTTTTCCGCAGGACGAACTTGACGCCTAGGGGTTCGGCTGCTCTTTTTTGGGCGCGGCTGTGCCCGTGGCCTATTTTTGTTGAGGGGAAAGGGTGAGCAAAGTCTCGGCCCATTCCGAGTCCGGCAGACGAAGTTCGCCCGCCCCACGCCCCAAGGCTATATCCCACCCCTTTTTTGGGCATTTTTCCGCAGGACGAACTTGGCGCCAAGGGGTTCGGCTGCTCTTTTTTGGGCGCGGCTGTGCCCGCGGCCTATTTTTGTCACGGGGAGGGGGTGGGAAAAGTCTTGGCCTATTCCGAGGCCGGCGGACGAACTTCGGCAGCCCCACGCCCCAAGGCTATTGCACACCCCTTTTTTGGGCATTTTTCCGCAGGACGAACTTGGTGCCAAGGGGTTCGACTGCTGTTTTTTGGACGCGGCTGTGCCCGCGGTCTATTTTTATCGTGGGGAGGGGGTGGGAAAAGTCTCGGCCCGTTCTGTGTACGGCGGACGAACTTCGGCTGCCCCATGCCCCAAGGCTATAGCACACCCCTTTTTGGGCATTTTTCCGCAGGACGAACTTGGCTCCAAGGGGTTCGGCTTCTCTTCATTTTGGCGCGGCTGTGCCAGTGGCCTATTTTTGTCATGGGGAGGGGGTGGGCAATGTCTCGGGACATTCCGAGGAAGGAGAACGAAGTGCGCCGGCCCCACGCCCAAAGGCTATTGCACACCCCTTTGTTGGGCATTTTTCCGCTGGACGAACTTGGCGCTAAGGGCTTCGGCAGCTCTTTTTTGGGCGCCGCTGTGCCCGCGGCCTTTTTTGTCGCGGGGAGGGGGTGGGAAAAGTCTCGGCCCATTCCGAGTCCAGCGGACTAACTTCGGCAGCCCCACGCCCCAAGGCTTTAGCATACGCTTTTTTTGGGCATTTTTCCGCAGGACGAACTTGGCGCCATGGGGGTCGACAGCTCTTTTTTGGGCGCGGCTGTGCCCGAGGCCTATTTCTGTCATGGAGAGGGGTGGCCAAAGTCTCAGCCCATTCCGAGGAAGGCGGACGAAGTGCGCCGGCCCCACGCCCGAAGGCTATAGCACGCCCCTTTTTTGGGCATTTTTCCGCAGGACGAACTTGGCGCCAAGGGGTTCGACTGCTCTTTTTTGGGCGCGGCTGTGCCCGCGGCCTATTTTTGGCGCGCGGAGGGGTTGTCAAGGTCTCGGCCCATTCCGAGTCCGGAGGACGAAGTTCGGCAGCCCCACGCCCCAAGGCCATAGCCCACCCCTTTTTTGGGCATTTATCCACAGGACGAACTTGGCGCCAAGGGATTCGGCTGCTTTTTTTTGGGTGCGGCTGTGCCCACGGCCTATCTTTGTTGCGGGGAGAGGGTGGGTAATGTCTCGGCCCATTCCGAGTCCGGCGGATGAATTTCGCCAGCCCCATGCCCCAAGGATATAGCACACCCCTTTTTTGGGCATTTTTCCGCAGGACGAACTTGGCGCCAAGGGGTTCGGCTGCTCTTTTTTGGGCGCGGCTGTGCCCGCGGCCTATTTTTGTCGCGGGGAGGGGGTGGACAGAGTCTCGGCCCATTCCGAGGAAGGCGGAGGAACTTTGCGGGCCCCACGCCCCAAGGCTATAGCCCACCCCCTTTTTGGGCATTTTTCCGCAGGACGGACTTGGCGCCAAGGGGTTCGGCTTCTCTTTTTTGGACGCGGCTGTGCCCGTGGCCTATTTTGGTCGCGGGGAGGGGGCGTGTAATGTCTCGGCCCATTCCGAGTCCGGAGGACGAAGTTCGCCAGCCCCACGCCCCAAGGCTATAGCCCACCCCTTCTTTGGGCATTTTTCCGCAGGACGAACTGGGCGTCAAGGCGGTTGGCTGCTCTTTTTTGGGCGCGGCCACGGCCGCGGCCTATTTTTGTTGCGGGGAGGGAGTGGGCAAAGTCTCGGCCCATTCCGAGTCCGGAGGACGAAGTTCGGCAGCCCCAAGCCCCAAGGCTGTAGTACACCCCTTTTTTGGGCTTTTTTCCACAGGACGAACTTGGCGCCAAGGGGTTCGACTGCTCTTTTGTGGGCGAGGCTGTGCCCGCGGCCTATTTCTGTCGTGGGGAGGGGGTGGCCAGAGTCTCAGCCCATTCTGAGGAAGGCGGACGAAGTGCGCCGGCCCCACGCCCAAAGCCTATAGCACGCCCCTTTTTTGGGCATTTTTCCGCAGGACGAACTTGGCGCCAAGGGGTTCGGCTGCTCTTTTTTGGGCGTGGCTGTGCCCGCGGCCTATTTTTGGTGTGGGGAAGGGGTGGGCAAAGTCTCGGCCCATTCCGAGTCCGGCGGACGAAGTTCGCCAGCCCCACGCTCCAAGGCTATAGCCCACCCCTTTTTTGGGCATTTTTCCGCAGGACGAACTTGGCGCCAAGGGGTTCGGCTGCTCTTTTTTGGGCGCGGCTGTGCCCGGGGCCTATTTCTGTCATGGGGAGGGGTGGCCAAAGTCTCAGCCCACTCCGAGGAAGGCGGACCAAGTGCGCCGGCCCCACGCCCGAAGGCTATATCACGCCCCTTTTTTGGGCATTTTTCCGCAGGACGAACTTGGCGCCAAGGGGTTCGACTGCTCTTTTTTGGGCGTGGCTGTGCCCGCGGCCTATTTTTGGTGTGGGGAAGGGGTGGGCAAAGTCTCGGCCCATTCCGAGTCCGGCGGACGAAGTTCGCCAGCCGCACGCTCCAAGGCTATAGCCCACCCCTTTTTTGGGCATTTTTCCGCAGGACGAACTTGGCGCCAAGGGGTTCGGCTGCTCTTTTTTGGGCGCGGCTGTGCCCGGGGCCTATTGCTGTCATGGGGAGGGGTGGCCAAAGTCTCAGCCCACTCCGAGGAAGGCGGACGAAGTGCGCCGGCCCCACGCCCGAAGGCTATATCACGCCCCTTTTTTGGGCATTTTTCCGCAGGACGAACTTGGCGCCAAGGGGTTCGACTGCTCTTTTTTGGGCACGGCTGTGCCCGCGGCCTACCTTTGTCATGGGGAGGGGGTGGGTAAATTCTCGGCCCATTCCGAGTCCGGAGGACGAAGTTCGCCAGCCCCATGCCCCAAGGCTATAGCCCACCTCTTTTTTGGGCATTTTTCCGCAGGACGAACTGGGCGTCAAGGCGGTCGGCTGCTCTATTTTGGGCGCGGCCACGGCCGCGGCCTATTTTGGTTGCGGGGAGGGAGTGGGCAAAGTCTCGGCCCATTCCGAGTCCGGATGACGAAGTTCGGCAGCCCCACGCCCCAAGGCCATAGCCCACCCCTTTTTTGGGCATTTATCCGCAGGATGAACTTGGCGCCAAGGGGTTCGGCTGCTCTGTTTTGGGCGCGGCTGTGCCCGCGGCCTATTTTTGTCGCGGGGAAGGGGTGGACAAAGTCTCGGCCCATTCCGAGGAAGGCGGACGAAGTTCGCCAGCCCCACGCCCAAAGGCTATAGCACACCCCTTTTTTGGGCATTTTTGCGCGGGACGAACTTGGCGCCAAGGGGTTCGGCAGCTCTTTTTTGGGCGCGGCTGTGCCCGCGGCCTTTTTTTGTCGCGGGGAGGGGGTGGGAAAAGTCTCGGCCATTCCGAGTCCAGCGGACGAACTTCGGCAGCCCCACGCCCCAAGGCTATAGTACACCCCTTTTTTGGGCATTTTTCCGCAGGACGAACTTGGCGCCAAGGGGTTCGACTGCTCTTTTTTGGGCGCGGCTGTGCCCGCGGCCAATTTTTGGTGGGGGGAGGGTGTTGGCAATGTCCCGGCCCATTCCGAGGAAGGCGGAGGAACTTTCCCGGCCCCACGCCCAAAGGCTCTAGCACACCACTTTTTTGGGCATTTTTCCGCAGGACGAACTTGGCGCCAAGGGGTTCGGCTGCTCTTTTTTGGGTGCGGCTGCGGCCGCGGCCTATTTTTGTTGCGGGGAGGGAGTGGGCCAAGTCTCGGCCCATTCCGAGCCCGGAGGACGAAGTTCGCCAGCCCCACGCCCCAAAGCTATTGCCCACCACTTTTTTGGGCATTCATCCGCAGGATGAACTTGGCGCCAAGGGGTTCGGCTGCTCTTTTTTGGGCGCGGCTATGCCCGCGGCCTATTTTGGTCGTGGGGAAGGGGTGGGCAAAGTCTCGGCCCATTCCGAGGAAGGCGGACGAAGTTCGCCAGCCCCACGTCCCAAGGCTATAGCCCACCCCCTTTTTGGGCATTTTTCCGCAGGACGAACATAGCGCCAAGGGGTTCGGCTGCTCTTTTTGGGACGTGGCTGTGCCTGCGGCCTATTTTTGTCACGGGGAGGGGGTGGGTAATGTCTCGGCCCATTCCGAGTCCGGAGGACGAAGTTCGCCAGCCCCACGCCCCAAGCCTATAGCCCACCCTTTTTTTGGGCATTTTTCCGCAGGACGAACTTGGCGCCAAGGGGTTCGGCTGCTCTTTTTTGGGTGCGGCTGCGGCCGCGGCCTATTTTTGTTGCGGGGAGGGAGTGGGCAAAGTCTCGGCCCATTCCGAGTCCGGAGGACGAAGTTCGGCAGCCCCACGCCCCAAGGCCATAGCCCACCCCTTTTTTCGGCATTTATCCGCAAGATGAACTTGGCGCCAAGGGGTTCGCCTGCTCTTTTTTGGGCACGGCTGTGCCCGCAGCCTATTTTTGTAGCGGGGAAGGGGTGGCCAAAGTCTCGGCCCATTCCGAGGAAGGCGGACGAAGTTCGCCAGCCCCACGCCCCAAGGCTATAGCACACCCCTTTTTTGGGCATTTCGCCACAGGACGAACTTGGCGCCAAGGGGTTCGGCTGCTCTTTTTTGGGCACGGCTATGCCCGCGGCCTATTTTTGTAATGGGGTGAGGGTGGGAAATTTCTCGGCCCATTCCGAGTGCGGCGGATGAAGTGCGCCCGCCCCACGCCCAAAGGCTATAGCACACCCCTTTTTTGGGCATTTTTCCGCAGGACGAACTTGGCGCCAAGGGGTTCGCCTGCTCTTTTTTGGGCGCGGCTGTGCCCGCGCCCTATTTTTCTCGCGGGGAGGGGGTGGCCAAAGTCTCGGCCCATTCCGAGTCTGGCGGACGAAGTTCGCCCGCCCCACGCCCCAAGGCTATAGCCCACCCCCTTTTTGGGCGTTTTTCCGCAGGACGAACTTGGCACCACGGGGTTCGGCTGCTCTGTTTTGGGCGCGGCTGTGCCCGCGGCTTATTTTTGTCGCGTGGAGGGGGTGTACGAAGTCTCGGCCCATTCCGAGCCCGGCGGACAAAGGGCGCCCGCCCCACGTCCCAAGGCTATCGCCCACCCCCTTTTTGGTCGTTTTTCCGCAGGACGAACTTGGCACCATGGGGTTCGGCTGCTCTGTTTTGGGCGCGGCTGTGCCCGCGGCTTATTTTTGTCGCGTGGAGGGGGTGTACGAAGTCTCGGCCCATTCCGAGTCCGGCGGACGTAGTTCGCCCGCCCAACATACCAAGGCTATAGCCCACCCCTTTTTTGGGCATTTTTCCGCAGGACGAACCTGGCGCCAAGCGGTTCGGCTGCTCTTTTTTGGGCGCGGCTGAGCCCGCGGCCTATTTTTGGCGTGGGGAGAGGATGGCCAAAGTCTCGGCCCATTCTGAGGAAGGGGGATGAACTTTGCCGGCCCCACGCCCAAGCACACCCCTTTTTTGGGCATTTTTCCGCTGGACGAACTTGGCGCGAAGGGGTTCGGCTGCTCTTTTTTGGGCGCGGCTGTGCCCGGGGCTATTTTTATTGCGGGGAGGGGGTGGGCAAAGTGCGGGCCCATTCCAAGTCCGGCGGACGATGTTCGCCCGCCCCACGCCCCAAGGCTATAGCCCACCCCTTTTTTGGACATTTTCCGCAGGACGAAGTTGGCGCCAAGGGGTTCGGCTGCTCTTTTTTGGGGACGGCCGAGCCAGCGGCCTATTTTTGTCGCGGGGAGGGGGTGGGAAAAGTCTCGACCCATTCCGAGTCCGGCGGACGAACCTCGGCAACCCCACGCCCCAAGGCTATGGCCCACCCCCTATTTGGGCATTTTTCCGCAGGGCGAACTTGGCACCAAGGGGTTCGGCTGCTCTTTTTTGGGCGCGGCTGTGCCCGGGGCTATTTTTATCGCGGGGAGGGGGTGGGCAAAGTGCGGGCCCATTCCAAGTCCGGCGGACGATGTTCGCCAGCCCCACGCCCCAAGGCTATAGCCCACCCCTTTTTTGGACATTTTTCCGCAGGACGAAGTTGGCGCCAAGGGGTTCGGCTGCACTTTTTTGGGGGCGGCCGAGCCCGCGGCCTATTTTTGTCGCGGGGAGGGGGTGGGAAAAGTCTCGACCCATTCCGAGTCCGGCGGACGAACTTCGGCAACCCCACGCCCCAAGGCTATGGCCCACCCCCTATTTGGGCATTTTTCCGCAGGACGAACTTGGCGCCAAGGGGTTCGGCGGCTCTTTTTTGGGCGCGGCTGTGCCCGTGGCCTATTCTTGTCAGGGGGTGGGGGTGGGCAAAGTCTCGACCCATTCCGAGGAAGGCGGATGAACTTTGCCGTCCCCACGCCCAAAGGCTATACCACACCCCCTTTTTGGGCATTTTTCCCTAGGACGAACTTGGCGCCAAGGGGTTCGGCTGCTCTTTTTTGGGCGCGGCTGTGCCCGCGGCCAATTTTTGTCGCCGGGAGGGGGTGGGCATAGGTTCGGCCCAGCCCGAGTCCGGCGGACGAAGTTCGCCGGCCCCACGCCCCAAGGCTATAGCACACCCCTTTTTTGGTCATTTTTTCGCAGAACGAACTTGGCGCCAAGGGGTTCGGCTGATCTTTTTTGGGCGCGGGTGTGCCACGGACTATTTTTGTCGCGGGGAGGGGTGGGAAAAGTCTCGGCCCATTCCGAGTCCGGCGGACGAGTTCGCCAGCCCCACGCCCTAAGGCTATAGCCCACCCCCCTTTTGGGCATTTTTCCGCAGGACAAACTTGGCGCCAAGGGGTTCGGCGGCTCTTTTTTGGGCGCGGCTGTGTCCGTGGCCTATTCTTGTCAGGGGGTGGGGGTGGGCAAAGTCTCGACCCATTCCAAGGAAGGCGGATGAACTTTGCCGTCCCCACGCCCAAAGGCTATACCACACCCCCTTTTTGGGCATTTTTCCCCAGGACGAACTTGGCGCCATGGGGTTCGGCTGCTCTTTTTTGGGCGCGGCTGTGCCCGCGGCCTATTTTTGTCGCAGGGAGGGGATGGACAAATTCTCGGCCCAGTCCGAGTCCGGCGGACGAAGTGCGCCAGCCCCACGCCCCAAGGCTATAGCCCACCACCCTTTTGGGCATTTTTTCGCAGAACGAACTTGCCGCCAAGGGGTTCGGCTGATCGTTTTTGGGCGCGGCTGTGCCGCGGACTATTTTTGTCGTGGGGAGGGGGTGACCAAAGTCTCGGCCCAATCTGAGGAAGGCGGATGAACTTTGCCGGCCCCACGACCAAAGGCTATAGCACACCCCTTTTTTGGGCATTTTTCCACAGGACGAACTTGGCGCCAAGGCGTTCGGCTGCTCTTTTTTCGGCGCGGCTGTGCCCGTGGCCTATTTTTGTTGCGGGGAGGGGGTGGCCAAAGTCTCGGCCCATTCCGAGTCCAGCTGACTAACTTTGCCGGCCCCACGCCCAAAGGCTATGGCACACCCCTTTTTTGCGCATTTTTCCGCAGGACGGACTTGGCGCCAAGGTGTTCGGCTGTTCTTTTTTGGGCACGGCTGTACCGGCGGCCTATTTTTATCGCGGTGAGGGGGTGGGAAAAGTCTCGGCCCATTCCGAGTCCGGCGGACGAACTTTGCCGACCCCGCGCCCCGAGGCTATAGCACACCCCTTTTTTGGGCATTTTTCCGCAGGACGACCTTGGCGCCGAGGGGTTCGGCTGCTCTTTTTTAGGCGCGGCTGCACCCGCGGCCTATTTTTGGCGCGGGGAGGGGGTTGCCAAAGTCTCGGCCCATTCCGAGTCCGGCTGACTAACTTTGCCGGCCCCACGCCCAAAGGCTATGGTACACCCCTTTTTTGCGCATTTTTCCGCAGGACGAACTTAGCGCCAAGGGGTTCGGCTGCTCTTTTTTGGGCGCGGCTGTGCCCGCGTCCTATTTTTGTAGCGGGGAGGGGTTGGACAAAGTCTCGGCCCATTCCGAGTTCGGCGGACGAACTTCGCCAGCCCCACGCCCCAAGGCTATAGCCCACCCCTTTTTTGGGCATTTTTCCGCAGGACGAACTTGGCGCCAAGGGGTTCGGCTGCTCTTTTTAGGGCACGGCTGTGCCCGTGGCCACTGTTTGTCGCAGCGAGGGGGTGGGAAAAGTCTCGGCCCATTCCGAGTCCGGCGGATGAAGTGGGCCAGCCCCACGCCCCAAGGCTATAGCCCACCCCTTTTTTGGGCATTTTTCCGCTGGACCAACTTGGCGTTAAGGGGTTCGGCCGCTCTTTTTTGGGCGTGGCTAATCCCGCGGCCTATTTTTGTCACAGGGAGGGGGTGGGCAAAGTATCGGCCGATTCCGGGGATGGCGGACGAAGTTCGCCGGCCCCACGCGCAAAGGCTATAGCACACCCCTTTTTTGGGCATTCCGCAGGATGAACTTGGCGCCAAGGGGTTTGGCTGCTCTTTTTTGGACGCGGCTGTGCCCTCGGCCTATTTTTGTCGTGGGGAGGGGGTGGGCAAACTCTCGGCCCATTCCGAGTCCGGCGGATGAAGTTCGCCAGCCCCACGCCCCAAGGCTATAGCCCACCCCCTTTTTGGGCATTTTTCCGCAGGATGAACCTGGCGCCAAGGGGTTCGGCTGCTCTTTTTTGGGCGCGGTTGTGCCCGCAGCTTATTTTTAGTGCAGGGAGGGGGTGGGCCAAGTCTCGGCCCATTCCGAGGAAGGCGGATGAACTTTGCCGGCCCCACGCCCAAAGGCTATAACACACCCCATTTTTGGGCATTTTTCCGCAGGACGAACTTGGCACCAAGGGGTTCGGCTGCTCTTTTTTGGGCGCGGCGGTGCCCGCGGCCTATTTTTGTCACAGGGAGGGGGTGGAAAATGTCTCGGCCCCTTCCGAGCAAGGTGCACGAAGTTTGCCTGCCCCACGCCCCAAGGCCATAGCCCACCCCCTTTTTGGGCATTTTTCCGCAGGACGAACTTGGCGCCAGGGGGTTCGTCCTCTCTTTTTAGGGCACGGCTGTGCCCGCGGCCTATGTTTGTCGCGGGGAGGGGGTGGGAAAAGTCTCGGCCCATTCCGAGTCCGGTGGACGAAGTTGGCCAGCCCCACGCCCCAAGGCTATAGCCCACCCCTTTTCTGGGCATTTTTCCACAGGACGAACATGGCGTTAAGGGGTTCGGCTGCTCTTTTTTGTGCGCGGCTGTGCCCGAAGCTTACTTTTAGTGCGGGGAGGGGGTGGGCAAAGACTCGGCCCATTCCGAGGAAGGCGGACGAAGTTCGCCGGCCCCACGCCCAAAGGCTATAGCACACCCCTTTTTTGGGAATTTTTCCGCAGGGCGAACTTGGCGCCAAGGGGTTCGGCTGCTCTTTTTTGCGCGCGGCTGGGCCCGCGGCCTATTTTTGTCGCAGGGAGGGGGTGGGAAAAGTCTCGGCCCATTCCGAGTCCGGCGTACGAACTTCGGCAGCCCCACGCCCCATGGCTATAGCACACCCCTTTTTTGGGCATTTTTCCGCAGGACGAACTTGGCGCAATGGGGTTTGGCTGCTCTTTTTTGGATGCGGCTGTGCCCGCGGCCTATTTTTGTCGTGGGGAGGGGGTGGGCAAACTCTCGGCTCATTCCGAGTCCGGCGGACGAAGTTCGCCAGCCCCACGACCCAAGGCTATAGCCCACCCTTTTTTGGGCATTTTTCCACAGGACGAACATGGCGCTAAGGGGTTCGGCTGCTCTTTTTTGGGCGCGGCTGTGCCCGCAGCTTATTTTTAGTGCAGGGAGGGGGTGGGCAAACTCTCGGCCCATTCCGAGGAAGGCGGACGAAGTTCGCCGGCCCCACGCCCAAAGGCTATAGCCCACCCCTTTTTTGGGCATTTTTCCGCCGGACGAACTTGGCACCAAGGGGTTCGGCTGCTCTTTTTTGCGCGAGGCTGTGCCCGCGGCCTATTTTTGTCGTGGGGAGGGGGTGGGCAAAGTCTCGGCCCATTCCGAGGAAGGCGGACGAAGTTCGCCCGCCCCACGCCCCAAGGCTATAGCCCACCCCCTTTTTGGGCATTTTTCCGCAGGACGAACCTGGCGCCAAGGGGTTCGGCTGCTCTTTTTTGGGCGCGGCTGTGCCCGTAGCTTATTTTTAGTGCGGGGGGGGGGGGTGGGCAAATTCCCGGCCCATTCCGTGGAAGACGGACGAAGTTCGCCGGCTCCGCGCCCAAAGGCTATAGCACACCCCTTTTTTGGGCATTTTTCCGCAGGACGAACTTGGCGCCAAGGGGTTCGCCAGCACTTTTTTGGGCGCGGCTGGGCCCGCAGCCTATTTTTGTCGCTGGAGGGGGTGTGAAAAGTCTCGGCCCATTCCGAGGAAGGCGGACGAAGTTCGCCGGCCCCACGCCCAAAGGCTATAGCACACCCCTTTTTTGGGCATTTTTCCGCAGGACGAACTTGGCGCCAAGGGGTTCGGCTGCTCTTTTTTGGATGCGGCTGTGCCCGCGGCCTATTTTTGTCGTGGGGAGGGGGTGGGCAAACTCTCGGCTCATTCCGAGTCCGGCGGACGAAGTTCGCCAGCCCCACGACCCAAGGCTATAGCCCACCGTTTTTTGGGCATTTTTCCACAGGACGAACATGGCGCTAAGGGGTTCGGCTGCTCTTTTTTGGGCGCGGCTGTGCCCGCAGCTTATTTTTAGTGCGGGGAGGGGGTGGGCAAACTCTCGGCCCATTCCGAGGAAGGCAGACGAAGTTCGCCAGCCCCACGCCCAAAGGCTATAGCCCACCCCTTTTTTGGGCATTTTTCCGCAGGACGAACTTGGCGCCAAGGGGTTCGCCAGCACTTTTTTGGGCGCGGCTGGGCCCGCAGCCTATTTTTGTCGCTGGAGGGGGTGGGAAAAGTCTCGGCCCATTCCGAGGAAGGCGGACGAAGTTCGCCGGCCCCACGCCCAAAGGCTATAGCACACCCCTTTTTTGGGCATTTTTCCGCAGGACGAACTTGGCGCCATGGGGTTCGGCTGCTCTTTTTTGGATGCGGCTGTGCCCGTGGCCTATTTTTGTCGAGGGGAGGGGGTGGGCAAACTCTCGGCTCATTCCGAGTCCGGCGGACGAAGTTCGCCAGCCCCACGACCCAAGGCTATAGCCCACCCTTTTTTGGGCATTTTTCCACAGGACGAACATGGCGCTAAGGGGTTCGGCTGCTCTTTTTTGGGCGCGGCTGTGCCCGCAGCTTATTTTTAGTGCAGGGAGGGGGTGGGCAAACTCTCGGCCCATTCCGAGGAAGGCAGACGAAGTTCGCCAGCCCCACGCCCAAAGGCTATAGCCCACCCCTTTTTTGGGCATTTTTCCGCAGGACGAACTTGGCGCCAAGGGGTTCGGCTGCTCTTTTTTACGCGAGGGTGTGCCCGCGGCCTATTTTTGTCGTGGGGAGGGGGTGGGCATAGTCTCGGCCCGTTCCGTGGAAGGCGGACGAAGTTCGACGGCCCCACACCCCAAGGCTATAGCCCACCCCCTTTTTGAGCATTTTTCCGCAGGACGAACCTGGCGCCAAGGGGTTCGGCTGCTCTTTTTTGGGCGCGGCTGTGCCCATAGCTTATTTTTAGTGCGGGGGGGGGGGTGGGCAAATTCTCGGCCCATTCCGAGGAAGGCGGACGAAGTTCGCCGGTCCCACGCCCAAAGGCTATAGCACACCCCTTTTTTGGGCATTTTTCCGCAGGACGAACTTGGCGCCAAGGGGTTCGGCTGCTCTTTTTTGGGCGCGGTTGTGCCCGCGGCCTATTTTTGTCCTAGGGAGGGGGTGGCCAAACTCTCGGCCCATTCCGAGTCCCGCGGACGAAGTTCGCCCGCCCCACGCTCCAAGGCTGTATAGCCCACCCCCTTTTTGAGCATTTTTCCGCAGGACGAACTTGGCGCCAAGGGGTTCGGCTGCTATTTTTTGGGCGCGGCTGTGCCCGTAGCTTATTTTTAGTGCGGGGAGGGGGTGGGCAAAGTCTCGGCCCATTCCGAGGAAGGCGGACGAAGTTCACCAGCCCCACACCCAAAGGCTATAGCGCACCCCTTTTTTGGGCATTTTTCCGCAGGACGAACTTGGCGCCAAGCGGTTCGGCTGCTCTTTTTTGCGTGAGGCTGTGCCCGCGGCCTACGTTTGTCGCGGGGAGGGGGTGGGCAAAGGCTCGGCCCATTCCGAGGAAGGCGGATGAAGTTCGCCCGCCCCACGCCCCAAGGCTATAGCCCACCCCTTTTTTGGGCATTTTTCCGCCGGACGAATTTAGCGCCAAGGGGTTCGGCTGCTCTTTTTTTGCACGTGGCTGTGGAGGGGGTGAGAAAAGTCTCGGCCCATTCCGAGTCCGGCGGATGAACTTCGGCAGCCCCACGCCCCAAGGCTATAGCACACCCCTTTTTTGGGCATTTTTCCGCAGGAAGAACTTGGCGCCAAGGAGTTCGTCTGCTTTTTTTTGGGCGCGGCTGTGCCCACGGCCTATTTTTGTTGCGGGGAGGGGGTGGCCAAAGTCTCGGCACATTCCGAGTCCGGCGGACGAAGTTCGCCCGCCCCACGCCCCAAGGCTATAGCCCACCCCTTTTTTGGGATTTTTCCGCAGGACGAACTTGGCGCCAAGGGGTTCGGCTGCTCTTTTTTGGGCGCGGCTGTGCCCGCGGCCTATTTTTATCGTTGGGAGGGGGTGGGAAAAGTCTCGGCCCGTTCTGTGTACGGCGGATGAGCTTCGGCTGCCCCACGCCCCAAGGCTATAGCACACCCCTTTTTGTCCATTTGTCCGCAGGACGAACTTGGCACCAAGGGGTTCGGCTGCTATTCTTTTTGGCGCGGATGTGCCCGCGGCCTATTTTTGTCACGGGGAAGAGGTGGGCAGAGTCTCGGCCCATTCCGAGTCCGGCGTACGGAGTACGCCCGGCCCACGCCCCAAGGCTATAGCCCACCACTTTTTTGGGCATTTTTCCACAGGACGAACTTGGTGCCAAGGGGTTTAGCTGCTCTTTTTTGGGCGCGGCTGTGCCCGCGGCCAATTTTTGTCGCGGGGAGGGGGTGGGAAAGGTCTCGGCCCATTCCGAGCCCGGCGGACGAACTTTGCCGGCCCCACGCCCAATGGCTAAAGCACACCCCTGTTTTGGGCATTTTCCCGCAGTACGAACTTGGCGCCAAGGGGGTCGACTGCTCTATATTGGGCGCGGCTATGCCCGCGGCCTATTTTTGGCACGGCAAGGGGGTGGGCAAAGTCTCGCCCCATTCCGAGATCGGCGGACGAAGTTCGCCAGCCCCACCCCCCAAGGCCCCACCCCCCAAGGCTATAGCCCACCTCTTTTTTAGACATTTTTCCGCTGGACAAACTAGGCGCCAAGGTGTTCGGCTGCTATTTTTTGGGCGCGGCTGTGCCCGCAGCCGATTTTTGTCGCGGGGAGGGGGTGGTCAAAGTCTCGGCCCATTCCGTGTCCGGCGGACGAAGTGCGCCAGCCCGACGCCCCAAGGTTATAGCCCACCCCTTTTTTGGGCATTTTTCCGCAGGACGAACTTGGCGCCAAGGGGTTCGGCTGCTCATTTTTGGGCGCGTCTGTGCCCGTGGCCTATTTTTGTCGTGGGGAGGGGGTGGGCAAAGTCTCGGCCCATACCGAGTCCGGCGGACGAAGTTCGCCAGCCCCATGCCCCAAGGCTATAGCCCACCCCTTTTTTAGGCATTTTTCCGCAGGACGAACTTGGCGCCAAGAGGTTCGGCTGCTTTTTTTGGGCGCGGCCTATTTTTGTCAGGGGGAGGGGGTGTGCAAAGTCTCGGCACATTCCGAGTCCGGCGGACGAAGTTCGCCAGCCCCACGCCCCAAGGCTATAGCCCACTCCTTTTTTGGGCTTTTTTCCGCCGGACGAACCTGGCGCCAAGGGGTTCGACAGCTCTTTTTTGGGCGTGGCTGTGCCCGCAGCCTATTTTTGACGCGGGGAGGGGGTGGTCAAAGTATCGGCCCTTTCCGTGTCCGGCGGACGAAGTGCGCCAGCCCCAAGCCCCAAGGTTATAGCACACCGCTTTTTTGGGCATTTTTCCGCAGGACGAACTTGGCGCCAAGGGGTTCGGCTGCTCTTTTTTGGGCGCGGCTGTGCCCGTGGCCTATTTTTGTCACGGGGAGAGGGTGGGAAATATCTTGGCCCATTCCAAGTCCGGCGGACGAACTTCGGCAGCCCCTTACCCCAAGGCTATAGCATACCCCTTTTTTGGCCATTTTTCCGCAGGACGAACTTGGCGCCATGGGGGTCGACAGCTCTTTTGGGCGCGGCTGTGCCCGCGGCCTATTTTTGTCGCGGGGAGGGGGTGGGCAAAGTCTGGGCCCAGTCCGAGTCCGGCGGACGAAGTTCGCCCGGCCCACGCTCCAAGGCTACAGCGCACCCCTTTTTTGGGCATTTTTCCGCAGGACAAACTTGGCTCCAAGGGGTTTCGTTCTCTTTTTTGGGCGTGGCTGTGCCTGCGGCCTATTTTTGTCGCGGGGAGGGGGTGGGCCAAGACTCGGCCCATTCCGAATTTAGCGGACGAAGTTCGCCCGCCCCACGCTCCAAGGCTATACCCACGCCCTTTTTGCGCATTTTTCCGCAGGACGAACTTGGCGCCAAGGGGTTCGGCTGCTCTTTTTTGCGCGCGGCTGTGCCCGTTGCCTATTTTTGTCGCTGGGAGGGGGTGGACAACGTCTCGGCGCATTCCGAATCCGGCGGACGAAGTTCGCCAGCCCCACGCCACAACGCTATAACCCACCCCCTTTTTGGGCATTTTTTCGCAGGACGAACATGGCGCCGAGGGGTTCGGCTGCTCTTTTTTGGACGTGGCTGTGCCCGCGGCCTATTTTTGGCGCAGGGAGCGGGTGGGAAAAGTCTCGGCCCAATCTGAGTCCGGCAGACGAAGTGCGCCCCCCCACGCCCCAGGGCTATTGCCCACCCCTTTTTTGGGCATTTTTCCGCAGCACGAACTTGGCACCAAGGGGTTCGGCTGCTCTTTTTTGGACGCGGCTGTGCCCGCGGTCTATTTTTGTCGCGGGGAGGGGGTGGGCAAACTCTCGGCACATTCCGAGTCGGGCGGACGAAGTGCGCCAGCCCCACGCCCCATGGCTATAGCCCACTCCTTTTTTGGGCATTTTTCCGCAGGACGAACTTGGCGCCGAGGGGTTCGGCTGCTCTTTTTTGGGCGCGGCTGTGCCCGCGGCCTATTTTTGGTGCAGGGAGGGGGTGGGAAAAGTCGCGGCCCATTCCGAGTCCGGCGGACGAAGTTCGCCGGCCCCACGCCTGAAGGCTATAGCCAACCCCTTTTTTGGGCATTTTTCCGCAGGACGAACTTGGCGCCAAGGGGTTCGTCTGCTCGTTTTTGGGCGCGTCTGTGCCCGTGGCCTATTTTTGTCGTGGGGAGGGGGTGGGCAACGCCTCGGCGCATTCCGAGTCTGGCGGACGAAGTCCGCCAGCCCGATGCCCCAACGCTATAGCCCACCCCCTTTTTGGGCATTTTTCCGCAGGACGAACTTGGTGCCAAGGGGTTCGGCTCCTCTTTATTGGGCGCGGCTGTGCCCGTGGCCTATTTTTGTCGCGGGGAGGGGGTGGTCAATGTCTCGGCCCATTCCGAGTCCGGCGGACGTAGTTCGCCTGCCCCACGGCCCAAGGCTATAGCCCACCCCCTTTTTGGGCATTTTTCCGCCGGACGAACTTGGCGCCAAGGGATTCGGCTGCCCTTTTTTGGGCGCGGCTGTGCCCGTGGCCTATTTTTGTTGCGGGGAGGGGGTGGCCAAAGTCTCGGCACATTTCGAGTCCGGCGGACGAAGTTCGCCAGCCCCACGCCCCAAGGCTATCGCCCACCCCTTTTTTGGGCATTTTCCCGCAGGACGAACTTGGTGCCAAGGGGTTCGGTTGCTCTTTTTTGTGCGCGGCTGTGCCCGCAGCCTATTTTTTGCGCGGGGAGGGGGTGGGAAAAGTCTCGGCCCATTCCGAGTCCGGCGGACGATGTTCGCCTGCCCCACGCCCCAAGGCTATAGCCCACCCCTTTTTTGGGCATTTTCCCGCAGGACGAACTTGGCGCCAAGGGGTTCGGTTGCTCTTTTTTGTGCGCGGCCGTGCCCGCAGCCTATTTTTTGCGCGGGGAGGGGGTGGGAAAAGTCTCGGCCCATTCGAAGTCCGGCGGACAATGTTCCCCTGCCCAACGCCCCAAGGCTATAGCCCACCCCTTTTTTGGGCATTTTTCCGTAGGACGAACTTGGCGCCAAGGGGTTCGGCTGCTCTTTTTTCGGCGCGGCTGGGCCCGAGGCCTATTTTTTGCGCGGGGAGGGGGTGGGAAAAGTCTCGGCCCATTAGAAGTCCGGCGGACGATGTTCGCCTGCCCAACGCCCCAAGGCTATAGCCCACCCCTTTTTTGGGCATTTTTCCGTAGGACGAACTTGGCGCCAAGGGGTTCGGCTGCTCTTTTTTCGGCGCGGCTGGGTCCGAGGCCTATTTTTGTCACGGGGAGGGGGTGGGCAACGACTCGGCCCATTCGGAGTCCGGCGGACGAAGTTCGCCTGCCCCACGCCCCAAGGCTATAGCCCACCCCTTTTTTGGGCATTTTTCAGCAGGACAAACTTGGCGCCAAGGGGTTCGGCTGCTCTTTTTGGGGCGCGGCTGTGCCCGCGGCCTATTTTTGTCGCGGGGAGGGGTGGGCAATGTCTCGGCCCATTCCGAGTCCGGCGGACGAAGTGCGCCCCCCCCCCCCCCCACGCCCCAGGGCTATAGCTCACCCCTTATTTGGGCATTTTTCCGCTGGACGATCTTGGCGCCAAGGGGTTCGTCAGCTCTTTTTCGGATGCGGCTGCGCCCACGGCCTATTTTTGTCGCGGGGAGGGGGTGGTCAAAGTCTCGGTCCATTCCGAGTACGGCGGACGAAGTTCGCCAGCCCCACGCCCCAAGGCTATAGCCCACTCCCTTTTTGGGCATTCTTCCGCAGGACGAACTTGGCGCCAAGGGGTTCGGCTGCTCTTTTTGGGGTGCGGCTGTGCCCGCGGGCTATTTTTGTCGTGGGGAGGGGGTGGGCAATGTCTCGGCCCATTCCGAGTCCGGCGGACGAAGTGCGCCCCCCCCACGCCCCAGGGCAATAGCTCACCCCTTTTTTGGGCATTTTCCCGCAGGACGAACTTGGCGCCAAGGGGTTCGGCTACTCTTTTTTGGGTGCGGCTGTGCCCGCGGCCTATTTCTGTCGCGGGGAGGGGGTGGGAAATGTTTTGGCCCATTCTGAGTCCGGCGGACGTAGTTCGCCAGCCCCACGCCCCAAGGCTATAGCCCACGCCCTTTTTGCGCATTTTTCCGCAGGAGGAACTTGTTGCCAAGGGGTTCGGCTGCTCTTTTTTGGGCGCGGCTGTGCCCGTGACCTATTTTTTTCATGGGGAGGGGGTGGGCAAAGTCTCGGCCCATTCCGAGTCCGGCGGACGTAGTTCGCCTGGCCCACGCCCCACGCCCCAAGGCTATACCCCACCCCCTTTTTGGGCATTTTTCCGCAGGACGAACTTGGCGCCAAGGGGTTCGGCTGCTATTTTTTGGGCAAGGCTGTGCCCGCGGCCTATTTCTGTCGTGGGGAGGGGGTGGCCAAAGTCTCAGCCCATTCCGATGAAGGCGGACGAAGTGCGCCGGCCCCACGCCCAAAGCCTATAGCACGCCCCTTTTTTGGGCATTTTTCCGCAGGACGAACTTGGCGCCAAGGGGTTCGGTTGCTCTTTTTTGTGCGCGGCTGTGCCCGCAGCCTATTTTTTGCGCGGGGAGGGGGTGGGAAAAGTCTCGGCCCATTCCGAGTCCGGCGGACGATGTTCGCCTGCCCCACGCCCCAAGGCTATAGCCCACCCCTTTTTTGGGCATTTTCCCGCAGGACGAACTTGGCGCCAAGGGGTTCGATTGCTCTTTTTTGTGCGCGGCCGTGCCCGCAGCATATTTTTTGCGCGGGGAGAGGGTGGGAAAAGTCTCGGCCCATTCCAAGTCCGGCGGATGATGTTCGCCAGCCCCACGCCCCAAGGCTATAGCCCACTCCCTTTTTGGGCATTCTTCCGCAGGACGAACTTGGCGCCAAGGGGTTCGGCTGCTCTTTTTGGGGCGCGGCTGTGCCCGCGGCCTATTTTTGTCGTGGGGAGGGGGTGGGCAATGTCTCGGCCCATTCCGAGTCCGGCGGACGAAGTGCGCCCCCCCCACGCCCCAGGGCAATAGCTCACCCCTTTTTTGGGCATTTTCCCGCAGGACGAACTTGGCGCCAAGGGGTTCGGCTACTCTTTTTTGGGTGCGGCTGTGCCCGCGGCCTATTTCTGTCGCGGGGAGGGGGTGGGAAATGTTTTGGCCAATTCGGAGTCCGGCGGACGAAGTTCGCCAGCCCCACGCCCCAAGTCTATAGCCCACCCCCTTTTTTTGGGCATTTTTCAGCAGGGCGAACATGACGCCAAGGGGTTCGGCTGCTCTTTTTGGGGCGCGGCTTTGCCCGTGGCCTATTTTTGTCGCGGTGAGGGGGTGGGCAAAGTCTCGGCCCATTCCGAGTCCGGCGGACGTAGTTCGCCTGGCCCACGCCCCACGCCCCAAGGCTATACCCCACCCCCTTTTTGGGCATTTTTCCGCAGGACGAACTTGGCGCCAAGGGGTTCGGCCTCTCGTTTTTGGGTGCGTCTGTGCCTGTGGCCTATTTTTGTCGCGGGGAGGGCGTGGCCAAAGTCTCGGTCCATTCCTTGGAAGGCGGACGAAGTGCGCCGGCCCCACGCCCCAAGGCTATAGCACACCCCTTTTTTGGGCATTTTTCCGCAGTACGAACTGGGTGCCAAGGGGTTCGGCTGCTCTTTTTTGGGCGCGGCTGCGCCCGCGGCCTATTTTTGTCGCGGGGAGGGGGTGGCCAAAGTCTCTGCCCATTCCGACGAAGTGCGCCGGCCCCACGCCCAAACGCTATG
This sequence comes from Citrus glauca, assembly GCA_029633175.1. NCBI lineage: Eukaryota > Viridiplantae > Streptophyta > Magnoliopsida > Sapindales > Rutaceae > Citrus > Citrus glauca. The sequence goes on from JAQOOD010000022.1 coordinate 817,742, forward strand.
GCACACCCCTTTTTCGGGCATTTTTCCGCAGGACGAACTTGGCGCCAAGGGGTTCGGCTGCTCTTTTTAGGGCGAGGCTTTGCCCGCGGCTTATTTTTGGCGCGGGGAGGGGGTGGCCAAAGTCTCGGCCCAATCCGAGGAAGGCGGATGATTTTTGCCGGCCCCATGCCCAATGGCTATAGCACACCCCTTTTTTGGGCATTTTTCCGCAGGACGAACTTGGCGCCAAGGGGTTCGGCTGCTCTTTTTTGCGCGCGGCTGTGGCCGTGGCCTTGATTTGTCGCGGGGAGGGGGTGGGCAAAGTCGCGGCCCATTCCGAGGAAGGCGGACGAAGTTCGCCAGCCCCACGCCCCAAGGCTATAGCCCACCCCCTTTTTGGGCATTTTTCCGGAGGACGAACCTGGCGCCAAGGGGTTCGGCTGCTCTTTTTTTGGCGCGGCTGTGCCCGCGGCCTATTTTTGTCGTGGGGAGGGGGTGGGCAAAGTCTCGGCACGTTCCGAGTCCGGCGGACGAAGTTCGCCTGCCCCACGCCCCAAGGCTATAGCCAACCCCATTTTTGGGCATTTTTCCACAGGACGGACTTGGCGCCAAGGGGTTCGGCTGCTCTTTTTTGCGCGCGGCTGTGCCCGGGGCCTATTGTTGTCGCGGGGAGGGGGAGGGAAAAGTCTCGGCCCATTTCGAGTCCAGCGGACGAAGTTCGCCAGTCCCACGCCCCAAGGCTATAGCCCACCCCTTTTTTGGGCATTTTTCCGCAGGACGAACTTGGCGCCAAGGGGTTCGGCTGCTCTTTTTTGGCTACGGCTGTACCCGCGGCCTATTTTTGTCGCGTGGAGGGTTCACCAGCCCCATGCCCCAAGGCTATAGCCCACCCCCTTTTTGGGCATTTTTCTGCAGGACGAACTTGGTGCCAAGGGGTTCGACTGCTATTTTTTGGGCGCGGCTGTGCCCGCAGCCTATTTTTGGCGCGGGGAGGGGTTGGCCAAAGTCAAGGCCCAATCCGAGGAAGGCGGATGAACTTTGCCGGCCCCACGCCCAAAGGCTATAGCACACCCCTTTTTTAGGCAATTTTCCGCTGGACGAACTTGGCGCCAAGGGGTTCGGCTGCTCTTTTTTGGGCGCGGCTGTCCCTGTGGCCTATTTTTGTCGCGGGGAGGGGGTGGCCAATGTCTCAGCCCATTCCGAGGAAGGCGGACGAAGTTCGCCGGCCCCACGCCCAAAGGCTATAGCACACCCCTTTTTTGGGCATTTTTTCGCAGGACGAACTTGGCGCCAAGGGGTTCGGCTGCTCTTTTTTGGGCGCGGCTGTGTCCGTGTCCTATTTTTGTCACGGGGAGGGGGTGGCCAAAGTCTCGGCCCATTCCGTGGAAGGCGGACGAAGTGCGCCGGCCCCACGCCCAAATGCTATAGCACACCCCTTTTTTGGGCATTTTTCCGCAGGACGAACTTGGCGCCATGGGGCTCGGCTGCTCTTTTATGGGCGCGGCTATGCCCGCGACCTAGTTTTTGCACGGGGAGGGGGTGGGCAAAGTCTCGGCCCATTCCGAGGAAGGGGGATGAACTTTACCGGCCCCGCGCCCAAAAGGCTATAGCACACCCATTTTTTGGGCATATTGCCGCAGGACGATCTTGGCGCCAAGGGGTTCGGCTGCACTTTTTTTGGGCGCGGCTGTGTCCGCGGCCTCTTTTTGTCGCGGGGAGGGGGTGGCCAAGGTCTCGCCCCATTCCGAGGAAGGCAAACAAAGTTCGCCGGCCCCACGCCCAAAGGATATAGCACACCCCTTTTTTGGGCATTTTTCCGCAGGACGAACTTGGTGCCAAGGGGTTCGGCTGTTCTGTTTTGGGCGCGGCTGTGCCCGCGGCCTATTTTTGTCGCGGGGAGGGGGTGGCCAAAGTCTCGGCCCATTCCGAGTCCGGCGGACGAAGTTCGCCAGCCCGACGCCCAAAGGCTATAGCACACCCCTTTTTTGGGCATTTTGCCGCAGGACGAACTTGGCGCCAAGGGGTTCGGCTGCTCTTTTTTGGGCGCGGCTGTGTCCGCGGCCTATTGTTGTCACGGGGAGGGGGTGGCCAAGGTCTCGGCCCATTCCGAGGATGGCAAACGAAGTTCGCCGGCCCCACGCCCAAAGGCTATAGCACACCCCTTTTTTGGGCATTTTTCCGCAGGACGAACTTGGTGCCAAGGGGTTCGGCTGCTCTTTTTTGGGCGAGGCTGTGTCCGCGGCCTATTGTTGTCGCGGGGAGGGGGTGGCCAAGGTCTCGCCCCATTCCGAGGAAGGCAAACAAAGTTCGCCGGCCCCACGCCCAAAGGATATAGCACACCCCTTTTTTGGGCATTTTTCCGCAGGACGAACTTGGTGCCAAGGGGTTCGGCTGTTCTGTTTTGGGCGCGGCTGTGCCCGCGGCCTATTTTTGTCGCGGGGAGGGGGTGGCCAAAGTCTCGGCCCATTCCGAGTCCGGCGGACGAAGTTCGCCAGCCCGACGCCCAAAGGCTATAGCACACCCCTTTTTTGGGCATTTAGCCGCAGGACGAACTTGGCGCCAAGGGGTTCGGCTGCTCTTTTTTGGGTACGGCTATGCCCGCGGCCAATTTTTTTTGCGGGGAGGGGGTGGCCAGTGTCTCGGCCCATTCCGAGGAAGGCGGACGAAGTTTGCCGGCCCCACGCCCAAAGGCTATAGCACACCCCTTTTTTGGGCATTTTTCCGCAGGACGAACTTGGCGCAGATGGGTTCGCCTGCTCTTCTTTGGGCGCGGCTGTGTCCGTGGCCTATTTTTGTCCCGGGGTGGGGGTGGACAAAGTCTCGGCCCATTCTGAGGAAGGCAGACGAAGTGCGCCGGCCCCACGCCCAAAGGCTATAGCACACCCCTTTTGGCCATTTTTCCGCAGGACGAACTTGGCGCCAAGTGGTTCGGCTGCTCTTTCTTGGGCGCGGCTGTGCCCGCGGCCTATTTTTGTCGCGGGGACAGGGTGGGCATAGTCTCTGCCCATTCTGAGTCCGGCAGACGAAGTTCGCCAGCCCCACGCCCAAAGGCTATAGCGCACCCCTTTTTTGGGCATTTTGCCGCAGGACGAACTTGGCGCCAAGGGGTTCGGCTGCTCTTTTTTGGGCGCGGCTGTGTCCGCGGCCTATTGTTGTCACGGGGAGGGGGTGGCCAAGGTCTCGGCCCATTCCGAGGATGGCAAACGAAGTTCACCGGCCCCACGCCCAAAGGCTATAGCACACCCCTTTTTTGGGCATTTTTCCGCAGGACGAACTTGGTGCCAAGGGGTTCGGCTGCTCTTTTTTGGGCGAGGCTGTGTCCGCGGCCTATTGTTGTCGCGGGGAGGGGGTGGCCAAGGTCTCGCCCCATTCCGAGGAAGGCAAACAAAGTTCGCCGGCCCCACGCCCAAAGGATATAGCACACCCCTTTTTTGGGCATTTTTCCGCAGGACGAACTTGGTGCCAAGGGGTTCGGCTGTTCTTTTTTGGGCGCGGCTGTGCCCGCGGCCTATTTTTGTCGCGGGGAGGGGGTGGCCAAAGTCTCGGCCCATTCCGAGTCCGGCGGACGAAGTTCGCCAGCCCGACGCCCAAAGGCTATAGCACACCCCTTTTTTGGGCATTTAGCCGCAGGACGAACTTGGCGCCAAGGGGTTCGGCTGCTCTTTTTTGGGTACGGCTATGCCCGCGGCCAATTTTTTTTGCGGGGAGGGGGTGGCCAGTGTCTCGGCCCATTCCGAGGAAGGCGGACGAAGTTTGCCGGCCCCACGCCCAAAGGCTATAGCACACCCCTTTTTTGGGCATTTTTCCGCAGGACGAACTTGGCGCAGAGGGGTTCGCCCGCTCTTCTTTGGGCGCGGCTGTGTCCGTGGCCTATTTTTGTCCCGGGGTGGGGGTGGACAAAGTCTCGGCCCATTCTGAGGAAGGCAGACGAAGTGCGCCGGCCCCACGCCCAAAGGCTATAGCACACCCCTTTTGGGCATTTTTCCGCAGGACGAACTTGGCGCCAAGTGGTTCGGCTGCTCTTTTTTGGGCGCGGCTGTGCCCGCGGCCTATTTTTGTTGCGGGGAGAGGGTGGGCATAGTCTCTGCCCATTCTGAGTCCGGCAGACGAAGTTCGCCAGCCCCACGCCCAAAGGCTATAGCGCACCCCTTTTTTGGGCATTTTGCCGCAGGACGAACTTGGCGTCAAGGGGTTCGGCTGCTCTTTTTTGGGCGCGGCTGTGTCCGCGGCCTATTGTTGGCACGGGGAGGGGGTGGCCAAGGTCTCGGCCCATTCCGAGGATGGCAAACGAAGTTCGCCGGCCCCACGCCCAAAGGCTATAGCACACCCCTTTTTTGGGCATTTTTCCGCAGGACGAACTTGGTGCCAAGGGGTTCGGCTGCTCTTTTTTGGGCGAGGCTGTGTCCGCGGCCTATTGTTGTCACGGGGAGGGGGTGGCCAAGGTCTCGGCCCATTCCGAGGATGGCAAACGACGTTCGCCGGCCCCACGCCCAAAGGCTATAGCACACCCCTTTTTTAGGCATTTTTCCGCAGGACAAACTTGGTGCCAAGGGGTTCGGCTGCTCTTTTTTGGGCGCGGCTGTGCCCGCGGACTCTTTTTGGTGCGGGGAGGGGGTGGGCAAAGTCTCGGCCCATTCCGAGGAAGGCTGATGAACTTTGCCGTCCCCACGCCCAAAGGCTATAGCACACCCCTTTTTTGGGCATTTTGCCGCAGGACGAACTTGGCGCCAAGGGGTTCGGCTGCTCTTTTTTGGGTGTGGCTGTGCTCGCGGCCTATTTTTGTCATGGGGTGGGGGTGGGAAAAGTCTCGGCCCATTCCGAGTCCGGCGGACGAAGTTCGCCCGCCCCACGCCCCAAGGCTATAGCCCACCCCTTTTTTGGGCATTTTTCCGCCAGACGAACTTGCCGCCAAGGGCTTCGGCTGCTCTTTTTTGGGTGCGGCTGTGTCCGTGGCCTATTTTTGTCATGGGGTGGGGGTGGGAAAAGTCTCGGCCCATTCCGAGTCCGGCGGACGAAGTTCGCCCGCCCCACGCCCCAAGGCTATAGCCCACCCCTTTTTTGGGCATTTTTCCGCAGGACGAACTTGGCGCCAAGGGGTTCGGCTGTTCTTTTTTGGGCGCGGCTGTGCCCGCGGCCTATTTTTGGTGCGGGGAGGGGGTGGGCAAAGTCTTGACCCATTCCGAGGAAGGCTGATGAACTTTGCCGTCCCCACGCCCAAAGGCTATAGCACACCCCTTTTTTGGGCATTTTTCCGTAGGACGAACTTGGCGCCAAGGGGTTCGGCTGCTCGTTTTTCGGCACGGCTGTGCCCGCGACCTATTTTTGTCTTGGGGAGGGGGTGGGCAAAGTCTCGGCCCATTCCGAGTCCGGCCGACGAAGTTCGCCCTCCCCACGCCCTAAGGGTATAGCCCACCCCTTTTTTCGGCATTTTTCCGCAGGACGAACTTGGCGCCAAGGGGTTCGGCTGTTCTTTTTTGGGCGCGGCTGTGCCCGCGGCCTATTTTTGGTGCGGGGAGGGGGTGGGCAAAGTCTTGACCCATTCCGAGGAAGGCTGATGAACTTTGCTGTCCCCACGCCCAAAGGCTATAGCACACCCCTTTTTTGGGCATTTTTCCGCAGGACGAACTTGGCGCCTAGGGGTTCGGCTGCTCTTTTTTGGGCGTGGCTGTGCCCGCGGCCTATTTTTGTCGTGGGGAGGGGGTGGGAAAAGTCTCGGCCCATTCCGAGGAAGGGGGATGAACATTGCCGGCCCCATGGCCAAAGGCTATAGCACACCCCTTTTTTGGGCCTTTTGCCGCAGGAGGAACTTGGCGCCAAGGGGTTCGGCTGCTCTTTTTTGGGCGCGGCTGTGCCCGCGGCCTATTTTTGACGCGGGGAGGGGGTGGCCAACGTCTCGGCCGATTCCGAGGAAGGCGGACGAAGTTCGCCGGCCCCACGCCCCAAGGCTATAGCACACCCCTTTTTTGGGCATTTTTCCACAGGACGAACTTGGCGCCAAGGGGTTCGGGTTCTCTTTTTTGGGCGCGGCTGTGCCCGCTTCCTATTTTTGTCGTGGGGAGGGGGTGGGCACAGTCTCGGCCCATTCCGAATCCGGCGGATGAAGTTCGCCAGCCCCACGCCCGAAGGCTATAGCCCACCCCTTTTTTGGGCATTTTTCCGCAGGATGAACTTGGCGCCAAGGGGTTCAGCTGTTCTTTTTTGGGCGCGGCTATGCCATCGGTCTATTTTTGTCGCGGGGAGGGGGTGGGCAAAGTCTCGGCCCATTCCGAGTCCGGCGGACGAAGTTCTCCAGCCCCTCGCCCCAAGGCTATAGCCCACCCCTTTGTTCGTCATTTTTCGGCAGGACGAACTTGGCGCCAAGGGGTTCGGCTGCTATTTTTTGGGCAAGGCTGTGCCCGCGGCCTATTTCTGTCGTGGGGAGGGGGTGGCCAAAGTCTCAGCCCATTCCGATGAAGGCGGACGAAGTGCGCCGGCCCCACGCCCAAAGCCTATAGCACGCCCCTTTTTTGGGCATTTTTGCGCAGGACGAACTTGGCGCCAAGGGGTTCGGTTGCTCTTTTTTGTGCGCGGCTGTGCCCGCAGCCTATTTTTTGCGCGGGGAGGGGGTGGGAAAAGTCTCGGCCCATTCCGAGTCCGGCGGACGATGTTCGCCTGCCCCACGCCCCAAGGCTATAGCCCACCCCTTTTTTGGGCATTTTCCCGCAGGACGAACTGGGCGCCAAGGGGTTCGATTGCTCTTTTTTGTGCGCGGCCGTGCCCGCAGCATATTTTTTGCGCGGGGAGAGGGTGGGAAAAGTCTCGGCCCATTCCAAGTCCGGCGGATGATGTTCGCCAGCCCCACGCCCCAAGGCTATAGCCCACTCCCTTTTTGGGCATTCTTCCGCAGGACGAACTTGGCGCCAAGGGGTTCGGCTGCTCTTTTTGGGGCGCGGCTGTGCCCGCGGCCTATTTTTGTCGTGGGGAGGGGGTGGGCAATGTCTCGGCCCATTCCGAGTCCGGCGGACGAAGTGCGCCCCCCCCACGCCCCAGGGCAATAGCTCACCCCTTTTTTGGGCATTTTCCCACAGGACGAACTTGGCGCCAAGGGGTTCGGCTACTCTTTTTTGGGTGCGGCTGTGCCCGCGGCCTATTTTGGTCACGGGGAGGGGGTGGGCAAAGTCTCGGTCCATTCCGAGTCCGGCGGACGTAGTTCGCCTGGCCCACGCCCCAAGGCTATACCCCAACCCCTTTTTGGGCATTTTTCCACAGGACGAACTTGGCGCCAAGGGGTTCGGCTGCTCTTTTTTGGGCGCGGCTGTGCCCGTTGCCTATTTTTGCCACGGGGAGGGGGTGGGCAATGTCTCGGCACATTCCGAGTCCGGCGGACGAAGTACGCCAGCCCCACGCCCCAGGGCTATAGCCCACCGCTTTTTTGGGCATATTGCCGCAGGACGAACTTGGCGCCAAGGGGTTCGGCTGCACTTTTTTTGGGCGCGGCTGTGTCCGCGGCCTCTTTTTGTCGCGGGGAGGGGGTGGCCAAGGTCTCGCCCCATTCCGAGGAAGGCAAACAAAGTGCGCCGGCCCCACGCCCAAAGGATATAGCACACCCCTTTTTTGGGCATTTTTCCGCAGGACGAACTTGGTGCCAAGGGGTTCGGCTGTTCTGTTTTGGGCGCGGCTGTGCCCGCGGCCTATTTTTGTCGCGGGGAGGGGGTGGCCAAAGTCTCGGCCCATTCCGAGTCCGGCGGACGAAGTTCGCCAGCCCGACGCCCAAAGGCTATAGCACACCCCTTTTTTGGGCATTTAGCCGCAGGACGAACTTGGCGCCAAGGGGTTCGGCTGCTCTTTTTTGGGTACGGCTATGCCCGCGGCCAATTTTTTTTGCGGGGAGGGGGTGGCCAGTGTCTCGGCCCATTCCGAGGAAGGCGGACGAAGTTTGCCGGCCCCACGCCCAAAGGCTATAGCACACCCCTTTTTTGGGCATTTTTCCGCAGGACGAACTTGGCGCAGATGGGTTCGCCTGCTCTTCTTTGGGCGCGGCTGTGTCCGTGGCCTATTTTTGTCCCGGGGTGGGGGTGGACAAAGTCTCGGCCCATTCTGAGGAAGGCAGACGAAGTGCGCCGGCCCCACGCCCAAAGGCTATAGCACACCCCTTTTGGCCATTTTTCCGCAGGACAAACTTGGCGCCAAGTGGTTCGGCTGCTCTTTCTTGGGCGCGGCTGTGCCCGCGGCCTATTTTTGTCGCGGGGACAGGGTGGGCATAGTCTCTGCCCATTCTGAGTCCGGCAGACGAAGTTCGCCAGCCCCACGCCCAAAGGCTATAGCGCACCCCTTTTTTGGGCATTTTGCCGCAGGACGAACTTGGCGCCAAGGGGTTCGGCTGCTCTTTTTTGGGCGCGGCTGTGTCCGCGGCCTATTGTTGTCACGGGGAGGGGGTGGCCAAGGTCTCGGCCCATTCCGAGGATGGCAAACGAAGTTCGCCGGCCCCACGCCCAAAGGCTATAGCACACCCCTTTTTTGGGCATTTTTCCGCAGGACGAACTTGGTGCCAAGGGGTTCGGCTGCTCTTTTTTGGGCGAGGCTGTGTCCGCGGCCTATTGTTGTCGCGGGGAGGGGGTGGCCAAGGTCTCACCCCATTCCGAGGAAGGCAAACAAAGTTCGCCGGCCCCACGCCCAAAGGATATAGCACACCCCTTTTTTGGGCATTTTTCCGCAGGACGAACTTGGTGCCAAGGGGTTCGGCTGTTCTTTTTTGGGCGCGGCTGTGCCCGCGGCCTATTTTTGTCGCGGGGAGGGGGTGGCCAAAGTCTCGGCCCATTCCGAGTCCGGCGGACGAAGTTCGCCAGCCCGACGCCCAAAGGCTATAGCACACCCCTTTTTTGGGCATTTTTCCGCAGGACGAACTTGGCGCCAAGGGGTTCGGCTGCTATTTTTTGGGCGAGGCTGTGCCCGCGGCCTATTTCTGTCGTGGGGAGGGGGTGGCCAAAGTCTCAGCCCATTCCGATGAAGGCAGACGAAGTGCGCCGGCCCCACGCCCAAAGCCTATAGCACGCCCCTTTTTTGGGCATTTTTCCGCAGGACGAACTTGGCGCCAAGGGGTTCGGGTGCTCTTTTTTGGGCGAGGCTGTGCCCGCAGCCTATTTCTATCGTGGGGAGGGGGTGGCCAAAGTCTCAGCCCATTCCGAGGAAGGCGGACGAAGTGCGCTGGCCCCACGCCCCAAGGCTACAGCACACCCCTTTTTTGGGCATTTTTCTGCAGGACGAACTTGGTGCCAAGGGGTTCGGCTGCTCTTTTTTGGGCGAGGCTGCGCCCGTGGCCTATTTTTGTTGCGGGGAGGCTGTGGTCAATGTCTCGGCCCATTCCGAGTCCGGCGGACGTAGTTCGCCTGCCCCACACCCCAAGGCTATAGCCCACCCCCTTTTTGGGCATTTTTCCGCAGGACGAATTTGGCGCCAAGGGGTTCGTCCGCTCTTTTTTGGGCGCGGCTGCGCCCGCGGCCTATTTTTGTTGCGGGGAGGCTGTGGTCAATGTCTCGGCCCATTCCGAGTCCGGCGGACGTAGTTCGCCTGCCCCACACCCCAAGGCTATAGCCCACCCCCTTTTTGGGCATTTTTCCGCAGGACGAACTTGGCGCCAAGGGGTTCGGCTGCTCTTTTTTGTGTGCGGCTGTTCCCGTGGCCTATTTTGGTCACGGGGAGGGGGTGGGCAAAGTCTCGGTCCATTCCGAGTCCGGCGGACGTAGTTCGCCTGGCCCACGCCCCAAGGCTATACCCCAACCCCTTTTTGGGCATTTTTCCACAGGACGAACTTGGCGCCAAGGGGTTCGGCCTCTCGTTTTTGGGCGCGTCTGTGCCTGTGGCCTATTTTTGTCGCGGGGAGGGCGTGGCCAAAGTCTCGGTCCATTCCTTGGAAGGCGGACGAAGTGCGCCGGCCCCACGCCCCAAGGCTATAGCACACCCCTTTTTTGGGCATTTTTCCGCAGTACGAACTGGGTGCCAAGGGGTTCGGCTGCTCTTTTTTGGGCGAGGCTGCGCCCGCGGCCTATTTTTGTCGCGGGGAGGGGGTGGCCAAAGTCTCTGCCCATTCCGACGAAGTGCGCCGGCCCCACGCCCAAACGCTATGGCACACCCCTTTTTCGGGCATTTTTCCGCAGGACGAACTTGGCGCCAAGGGGTTCGGCTGCTCTTTTTAGGGCGAGGCTTTGCCCGCGGCTTATTTTTGGCGCGGGGAGGGGGTGGCCAAAGTCTCGGCCCAATCCGAGGAAGGCGGATGATTTTTGCCGGCCCCATGCCCACTGGCTATAGCACACCCCTTTTTTGGGCATTTTTCCGCAGGACGAACTTGGCGCCAAGGGGTTCGGCTGCTCTTTTTTGCGCGCGGCTGTGGCCGTGGCCTTGATTTGTCGTGGGGAGGGGGTGGGCAAAGTCGCGGCCCATTCCGAGGAAGGCGGACGAAGTTCGCCAGCCCCACGCCCCAAGGCTATAGCCCACCCCCTTTTTGGGCATTTTTCCGGAGGACGAACCTGGCGCCAAGGGGTTCGGCTGCTCTTTTTTTGGCGCGGCTGTGCCCGCGGCCTATTTTTGTCGTGGGGAGGGGGTGGGCAAAGTCTCGGCACGTTCCGAGTCCGGCGGACGAAGTTCGCCTGCCCCACGCCCCAAGGCTATAGCCAACCCCATTTTTGGGCATTTTTCCACAGGACGGACTTGGCGCCAAGGGGTTCGGCTGCTCTTTTTTGCACGCGGCTGTGCCCGGGGCCTATTTTTGTCGCGGGGAGGGGGTGGCCAAGGTCTCGCCCCATTCCGAGGAAGGCAAACAAAGTTCGCCGGCCCCACGCCCAAAGGATATAGCACACCCCTTTTTTGGGCATTTTTCCGCAGGACGAACTTGGTGCCAAGGGGTTCGGCTGTTCTGTTTTGGGCGCGGCTGTGCCCGCGGCCTATTTTTGTCGCGGGGAGGGGGTGGCCAAAGTCTCGGCCCATTCCGAGTCCGGCGGACGAAGTTCGCCAGCCCGACGCCCAAAGGCTATAGCACACCCCTTTTTTGGGCATTTAGCCGCAGGACGAACTTGGCGCCAAGGGGTTCGGCTGCTCTTTTTTGGGTACGGCTATGCCCGCGGCCAATTTTTTTTGCGGGGAGGGGGTGGCCAGTGTCTCGGCCCATTCCGAGGAAGGCGGACGAAGTTTGCCGGCCCCACGCCCAAAGGCTATAGCACACCCCTTTTTTCGGCATTTTTCCGCAGGACGAACTTGGCGCAGATGGGTTCGCCTGCTCTTCTTTGGGCGCGGCTGTGTCCGTGGCCTATTTTTGTCCCGGGGTGGGGGTGGACAAAGTCTCGGCCCATTCTGAGGAAGGCAGACGAAGTGCGCCGGCCCCACGCCCAAAGGCTATAGCACACCCCTTTTGGCCATTTTTCCGCAGGACGAACTTGGCGCCAAGTGGTTCGGCTGCTCTTTCTTGGGCGCGGCTGTGCCCGCGGCCTATTTTTGTCGCGGGGACAGGGTGGGCATAGTCTCTGCCCATTCTGAGTCCGGCAGACGAAGTTCGCCAGCCCCACGCCCAAAGGCTATAGCGCACCCCTTTTTTGGGCATTTTGCCGCAGGACGAACTTGGCGCCAAGGGGTTCGGCTGCTCTTTTTTGGGCGCGGCTGTGTCCGCGGCCTATTGTTGTCACGGGGAGGGGGTGGCCAAGGTCTCGGCCCATTCCGAGGATGGCAAACGAAGTTCGCCGGCCCCACGCCCAAAGGCTATAGCACACCCCTTTTTTGGGCATTTTTCCGCAGGACGAACTTGGTGCCAAGGGGTTCGGCTGCTCTTTTTTGGGCGAGGCTGTGTCCGCGGCCTATTGTTGTCGCGGGGAGGGGGTGGCCAAGGTCTCGCCCCATTCCGAGGAAGGCAAACAAAGTTCGCCGGCCCCACGCCCAAAGGATATAGCACACCCCTTTATTGGGCATTTTTCCGCAGGCCGAACTTGGTGCCAAGGGGTTCGGCTGTTCTTTTTTGGGCGCGGCTGTGCCCGCGGCCTATTTTTGTCGCGGGGAGGGGGTGGGCAAAGTCTCGGTCCATTCCGAGTCCGGCGGACGTAGTTCGCCTGGCCCACGCCCCAAGGCTATACCCCAACCCCTTTTTGGGCATTTTTCCACAGGACGAACTTGGCGCCAAGGGGTTCGGCTGCTCTTTTTTGGGCGCGGCTGTGCCCGCGGCCTATTTTTGACGCGGGGAGGGGGTGGCCAACGTCTCGGCCGATTCCGAGGAAGGCGGACGAAGTTCGCCGGCCCCACGCCCCAAGGCTATAGCACACCCCTTTTTTGGGCATTTTTCCACAGGACGAACTTGGCGCCAAGGGGTTCGGCTTCTCTTTTTTGGGCGCGGCTGTGCCCGCTTCCTATTTTTGTCGTGGGGAGGGGGTGGGCACAGTCTCGGCCCATTCCGAATCCGGCGGATGAAGTTCGCCAGCCCCACGCCCGAAGGCTATAGCCCACCCCTTTTTTGGGCATTTTTCCGCAGGATGAACTTGGCGCCAAGGGGTTCAGCTGTTCTTTTTTGGGCGCGGCTATGCCATCGGTCTATTTTTGTCGCGGGGAGGGGGTGGGCAAAGTCTCGGCCCATTCCGAGTCCGGCGGAGAAAGTTCTCCAGCCCCTCGCCCCAAGGCTATAGCCCACCCCTTTTTTCGTCATTTTTCGGCAGGACGAACTTGGCGCCAAGGGGTTCGGCTGCTCTTTTTTGGGCGCGGCTGTGCCCGCGGCCTATTTTTGTCACAGGGAGGGGGTTGGAAAAGTCTCGGCCCCTTCGGAGTCCGGCGGACGAAGTACGCCAGCCCCACGCCCCAAGGCTATAGCGCACCCCCATTTTGGGCATTTTTCCGCAGGACGAACTTGGCGCCAAGTGGTTCGGCTGCTCTTTTTTGAGCGCGGCTGTGCCCGCGGCCTATTTTTGTCACGGGGAGGGGGTGGGAAAAGTCTCGGCCCATTCTGTGTCCGGCGGACAAAATTCGCCAGCCCCACGCCCCAAGGCTATAGCCCACCCCCTTTTTGGGCATTTTTCCGCAGGACGAACTTGGCGCCAAGGGGTTTGTCTTCTCTTTTTTGGGCGCGGCTGTGCCCGCGGCCTATTTATGCCGCGGGGAGGGGGTGGGCAAATTCTCAGCCCATTCCGAGGACGGCGGATGAACTTTGCCGGCCCCACTCCCAAAGGCTATAGCACACAGCTTTTTTGGGCATTTTTCCGCAGGACGAACTTGGCGCCAAGGGGTTCGGCTGCTCTTTTTTGGGCGCGGCTGTGCCCGCGGCCTATTTTTGTCACAGGGAGGGGGTTGGAAAAGTCTCGGCCCCTTCGGAGTCCGGCGGACGAAGTACGCCAGCCCCACGCCCCAAGGCTATAGCGCACCCCCATTTTGGGCATTTTTCCGCAGGACGAACTTGGTGCCAAGTGGTTCGGCTGCTCTTTTTTGAGCGCGGCTGTGCCCGCGGCCTATTTTTGTCACGGGGAGGGGGTGGGAAAAGTCTCGGCCCATTCTGTGTCCGGCGGACAAAATTCGCCAGCCCCACGCCCCAAGGCTATAGCCCACCCCCTTTTTGGGCATTTTTCCGCAGGACGAACTTGGCGCCAAGGGGTTTGGCTCCTCTTTTTTGGGCGCGGCTGTGCCCGCGGCCTATTTATACCGCGGGGAGGGGGTGGGCAAATTCTCAGCCCATTCCGAGGACGGCGGATGAACTTTGCCGGCCCCACTCCCAAAGGCTATAGCACACAGCTTTTTTGGGCATTTTTCCGCAGGACGAACTTGGCGCCAAGGGGTTCGGCTGCTCTTTTTTGGGCGCGGCTGTGCCCCCGGACATTTTTTGGCACGGGGACGGGGTGGGCAAAGTCTCGGCCCATTCCGAGGAAGGCGGATGAACTTTGCCGGCCCCACGCCCAAAGGCTATAGCACACAGCTTTTTTGGGCACTTTTCCGCAGGACGAACTTGGCGCCATGGGGTTTGGCTCCTCTTTATTGGGCGCGGCCGTGCCCGCGGCCTATTTTTGTCACGGGGAGGGGGTGGGAAAAGTCTCGGCCCATTCTGTGTCCGGCGGACAAAATTCGCCAGCCCCACGCCCCAAGGCTATACCCCACCCCCTTTTTGGGCATTTTTCCGCAGGACGAACTTGGCGCCAAGGGGTTTGGCTCCTCTTTTTTGGGCGCGGCTGTGCCCGCGGCCTATTTATGCCGCGGGGAGGGGGTGGGCAAATTCTCAGCCCATTCCGAGGACGGCGGATGAACTTTGCCGGCCCCACTCCCAAAGGCTATAGCACACAGCTTTTTTGGGCATTTTTCCGCAGGACGAACTTGGCGCCAAGGGGTTCGGCTGCTCTTTTTTGGGCACGGCTGTGCCCCCGGACATTTTTTGGCGCGGGGACGGGGTGGGCAAAGTCTCGGCCCATTCCGAGGAAGGCGGATGAACTTTGCCGGCCCCACGCCCAAAGGCTATAGCACACAGCTTTTTTGGGCACTTTTCCGCAGGACGAACTTGGCGCCATGGGGTTTGGCTCCTCTTTATTGGGCGCGGCTGTGCCCGCGGCCTATTTATGGCGCGGGGAGGGGGTGGGCAAATTCTCAGCCCATTCCGAGGACGGCGGATGAACTTTGCCGGCCCCACTCCCAAAGGCTATAGCACACAGCTTTTTTGGGCATTTTTCCGCAGGACAAACTTGGCGCCAAGGGGTTCGGCTGCTCTTTTTTGGGCGCGGCTGTGCCCGCGGACTCTTTTTGGTGCGGGGAGGGGGTGGGCAAAGTCTCGGCCCATTCCGAGGAAGGCGGATGAGCTTTGCCAGCCCCACGCCCAAAGGCTATAGCACACAGCTTTTTTGGGCATTTTTCCGCAGGACGAACTTGGCGCCAAGGGGTTCGGCTGCTCTTTTTTGGGCACGGCTGTGCCCCCGGACATTTTTTGGCGCGGGGACGGGGTGGGCAAAGTCTCGGCCCATTCCGAGGAAGGCGGATGAACTTTGCCGGCCCCACGCCCAAAGGCTATAGCACACAGCTTTTTTGGGCACTTTTCCGCAGGACGAACTTGGCGCCATGGGGTTTGGCTCCTCTTTTTTGGGCGCGGCTGTGCCCGCGGCCTATTTATGGCACGGGGAGGGGGTGGGCAAATTCTCAGCCCATTCCGAGGACGGCGGATGAACTTTGCCGGCCCCACTCCCAAAGGCTATAGCACACAGCTTTTTTGGGCATTTTTCCGCAGGACAAACTTGGCGCCAAGGGGTTCGGCTGCTCTTTTTTGGGCGCGGCTGTGCCCGCGGACTCTTTTTGGTGCGGGGAGGGGGTGGGCAAAGTCTCGGCCCATTCCGAGGAAGGCGGATGAGCTTTGCCAGCCCCACGCCCAAAGGCTATAGCACACAGCTTTTTTGGGCATTTTTCCGCAGGACGAACTTGGCGCCAAGGGGTTCGGCTGCCCTTTTTTGGGCGCGGCTGTGTCCGCGGCCTATTTTTGTTGCAGGGAGGGGCTGGGCAAACTCTCGGCCCATTCCGAGTCCGGCGGACGAACTTCGCCAGCCCCATGCCCCAAGGCTACAGCCCACCCCTTTTTTGGGCATTTTTCCGCAGGGCGAACTTGGCGTCAAGGGGTTCGGCTGCTCTTTTTTGGGTGCGGCTGTGCCCGCGGCCAATTTCTGTCGCGGGGAGGGGGTGGGCAAAGTCTCGGCGCATTCCGCGTCCAGCGGACGAACTTCGGGAGCCGCACGCCCCAAGGCTATAGCACACCCCTTTTTTGTGCATTTTTCCACAGGACGAACTTGGCGCCAAGGGGTTCGGCTTCTCTTTTTTGGGCGCGGCTGTGCCCGCTTCCTATTTTTGTCGTGGGGAGGGGGTGGGCATAGTGTCGGCCCATTCCGAGTCCGGCGGACGAAGTTCGCCCGCCCCACGCCCGAAGGCTATAGCCCACCCCTTTTTTGGGCATTTTTCCGCAGGATGAACTTGGCGCCAAGGGGTTTGGCTGTTCTTTTTTGGGCGCGGCTGTGCCCTCGGTCTATTTTTGTCGCGGGGAGGGGGTGGGCAAAGTCTCGGCCCATTCCAAGTCCGGCGGACGAAGTTCGCCCGCCCCACGCCCCAAGGCTATAGCCCACCCCTTTTTTCGTCATTTTTCGGCAGGACGAACATGGCGCCAAGGGGTTCAGCTGCTCTTTTCTGGGCGCGGCTGTGCCCGTGGCCTATTTTTGTCGCCGGGAGGGGATAGGAAAAGTCTCGGCCCCTTCGGAGTCCGGCGGAAGAAGTACGCCAGCCCCACGCCCCAAGGCTATAGCGCACCCCCATTTTGCGCATTTTTCCGCAGGACGAACTTGGCGCCAAGGGGTTCGGCTGCTCTTTTTTGAGCGCAGCGGTGCCCGCGGCCTATTTTTGTCGCGGGGAGGGGGTGGGA
This sequence comes from Citrus glauca, assembly GCA_029633175.1. Lineage (NCBI taxonomy): Eukaryota > Viridiplantae > Streptophyta > Magnoliopsida > Sapindales > Rutaceae > Citrus > Citrus glauca. The sequence continues at coordinate 834,093 of JAQOOD010000022.1, forward strand.
AAAGTCTCGGCCCATTCTGTGTCCGGCGGACGAAGTTCGCCAGCCCCACGCCCCAAGGCTATAGCCCACCCTCTTTTTGGGCATTTTTCCGCAGGACGAACTTGGCGCCAAGGGGTTTGGCTCCTCTTTTTTGGGCGCGGCTGTGCCCGCGGCCTATTTATGGTGCGGGGAGGGGGTGGACAAATTCCCAGCCCATTCCGAGGACGGCGCATGAACTTTGCCGGCCCTACTCCCAAAGGCTATAGCACACAGGTTTTTTGGGCATTTTTCCGCAGGACGAACTTGGCGCCAAGGGGTTCGGCTGCACTTTTTTGGGCGCGGCTGCGCCCGCGGCATTTTTTTGGCGCGGGGAGTGGGTAGGCAAAGTCTCGGCCCATTCCGAGGAAGGCGGATGAACTTTACCGGCCCCACGCCCAAAGGCTATAGCACACAGCTTTTTTGGGCATTTTTCCGCAGGACGAACTTGGCGCCAAGGGGTTCGGCTGCCCTTTTTTGGGCGCGGCTGCGCCCGCGGCCTATTTTTGTCGCGGGGAGGGGGTGGGCAAAGTCTCGGCCCATTCCGAGTCCGGCCGACGAAGTTCGCCCTCCCCACGCCCTAAGGGTATAGCCCACCCCTTTTTTCGGCATTTTTCCGCAGGACGAACTTGGCGCCAAGGGGTTCGGCTGTTCTTTTTTGGGCGCGGCTGTGCCCGCGGCCTATTTTTGTTGCGGCGAGGGTGTGGGCAAAGTCTCGGCCCATTCCGAGTCCGGCAGACGAAGTTCGCCCGCCCCACGCCCTAAGGGTATAGCCCACCCCTTTTTTGGGCATTTTTGTGCAGGACGAACTTGGTGCCAAGTGGTTCGGCTGCTCTTTTTTGGGCGCGGCTGTGCCCACGGCCTATTTTTGTCGCGGGGAGGCGGTGGGCAATGTCTCGGCCCATTCCGAGTCCAGCGGACGAAGTTTGCCAGCCCCATGCCCCAAGGCTATTGCCCACCCCCTTTTTGGGCATTTTTCCGCAGGACGACCTTGGGGCCAAGGGGTTCGGCTACTCTTTTTTGGGTGCGGCTGTGCCCGGGGCCTATTTTTGTCGCGGGGAGGGGGTGGGCAATGTCTCGGCCCATTCCGAGTCCGGTGGACAAACTTCGCCAGCCCCACGCCCCAAGGCTATAGCACACCCCTTTTTTGGTTATTTTTCCACAGGACGAACATGGCGCCAAGGGGTTCGGCTTCTCTTTTTTGGTCGCGGCTGTGCCCGCGGCCTATTTTAGTGGTGGGGAGGGGTCAGGCATAGTCTCGGCCCATTCCGAGTCCGGCGAATGAAGTTCGCCATCCCTACGCCCCAAGGCTATAGCCCACCCTTTTTTTGGGCATTTTTCCGCAGGACGAACTTGGCCCCAAGGGGTTCGGCAGCTCTTTTTTGGGCGTGGCTGGGCCCGCGGCCTATTTTTGTGGCTGGGAGGGGGTGGGAAAAGTCTCGGCCCATTCCGAGTCCGGCGGACGAACTTTGCCGGCCCCACGCCCGAAGGCTATAGCACAACGCTTTTTTGGGTATTTTTCCGCAGGACGAACTTGGCGCCTGGGGGTTCGGCTGTGCCCGCTGCCTATTTTTGTCGCGGGGAGGGGTGGCCAAAGTTTTTGCCCTTTCCGCGGACGGCGGATGAACTTTGCCGGCCCCACGCCCAAAGGCTATAGCACACCCCTTTTTTGGGCATTTTTCCGCAGGACGAACTTGGCGCCAAGGGGTTCGGCAGCTCTTTTTTGGGCGCGGCTGTGCCCCCGGACATTTTTTGGCACGGGGACGGGGTGGGCAAAGTCTCGGCCCATTCCGAGGAAGGCGGATGAACTTTGCCGGCCCCACGCCCAAAGGCTATAGCACACAGCTTTTTTGGGCACTTTTCCGCAGGACGAACTTGGCGCCATGGGGTTTGGCTCCTTTTTATTGGGCGCGGCTGTGCCCGCGGCCTATTTTTGTCACGGGGAGGGGGTGGGAAAAGTCTCGGCCCATTCTGTGTCCGGCGGACAAAATTCGCCAGCCCCACGCCCCAAGGCTATAGCCCACCCCCTTTTTGGGCATTTTTCCGCAGGACGAACTTGGCGCCAAGGGGTTTGGCTCCTCTTTTTTGGGCGCGGCTGTGCCCGCGGCCTATTTATGCCGCGGGGAGGGGGTGGGCATATTCTCAGCCCATTCCGAGGACGGCGGATGAACTTTGCCGGCCCCACTCCCAAAGGCTATAGCACACAGCTTTTTTGGGTATTTTTCCGCAGGACGAACATGGCGCCAAGGGGTTCGGCTGCTCTTTTTTGGGCACGGCTGTGCCCCCGGACATTTTTTGGCGCGGGGACGGGGTGGGCAAAGTCTCGGCCCATTCCGAGGAAGGCGGATGAACTTTGCCGGCCCCACGCCCAAAGGCTATAGCACACAGCTTTTTTGGGCACTTTTCCGCAGGACGAACTTGGCGCCATGGGGTTTGGCTCCTCTTTATTGGGCGCGGCTGTGCCCGCGGCCTATTTATGGCGCGGGGAGGGGGTGGGCAAATTCTCAGCCCATTCCGAGGACGGCGGATGAACTTTGCCGGCCCCACTCCCAAAGGCTATAGCACACAGCTTTTTTGGGCATTTTTCCGCAGGACAAACTTGGCGCCAAGGGGTTCGGCTGCTCTTTTTTGGGCGCGGCTGTGCCCGCGGACTCTTTTTGGTGCGGGGAGGGGGTGGGCAAAGTCTCGGCCCATTCCGAGGAAGGCGGATGAGCTTTGCCAGCCCCACGCCCAAAGGCTATAGCACACAGCTTTTTTGGGCATTTTTCCGCAGGACGAACTTGGCGCCAAGGGGTTCGGCTGCCCTTTTTTGGGCGCGGCTGTGTCCGCGGCCTATTTTTGTTGCAGGGAGGGGCTGGGCAAACTCTCGGCCCATTCCGAGTCCGGCGGACGAACTTCGCCAGCCCCATGCCCAAGGCTACAGCCCACCCCTATTTTGGGCATTTTTCCGCAGGGCGAACTTGGCGTCAAGGGGTTCGGCTGCTCTTTTTTGGGTGCGGCTGTGCCCGCGGCCAATTTCTGTCGCGGGGAGGGGGTGGGCAAAGTCTCGGCGCATTCCGCGTCCAGCGGACGAACTTCGGGAGCCCCACGCCCCAAGGCTATAGCACACCCCTTTTTTGTGCATTTTTCCACAGGACGAACTTGGCGCCAAGGGGTTCGGCTTCTCTTTTTTGGGCGCGGCTGTGCCCGCTTCCTATTTTTGTCGTGGGGAGGGGGTGGGCATAGTGTCGGCCCATTCCGAGTCCGGCGGACGAAGTTCGCCCGCCCCACGCCCGAAGGCTATAGCCCACCCCTTTTTTGGGCATTTTTCCGCAGGATGAACATGGCGCCAAGGGGTTTGGCTGTTCTTTTTTGGGCGCGGCTGTGCCCTCGGTCTATTTTTGTCGCGGGGAGGGGGTGGGCAATGTCTCGGCCCATTCCGAGTCCGGCGGACGAAGTGCGCCCGCCCCACGCCCCAAGGCTATAGCCCACCCCTTTTTTCGTCATTTTTCGGCAGGACGAACATGGCGCCAAGGGGTTCAGCTGCTCTTTTCTGGGCGCGGCTGTGCCCGTGGCCTATTTTTGTCGCCGGGAGGGGATAGGAAAAGTCTCGGCCCCTTCGGAGTCCGGCGGAAGAAGTACACCAGCCCCACGCCCCAAGGCTATAGCGCACCCCCATTTTGGGCATTTTTCCGCAGGACGAACTTGGCGCCAAGGGGTTCGGCTGCTCTTTTTTGAGCGCAGCGGTGCCCGCGGCCTATTTTTGTCGCGGGGAGGGGGTGGGAAAAGTCTCGGCCCATTCTGTGTCCGGCGGACGAAGTTCGCCAGCCCCACGCCCCAAGGCTATAGCCCACCCTCTTTTTGGGCATTTTTCCGCAGGACGAACTTGGCGCCAAGGGGTTTGGCTCCTCTTTTTTGGGCGCGGCTGTGCCCGCGGCCTATTTATGGTGCGGGGAGGGGGTGGACAAATTTCCAGCCCATTCCGAGGACGGCGCATGAACTTTGCCGGCCCTACTCCCAAAGGCTATAGCACACAGGTTTTTTGGGCATTTTTCCGCAGGACGAACTTGGCGCCAAGGGGTTCGGCTGCTCTTTTTTGGGCGCGGCTGTGCCCGCGGCCTTTTTTTGGCGCGGGGAGTGGGTAGGCAAAGTCTCGGCCCATTCCGAGGAAGGCGGATGAACTTTGCCGGCCCCACGCCCAAAGGCTATAGCACACAGCTTTTTTGGGTATTTTTCCGCAGGACGAACTTGGCGCCAAGGGGTTCGGCTGCCCTTTTTTGGGCGCGGCTGCGCCCGCGGCCTATTTTTGTCGCGGGGAGGGGGTGGGCAAAGTCTCGGCCCATTCCGAGTCCGGCCGACGAAGTTCGCCCTCCCCACGCCCTAAGGGTATAGCCCACCCCTTTTTTCGGCATTTTTCCGCAGGACGAACTTGGCGCCAAGGGGTTCGGCTGTTCTTTTTTGGGCGCGGCTGTGCCCGCGGCCTATTTTTGTTGCGGCGAGGGTGTGGGCAAAGTCTCGGCCCATTCCGAGTCCGGCAGACGAAGTTCGCCCGCCCCACGCCCTAAGGGTATAGCCCACCCCTTTTTTGGGCATTTTTCTGCAGGACGAACTTGGTGCCAAGTGGTTCGGCTGCTCTTTTTTGGGCGCGGCTGTGCCCACGGCCTATTTTTGTCGCGGGGAGGCGGTGGGCAATGTCTCGGCCCATTCCGAGTCCAGTGGACGAAGTTTGCCAGCCCCATGCCCCAAGGCTATTGCCCACCCCCTTTTTGGGCATTTTTCCGCAGGACGACCTTGGGGCCAAGGGGTTCGGCTACTCTTTTTTGGGTGCGGCTGTGCCCGGGGCCTAGTTTTGTCGCGGGGAGGGGGTGGGCAATGTCTCGGCCCATTCCGAGTCCGGTGGACAAACTTCGCCAGCCCCACGCCCCAAGGCTATAGCACACCCCTTTTTTGGTTATTTTTCCACAGGACGAACATGGCGCCAAGGGGTTCGGCTTCTCTTTTTTGGTCGCGGCTGTGCCCGCGGCCTATTTTAGTGGTGGGGAGGGGTCAGGCATAGTCTCGGCCCATTCCGAGTCCGGCGAATGAAGTTCGCCATCCCTACGCCCCAAGGCTATAGCCCACCCTTTTTTTGGGCATTTTTCCGCAGGACGAACTTGGCCCCAAGGGGTTCGGCAGCTCTTTTTTGGGCGTGGCTGGGCCCGCGGCCTATTTTTGTGGCTGGGAGGGGGTGGGAAAAGTCTCGGCCCATTCCGAGTCCGGCGGACGAACTTTGCCGGCCCCACGCCCGAAGGCTATAGCACAACGCTTTTTTGGGTATTTTTCCGCAGGACGAACTTGGCGCCTGGGGGTTCGGCTGTGCCCGCTGCCTATTTTTGTCGCGGGGAGGGGTGGCCAAAGTTTTTGCCCTTTCCGCGGACGGCGGATGAACTTTGCCGGCCCCACGCCCAAAGGCTATAGCACACCCCTTTTTTGGGCATTTTTCCGCAGGACGAACTTGGCGCCAAGGGGTTCGGCAGCTCTTTTTTGGGCGCGGCTGTGCCCGCGGCCCATTTATGGCGCGGGGAGTGGGTGGGCAAAGTCTCGGCCCATTCCGAGGAAGGCGGATGAACTTTGCCGGCCCCACACCCAAAGGCTATAGCACACCCCTTTTTTGGGCATTTTACCGCAGGACGAACTTGGCGCTAAGCGGTTTGGCTGCTCTTTTTTGGGCGCGGTTGTGCCTGCGGCCTATTTTTGTTGTGGGGAGGGGGTGGACAAGGTCTCGGCCCATTCCGAGCCCGGCGGACGAAGTTCGCCCGCTCCACGCCCCAAGGCTATAGCCCACCCCTTTTTTGGGCATTTTTTCGTAGGACGAACTTGTCGCCAAGGGGTTCGGCTGCTCTTTTTTGGGCGCGGCTGTGTCCGTGGACTATTTTTGTCGCGGGGAGAGGGTGGGAAAAGTCTCGGCCCATTCCGAGTCTGGCGGACGAAGTTCGCCAGCCCCATGCCCCAAGGCTATAGCCCACCCCCTTTTTGGGCATTTTTCTGCAGGATGAACTTGGTGCCAAGGGGTTCGGCAGCTCTTTTTTGGGCGCGGCTGTGCCCGTGGCCTATTTTTGTCGCGGGGAGGGGGTGGGCAAAGTCTCGGCCCATTCCGAGTCCGGCAGACGAAGTTCGCCCGCCCCACGCCCTAAGGGTATAGCCCACCCCTTTTTTCGGCATTTTTCCGCAGGACGAACTTGGCGCCAAGGGGTTCGGCTGTTCTTTTTTGGGCGCGGCTGTGCCCGCGGCCTATTTTTGTTGCGGCGAGGGTGTGGGCAAAGTCTCGGCCCATTCCGAGTCCGGCAGACGAAGTTCGCCCGCCCCACGCCCTAAGGGTATAGCCCACCCCTTTTTTGGGCATTTTTCTGCAGGACGAACTTGGTGCCAAGTGGTTCGGCTGCTCTTTTTTGGGCGCGGCTGTGCCCGCGGCCTATTTTTGTCGCGGGGAGGCGGTGGGCAATGTCTCGGCCCATTCCGAGTCCAGCGGACGAAGTTTGCCAGCCCCACGCCCCAAGGCTATAGCCCACCCCCTTTTTTGGGCATTTTTCTGCAGGACGAACTTGGCGCCAAGGGGTTCGGCGGCTCTTTTTTGGGCGGGCTGTGCCCGCGGCCTATTTCTGTCACGGGGAGGGGGTGGTAAAAGTCTACGCCCATTTCGAGTCTGGCAGACGAACTTCGCCAGCCCCACGCCCCAAGGCTATAGCCCACCCCCTTTTTGGGCATTTTTCCGCAGGACGAACTTGGCGCCAAGGGGTTCGGCTGCTCTTTTTTGAACGGGGCTGTGCCCGTGGCCTATTTTTGTCGCGGGGAGTGGGTGGGCAAAGTCTCGGCACATTCCGAGTCCGGCAGACGAAGTTCGCCAGCCCCACGCCCCAAGGCTATAGCCCACCCCTTTTTTGGGCATTTTTCCGCCGAACGAACTTGGTGCCACGGGGTTCGTCTGCTCTTTTTTGGGCGCGTCCTATTTTTGTCATGGGCAGGGGGTTGGAAAAGTCTCGGCCCATTCCGAGTTCGGCGAACGAAGTCCGCCAGCCCCACGCCCAAAGGCTATAGCCCACCCCCTTTTTGGGCGATTTTCCGAAGGACGAACTCGGCGCCAAGGGGTTTGGCTGCTCTTTTTTGGGCGCGGCCGTGCCCGCCGACTATTTTTGTCGTGGGGAGGGGGTGGGAAAAGTCTAGGCCCATTCCGAGCCCGGGAGACGAAGTTCGCCAGCCCCATGCCCCTAGGCTGTAGCCCACCCCCTTTTTAGGCATTTTTCCGCAGGACGAACTTGGCGCCAAGGGGTTCGGCCGCTCTTTTTTGGGCGCGGCTGTGCCCAAGGCCTATTTTTGTCGCGGGGAGGGGGTGGGCAAAGTCTCGGCACATTCCGAGTCCGGCGGACGACGTTCGCCAGCCCCACGCCCCAAGGCTATAGCCCACCCCTTTTTTGGGCATTTTTCCGTAGGACGAACTTGGTGCCGAGGCGATCGTCTGCTCTTTTTTGGGCTCGGCTATGCCTGTGGCCTAATTTTGTCATGGGGAGCGGGTGGGAAAAGTCTCGGCCCATTCCGTGTCCGGCGTACGAACTTCGGCATCCCCACGCCCCAAGGCTATAGCAGACCCCTTTTTTGGGCATTTTTCCGCAGGACGAACATGGCGACAAGGGGTTCCGCTGCTTTTTTTTGGGCGCGGGTGTTCCTGCAGCCTATTTTTGTACGGGGAGGGGGGGGGGTAAAGTGTAGGCCCATTCCGAGTCCGGCGGATGAAGTTCGCCAGCCCCAGGCCCCAAGGTTATAGCCCACCCCTTTTTTCGGCATTTTCCCGCAGGACGAACTTGGCGCCAAGGGGTTCGGCTGCTCTTTTTTGGGCGCGGCTGTGCCTGTGGCCTATTTTTGTCGTGGGGAGGGGATGGGAAAAGTCTCGGCCTATTCTGAGTCCGGCGGACAATGTCCGCCCGCCGCACGCCCAAAGGCTATATAGCCCACCCCTTTTTGGGCATTTTTCCGCAGGACGAACTTGGCGCCAAGGGGTTCGGCTGCTCTTTTTTGTGTGCGGCTGTGCCCGCGGCCTATTTTTGTCGCGGGGAGGGGGTGGGAATTACTCGGCACATTCTGAGTCCGGCGGACAAAGTCCGCCCGCCCCACGCCCAAAGGCTATAGCCCACCCCCGTTTTGGGCATTTTTCCGCAGGACCATCTTGGCGCTAAGGGGTTCGGCTGCCCTTTTTTGTGCGCGGCGGTGCCCGCGGCCTATTTTTGTCACGGGGAGGGGGTGGAAAAGGTCTCAGCCAATTCCGAGCCCGGCGGGCGAAGTACGCCCGCCCCACGCCCCAAGGCTATAGCACACCCCTTTTTTGGGCATTTTTCCGCAGGACGAACTTGGCGCCAAGGGGTTCGGCTGCTCTTTTTTGTGCGCAGCTGTGCCCGCGGCCTATTTTTATCGCTGGGAGGGGGTGGGCAAAGTCTCGGCCCATTTCGAGTCCGGCGGACGAAGTTCGCCAGCCCCACGCCCCAAGGCAATCGCACACCCCTTTTTTGGGCATTTTTCCGCAGGACGAACTTGGCGCCAAGGGGTTCGGCTGCTCTTTTTTGGGCGCGGCTCTGCGCGCGGCCTATTTTTGTAGCAGGGAGGGGGTGGGAAAGGTCTCAGCCCGTTCCCAGGAAGGCGGACAAAGTTCGCCAGTCCCACGCCCCAAGGCTATAGCCCACCCCTTTTTTTGGCATTTTCCCGCAGGACGAACTTGGCGCCAAGGGGTTCGGCTGCTCTTTTTTGGGCGCGGCTGTGCCCGTGGTATATTTTTATCGCTGGGAAGGGGTGTGAAAAGTCTCGGCCCATTCCGAGTCTGGCGGGCGAAGTTCGCAAGCCCCACGCCCCAAGGCAATAGCCCACCCCCTTTTTGTTCATTTTTCCGCAGGACGAACTTGGCGCCAAGGGGATCGGCTGCTCTTTTTTGGGTGCGGCTGTGCCCGCGGCCTATTTTTGTCGTGGGGAGGGGATGGTCAAAGTCTCGGCATATTCCGAGTCCGGCGGACAACGTTCGCCAGCCCCACGCCCGAAGGCAGTAGCCCGCCCCCTTTTTGTTCATTTTTCCGCAGGACGAACTTGCCGCCAAGGGGTTCGGCTGCTCTTTTTTGGGCGCGGCTTTGCCCGCGGCCTATTTTTGTCGCGGGGAGGGGGTGGGAAAAGTCTCAGGCCCTTCCGAGTGCGGCGGACGAAGTTCGCCCGCCCCACGCCCTAAGGGAATAGCCCACCCGCTTTTTGTTCATTTTTCCGCAGGACGAACTTAGCGCTAAGGGGTTAGGCTGCTCTTTTTTGGGCACGGCTGTGTCCGTGGCCTATTTTTGTCGCGGGGAGTGGGTGGGCAAAGTCTCGGCACATTCTGAGTCCGGCGGACGAAGTTCGCCATCCCCACGCCCCAAGGCTATAGCCCACCCCTTTTTTGGGCATTTTTCTGCAGGACGAACTTGGTGCCAAGGGGTTCGTCTGCTCTTTTTCGGACTCGGCCTATTTTTGTCACGGGGAGGGGGTGGGAAAAGTCTCCGCCCATTCCGAGTCCGGCGGACGAAGTCCGCCCGCCCCACGCCCAAAGGCTATAGCCCATCCCCTTTTTGGGCATTTTTCCGCAGGACGAACTTGGCGCTAAGGGGTTCGGCTGCACTTTTTTGTGCGCGGCTGTGCCCGCGGCCTATTTTTGTCACGGGGAGAGGGTGGGAAAGGTCTCAGCCCATTCCGAGCCCGGCGGACGAAGTACGCCCGCCCCACGCCCCAAGGCTATAGCACACCACTTTTTTGGGCATTTTTCCGCAGGACGAACTTGGCGCCAAGGGGTTCGGCTGCTCTTTTTTGTGCGCGGCTGTGCCCGTGGCCTATTTTTATCACTGGGAGGGGGTGGGAAAAGTCTCGGCCCATTCTGAGTCCGGCGGACGAAGTTCGCCCGCCCCACGCCCCAAGGCTATAGCCCACCCCTTTTTTGGGCATTTTTCCGCCGGACGAACTTGGCGCCAAGGGGCTCGGCTGCTCTTTTTACGGTACGGCTGTGCCCGCGGCCTATGTTTGTCATGGGAAGGGGGTGGGAAAAGTCTCGGCCCATTCCGAGTCTGGCGGACGAACTTTGCCGGCCCCACGCCCCAAGGCTATAGCACACCCCTTTTTTGGGCATTTTTCCGCAGGACGAATACGGCTCCAACGGGTTCAGCTGCCCTTTTTTGGCGCGGCTGTGCCCGGGGCTATTTTTGGTGTGGGGAGAGGGTGGCCAAAGTCTTGGCACATTCCGAGGAAGGCGGATGAACTTTCCCGGCCCCACGCCCAAAGGCTATAGCCCACCCCTTTTTTGGGCATTTTTCCGCAGGACGAACTTGGGGCCAAGGGGTTCGACTGCTCTTTTTTGGGCTCGGATGTGCCCGCGGCCTATTTTTATCACGGGGAGGGGGCGAGAAAAGTCTCGGCCCATTCCGAGTCCGGCGGATGAACTTTTCCGGCCCCACGCCCCAAGGCTATAGCACACCCCTTTTTTGGGCATTTTTCCGCAGGACAAACACGGCGCCAAGGGGTTCGGCCGCTCTTTTTTCGGTGCGGATGTGCCCGCGGCCTATTTTTGTCGCGGGGAGGGGGTGGGCAAAGTCTCGGCCCATTCCGAGTCCGGTGGACGAAGTTCGCCAGCCCCACGCCCCGAGGCTATAGCCCGCCCCCTTTTTGGGCATTTTTCCGCAGGATGAACTTGGCGCCAAGGGGTTCGGCTGCTCTTTTTTGGGTGCGGCTGTGCCCGTGGCCTATTTTTGTCACGGGGAGGGGGGGGGGGGAAGTCTCGGCTCGTTCCGAGTCCGGCGGATGAACTTTTCCGGCCCCACGCCCCAAGGCTATAGCACACCCCTTTTTTGGGCATTTTTCCGCAGGACAAACACGGCGCCAAAGGGTTCGGCCGCTCTTTTTTCGGCGCGGATGTGTCCGCGGCCTATTTTTGTTCAGGGGAGGGGGTGGACAAAGTCTCGGCCCATTCCGAGCCCGGCGGACGAAGTTAACCAGCCCCACCCCCCAAGGCTATAGCCCACCCCTTTTTTGGGCATTTTTCCGCAGGACGAACTTGGCGCCAAAGGGTTCGGCTGCTCTTTTTTGGCCGCGGCTGTGCCCGCGGCCTATTTTTGTTGCGGGGAGGGGGTGGACAAAGTCTCGGCCCACTCCGAGCCCGGCGGACCAAGTTAACCAGCCCCACGCCCAAAGGCTATAGCCCACCCCCTTTTTGGGCTTTTTTCCGCGGGACGAACTTGGCGCCAAGGGGTTCGGCTGTTCTTTTTTGGCCGCGGCTGTGCCCGTGGCCTATTTTTGTCGCGGGGAGGGGGTGGACAAAGACTCGGCCCATTCCGAGCCCAGCGGACGAAGTTAACAAGCCCCACCCCCCAAGGCTATAGCCCACCCCCTTTTTGGGCATTTTTCCACTGGACGAACTTGGCGCCAAAGGGTTCGGCTGCTCTTTTTTGGGCGCGGCTGTGCCCGCAGCCTATTTTTGTCGCGGGGAGGAGGTGGAGAAAGTCTCGTCCCATTCCGAGTCCGGGGGACGAAGTTCACCAGCCCCACGCCCAAAGGCTATAGCCCACCCCTTTTTTGGGCATTTTTCCGCAGGATGAACTTTGCGCCAAGGGGTTCGGCTGCTCTTTTTTGGGCGCGGCTGTGCCCGCGGCCTATTTTTGTCGCGGGGAGGGGGTGGGCAAAGTCTCGGCCCATTCCGAGGAAGGCGGACGAAGTTTGCCGGTCCCACGCCCAAAGGCTATAGCACACCCCTTTTTTTGGCATTTTTCCGCAAGACGAACTTGGCGCCAAAGGGTTCGGCTGCGCTTTTTTGGACGCGGCTGTGCCCGCGGCCTATTCTTGTCGTGGGGAGGGGGTGGGCAAAGTCTCGGCCCATTCCGAGTCCGGCGGATGAAGTTCGCCCGCCCCACGCCCCAAGGCTATAGCCCACCCCTTTTTTGGGCATTTTTCCGCAGGACGAACTTGGCGCCAAGGGGTTCGGCAGTTCTTTTTTCGGTGCGGCTGTGCCCGCGGCCTATTTTTGTCCTGGGGAGGGGGTGGGCAAAGTCTCGGCCCATTCTGAGACCGGAGGACGAAGTTCGCCCGCCCCACGGCCCAAGGCTATAGCCCACCCCTTTTTTGGGCATTTTTCCGCAGGACGAACTTTGCACCAAGGGGTTCAGCTGCTCTTTTTTGGGCGCGTCTGTGCCCGCGGCCTATTTTTGTTGTGGGGAGGGGGTGGACAAAGTCTCGGCCCATTCCGAGGCCGGCGGACGAAGTTCGCCAGCCCCACGCCCCAAGGCTATAGCCCACCCCATTTTTGGGCATTTTTCCGCAGGACGAACTTGGCGACAAGGGGTTCGGCTGCTCTTTTTTGGTCGCGGCTTTGCCCGCGGCCTATTTTTGTCGTGGGGATGGGGTGGGTAAAGTCTCGGCCCATTCCGAGGATGGCAGACGAAGTTCGCCGGCTCCACGCCCCAAGGCTGTAGCCCACTCCCTTTTTTGCGCATTTTTCCGCAGGACGAACTTGGCGCCAAGGGGTTCAGCTGCTCTTTTTTGGGCGCGCTGTGCCCGCGGCCTATTTTTATCGCGGGGAGGGGGTCGGCAAAGTCTCGGCCCATTCCGAGTCCGGCGGACGATATTCGCCCACCCCACGCCACAAGGCTATAGCCCTCCGATTTTTGGGCATTTTTCCGCCGGACGAACTTGGCACCAAGGGGTTCGGCAGCCCTTTTTTGGGCGCGGCTGTGCCCGCGGCCTATTTTTGTTGGGGGGAGGGGGTGGGCAAAGTCTCGGCCCATTCCGAGGAAGGCGGACGGAGTTCGCCAGGCCCACGCCCCAAGGCTGTAGCCCACCCCTTTTTTTGGCATTTTTCCGCAGGACGAACTTGGCGCCAAATGGTTCGGCTGCTCTTTTTTTGGTGTGGCTGTGCCCGCGGCCTATTTTTGTCGTGGGGAGGAGGTGGGCAATGTCTCGGCCCATTCCGAGTCAGGCGGACGAAGTGCGCCAGCCCCACTCCCCAAGGCTACAGCCCACCCCCTTTTTGGGCATTTTTCCGCGGGACGAACTTGGCGCCAAGGTGTTCGGCTGCTCTTTTTTGGGCGCGGCTATGCCCATGGCCTATTTTTGTCACGGGGAGGGGGTGGGCAAAGTCTCGGCCCATTCCTAGGAAGGCGGACGAAGTGCGCCAGCCCCACGCCCCAAGGCTATAGCCCACCCCTTTTTTGGGCATTTTTCCGCCGGACGAACTTGGGGCCAAGGGGTTCGGTAGCTCTTTTTTGGTCGCGGCTGTGCCCGCGGCCTATTTTTGTCGCGGGCAGGTGGTGGGCAAAGTCTCGGCCCATTCCGAGGAAGGCAGACGAAGTTCGCCGGCTCCACGCCCCAAGGCTGTAGCCCACCCCTTTTTTGGGCATTTTTCGCAGGACGAACATGGCGCCAAAGGGTTCGGCTGCTCTTTTTTGGGCGAGGCTGTGCCCGCGGCCTATTTTTGTCGTGGTTAGGGGGTGGACAAAGTCTCGTCCCATTCCGAGTCCGGGGGACGAAGTTCACCAGCCCCACGCCCAAAGGCTATAGCCCACCCCCTTTTTGGGCTTTTTTCCGCGGGATGAACTTGACGCCAAGGGGTTCGGCTGCTCTTTTTTGGGCGCGGCTGTGCCCGCGGCCTATTTTTGGCACACGAAGGGGCCTCGCAAAGTCTGGCCCCATTCCGAGTCCGGCAGACGATATTCGCCCACCCCACGCCACAAGGCTATAGCCCTCCCATTTTTGGGCATTTTTCCGCCGGACGAACTTGGCGCCAAGGGGTTCGGCAGCCCTTTTTTGGGCGCGGCTGTGCCCGCGGCCTATTTTTGTTGTGGGGCGGGGGTGGGCAAAGTCTCGGCCCATTCCGAGGAAGGCGGACGGAGTTCGTCAGGCCCACGCCCCTAGGCTATAGCGCACCCCTTTTTTGGGCATTTTTCCGCAGGACGAACTTGGCGCCAAATGGTTCGGCTGCTCTTTTTTTTGTGTGGCTGTGCCCGCGGCCTATTTTTGTCGTGGGGAGGAGGTGGGCAATGTCTCGGCCCATTCCGAGTCAGGTGGACGAAGTGCGCGAGCCCCACTCCCCAAGGCTACAGCCCACCCCCTTTTTGGGCATTTTTCCGCGGGACGAACTTGGCGCCAAGGGGTTCGGCTACTCTTTTTTGGGCGCGGCTATGCCCATGGCCTATTTTTGTCACGGGGAGGGGGTGGGCAAAGTCTCGGCCCATTCCTAGGAAGGCGGACGAAGTGCGCCAGCCCCACGCCCCAAGGCTATAGCCCACCCCTTTTTTGGGCATTTTTCCGCAGGACGAACTTGGCGCCAAATGGTTCGGCTGCTCTTTTTTTGGTGTGGCTGTGCCCGCGGCCTATTTTTGTCGTGGGGAGGGGGTGGGCAATATCTCGGCCCATTTCGAGTCCGGCGGACGATATTCGCCCGCCCCACGCCAGAAGTTTATCGCCCACGCCCTTTTTGGGATTTTTCCGCAGGACGAACTTGGCGCCAAAGGGTTCGGCTGCGCTTCTTTGGGCACGGCTGTGCACGCGGCCTATTTTTCTCATGGGGAGGGGGTGGGAAAGTCTCGGCCCATTCCGAGTCCAGCGGACGAAGTCCGCCAGCCCCACGCCCCAAGGCTATAGCCCACCCCTTTTTTGGGCATTTTTCCGCAGGACGCACTTGGCGCCAAGGGGTTCGGCAGGTCGTTTTTGGGTACGGCTTTGCCCACGGCCAATTTTTGTCGCAGGGAGGGGGTGGCCAAAGTCTCGGCCCATTCCGAGTCCGGCGGACGAAGTTCGCCCGCCCCACGCCACAAGGCTATAGCCCACCCCCTTTTTGGGCATTTTTCCGCAGGACGAACTTGGCGCCACGGGGTTCGGCTGCTCTTTTTTGGGCGCGGCTGTGCCCGCAGCCTATTCTTGTCACGGGGAGGGGGTGGACAAAGTCTCGGCCCATTCCGAGTCTGGCGGACGAAGTTCGCAAGTCCCACGCCCCAGGGCTATGGCCCACCCCCTTCTTGGGCATTTCTCCGCAGGACAAACTTGGCGCCAAGGGGTTCGGCAGCTCTTTTTTGGGTACGGATGACCCCGCGGCCTATTTTTGTCGCGGGCAGGCGGTGGGCAAAGTCTCGGCCCATTCCGAGCCCGGCGGACGAAGTTAACCAGCCCCACCCCCCAAGGCTATAGCCCACCCCTTTTTTGGTCATTTTTCCGCAGGATGAACTTGGCGCCAAGGGGTTCGGCTGCTATTTTTTGGGCGCGGCTGTGACCGCGCCCTATTTGTGTCGCGGGGAGGGGGTGGGCAATATCTCGGCCCATTTCGAGTCCGGCGGACGATATTCGCCCGCCCCACGCCAGAAGTTTATCGCCCAACCCCTTTTTGGGATTTTTCCGCAGGACGAACTTGGCGCCAAGGTGTTCGGCTGCTCTTTATTGGGTGCGGCTGTGCCCGCGGCCTATTTTTGTCGTAGGGAGGGGGTGGGCAAAGTCTCGGCCCATTTCGAGGAAGGCAGATGAACGTTGCCTGCCCCACGCCCAAAGGCTATAGCACACTCCTTTTTTAGGCATTTTTCCGCAGGATGAACTTGGCGCCAAGGGGTTCGGCTGCTCTTTTTTGGGCGCGGATGTGCCCGTGGCCTATTTTTGTCGCGGGGAGGGGGTGGGGAAAGCCTCCGCCCATTCTGAGGAAGACGGACGAAGTTCGCTAACCCCACGCCCCAAGGCTATAGCCCACCCCTTTTTTGGGCATTTTTCCGCAGGACGAACATGGCGCCAAGGGGTTCGGCTGCTCTTTTTTGGGCGTGCCTGTGCCCGCGGCCTATTTTTGTCAGGGGGGGGGAAGTCTCGGCTCGTTCCGAGGCCGGCGGACGAAGTTCGCCAGCCCCACGCCCCAAGGCTATAGCCCACCCCATTTTTGGGCATTTTTCCGCAGGACGAACTTGGCGCCAAGGGGTTCGGCTGCTCTTTTTTGAGCGCGGCTGTGTCCGCGGCCTATTTTGGTCACGGGGAGGGGGTGGCCAAAGTCTCGGCCCATTCCGAGTCCGGCGGACGATGTTCGCCAGCCCCACGCCCCAAGGCTATAGCCCACCCCTTTTTGGGGCATTTTTCCGCAGGACGAACTTGTCGCCAAATGGTTCGGCTGCTCTTTTTTTGGTGTGGCCGTGCCTGCGGCCTATTTTTGTCGCGGGGAGGGGGTGGTCAATGTCTCGGCCCATTCCAAGTCCGGCGGACGATATTCGCCCGCCCCACGCCACAAGGGTATAGCCCACCCCCTTTTTGGTCATTTTTCCGCAGGACGAACTTGGCGCCAAGGGGTTAGGCTACTCTTTTTTGGGTGCGGCTGTGCCCGCGGCCTATTTGTGTCGCGGGGAGGGGGTGGGCAATATCTCGGCCCATTTCGAGTCCGGCGGACGATATTCGCCCGCCCCACGCCAGAAGTCCACCCCCTTTTTGGGATTTTTCCGCAGGACGAACTTGGCGCCTAGGTGTTCGGCTGCTCTTTTTTGGGTGCGGCGGTGCCCGCGGCCTATTTTTGTCACGGGGAGGGGGTGGGCAAAGTCTCGGCCCATTCCGAGGTAGGCGGACGAAGTGCGCCCGCCCCACTCCCCAAGGCTATAGCCCACCCCTTTTTTGGGCATTTTTCCGCAGGACGAACTTGGCGCCAAGGGGTTCGGCTGCTCTTTTTTGGGTACGGCTGTGCCCGCGGTCTACTTTTGTCGCGGGGAGGGGGTGGGGAAAGTCTCGGCCCATTCCGAGTCCGGCGGACAATGTTCGCCCGCCCCACGCCCCAAGGCTATAGCCCACCCCTTTGTTGGGCATTTCTCCACAGGACAAACTTGGCGGCAAGGGGTTCGGTTGCTCTTTTTTGGGCGCGGCTGTGCCCGCGGCCTAGTTTTGGCACGGGAAGGGGGTGGGCAAAGTCTCGGCTCTTTCCGAGCCCGGCGGACGAAGTTTGCCAACCCCACGCCCCAAGGCTATGGCCCACCCCTTTTTTGGCCATTTTTCCGCAGGACAAACTTGGCGGCAAGGGGTTCCGCTGCTCTTTTTTGGGCGCGGCTGTGCCCGCGGCCTATTTTTGTCGCGGGGAGGGGGTGGCCGAAGTCTCGGCCCATTCCTAGGAAGGAGGACGAAGTGCGCCAGCCCCACGGCCCAAGGCTATAGCCCACCCCATTTTTGGGCATTTTTCCTCTGGACGAAGTTGGCGCCAAGGTGTTCGGCTGCTCTTTTTTGGGCACGGCTGTGCCCGAGGATTATTTTTGTCGCGGGGAGGGGGTGGGAAAAGTCTCGGCCCATTCCGAGGAAGGCGTATGAACTTTGCCGGCCCCACGCCCAAAGGCTATAGCACACCCCTTTTTTGGGCATTTTTCCGCAGGACGAACTTGGCGCCAAGGGGTTCGGCTGCTATTTTTTGTGCGCGGGTGTGCCCGCGGCCTATTTTTGTCATGGGGAAGGGGGTGGGAAAAGTCTCGGCCCATTCCGGGTCCGGCGGACGAAGTTCGCCAGCCCCACGCCCCAAGGCTATAGCCCACCCCTTTTTTGGGCATTTTTCCGCCGGACGAACTTGGCGGCAAGGGGTTCGGCTGCTCTTTTTTGGGTGCGGCTGTGTCCGCGGCCAATTTTTCTCGCGGGAAGGGGGTGGGCAAAGTCTCGGCCCATTCCGAGGCAGGCAGATGAACTTTTCCGGCCCCACGCCCAAAGGCTATAGCACACCCCTTTTTTGGCCATTTTTCCGCAGGGTAAACTTGGCATGAGAAGGGGGTGGGCAAAGTCTCGGCTCTTTCTGAGTCCGGCGGACGAATTTCGCCAGCCCCACGCCCCAAGGCTATAGCCCACCCCTTTTTTGGGCATTTTTCCGCAGGACGAACTTGGCGGCAAGGGGTTTGGCTGCTCTTTTTTGGGCGCGGCTGTGCCCGCGGCCTATTTTTGCCACGGGGAGGGGGTGGCCGAAGTCTCGGCCCATTCCTAGGAAGGCGGACGAAGTGCGCCAGCCCCACGGCCAAAGGCTATAGCCCACCCTATTTTTGGGCATTTTTCCGCGGTACGAACTTGGCGCCTTGGGGTTCGGCTGCACTTTTTTGGGAGTGGCTGTGACCGCGGGCTATTTTTGTCGCAGGGAGGGGGTGGACAAAGTCTCAGCCCATTCCGAGGAAGGCGGATGAACTTTGCCGGCCCACGCCCAAAGGGTATAGCACACCTCTTTTTTGGGCATTTTTCCGCAGGACGAACTTGGCGCCCTGGGGTTCGGCTACTCTTTTTTGGGCGCGGCTGTGCCCGCTGCCTGATTTTGTCATGGGGAGGGAGTGGGCAAAGTCTCGGCCTATTCCGAGCCCGGCGGACGATTTTCGCCCGGCCCACGCCCCAAGGCTATAGCCCACCCCTTTGTTGGGCATTTCTCCGCAGGACAGACTTGGCGGCAAGGGGTTCCGCTGCTCTTTTTTGGGCGCGGCTCTGCCCGCGGCCTATTTTTATCCCGGGGAGGGGGTGGCCAAAGTCTCGGCCCATTCCTAGGAAGGCGGACGAAGTGCGCCAGCCCCACGGCCAAAGGCTATAGCCCACCCTATTTTTGGGCATTTTTCCGCTGGACGAACTTGTCGCCAAGGTGTTCGGCAACTCTTATTTGGGCGTGGCTATGCCCGCGGACTATTCTTGTCGCGGGGAGGGGGTGGGAAAAGTCTCGGCCCATTCCGAGGAAGGCGTATGAACTTTACCGGCCCCACGCCCAAAGGCTATAGCACACCCCTTTTTTGGACATTTTTCCGCAGGACGAACTTGGCGCCAAGGGGTTCGGCGGCTATTTTTTGGGCGCGGGTGTGCCCGCGGCCTATTTTTGTCACGGGGAGGGGGTGGGAAAAGTCTCGGCCCAATCTGGGTCCGGCGGACGAAGTTCGCCAGCCCCACGCCCCAAGGCTATAGCCCACCACTTTTTTGGGCATTTTTCCGCAGGACGAACTTGGCGCCAAGGGGTCCGGCTGCTCTTTTTTGGGCGCGGTTGTGCCCGCAGCCTATTTTTGGCACGGGAAGCGGGTGGGCAAAGTCTCGGCTCTTTCCGAGTCCGACGGACGAAGTCCACCAACCCCACGCCCCAAGGCTATAGCCCACCCTTTTTTTGGGCATTTTTCCGCAGGACAAACTTGGCGGCAAGGGGTTTGGCTGCTCTTTTTCGGGCGCGGCTGTGCCCGCGGCCTATTTTTGTCGCGGGGAGGGGGTGGCCGAAGTCTCGGCCCATTCCTAGGAAGGCGGACGAAGTGCGCCAGCCCCACGGCCCAAGGCTATAGCCCACCCCTTTTTTGGGCATTTTTCCGCAGGACAAACTTGGCGGCAAGGGGTTCGGCTGCTCTTTTTTGGGCGCGGCTGTGCCCGTGGCCTATTTTTGTCATGGGGAGGGGGTGGCCGAAGTCTCGGCCCATTCCTAGGGAGGCGGACGAAGTGCGCCAGCCCCACGGCCCAAGGCTATAGCCCTCCCCTTTTTTGGGCATTTTTCCGCAGGACGAACTTGGCCCCAAGGGGTTCGGATGCTCTTCTTTGGGCACGGCTGTACCCGCGGACTATTTTTGGCACGGGAAGGGGGTGGCCAAAGTCTCGGCTCTTTCCGAGTCCGGTGAACGAAGTTCGCCCGCCCCACGGCCCAAGGCTATAGCCCACCCCTTTTTTGGGCATTTTTCCGCAGGACAAACTTGGCGGCAAGGGGTTCGGCTGCTCTTTTTTGGGCGCGGCTGTGTTCGCGGCCTATTTTTGTTGTGGGGAGGGGTTGGGCAAAGTCTCGGCCCATTCCGAGGAAGGCGTATGAACTTTGCCGGCCCCACGCCCAAAGGCTATAGCCCACCCCTTTTTGGGCATTTTTCCGCAGGACAAACTTGTCGCCAAGGGGTTCGGCCGCTATTTTTTGGGCGCGGCTGTGTCCGCAGCCTATTTTCGTCACGGGGAGGGGTTGGGCAAAGTCTTGGCCCATTCCGAGGAAGGCGTATGAACTATGCCGGCCCCACGACCAAATGCTATAGTACACCCCTTTTTTGGCCATTTTTCCGCAGGACGAACTTGGCGCCAAGGGGTTCGGCTGCTCTTCTTTGGGCGAGGCTGTGCCCGCGGCCTATTTTTGGCACGGGAAGGGGGTGGCCAAAGTCTCGGCTCTTTCCGAGTCCGGCGAACGAAGTTCGCCCGCCCCACGCCCCAAGGCTATAGCCCACCCCTTTTTTGGGCATTTTTCCGCAGGACAAACTTGGCGGCAAGGGGTTCGGCTGCTCTTTTTTGGGCACGGCTGTGCCCGCGGCCTATTTTTGTTGCGGGGAGGGGTTGGGCAAAGTCTCGGCCCATTCCGAGGAAGGCGTATGAACTTTGCCGGCCCCACGCCCAAAGGCTATAGCACACCCCTTTTTTGGGCATTTTTCCGCAGGACGAACTTGGCGCCAAGGGTTCGGCTACTCTTTTTTGGGCGCGGCTGTGCCTGCGGCCTATTTTTGGCACGGGAAGGAGGTGGGCAAAGTCTCGGCCCATTCCGAGTCTGGCGGACGAAGTTCGCCAGCCCCACGCCCAAAGGCTATAGGCCACCCCTTTTTTGGCCATTTTTCCGCAGGACGAACTTGGCGCCAAGGGGTTGGCAGCTCTTTTTTGGACGCGGCTGTCCCCGCGGCCTATTTTTGTCATGAGCAGGGGGGTGGGAAAAGTCTCGGCCCATTCCGAGTCCGGCGTACGAACTTCGGCAGTCGCATGCCCCAAGGCTATAGCATACCCCTTTTTTGGGCATTTTTCTGCAGGATAAACTTACGCCAAGGGGTTCGACTGCTGTTATTTGGGCGCGGCTGTGCCCGTGGCCTATTTTTGTCACGGGGAGGGGTTGGGCAAAGTCTCGGTCCATTCCGAGGAAGGCGTATGAACTTTTCCGGCTCCACGCCCAAAGGCTATAGCACACCGCTTTTTTGGGCATTTTTCCGCAGGACGAACTTGGCGCCAAGGGGTTCGGCGGCTCTTTTTTGTGCGCGGCTATCCCGCAGCCTATTTTTGTCGCGGGGAGGGGGTCGGCAAAGTCTTGACCCATTCCGAGTCCGGCGGACGAAGTTCGCCAGCCCCACGCCCAAAGGCTATAGCCCACCCCTTTTTGGGCATTTTTCCGCAGGACGAACTTGGCGCCAAGGGGTTCGGCTGCTATTTTTTGGGCGCGGCTGTGTCCGCGGCCTATTTTTGTCACGAGGAGGGGTTGGGCAAAGTCTCGGCCCATTCCGAGGAAGGCGTATGAACCATGCCGGCCCCACGGCCAAATGCTATAGCACACCCCTTTTTTGGGCATTTTTCCGCAGGACGAACTTGGCGGCAAGGGGTTCGGCTGCTCTTCTTTGGGCGCGGCCGTGCCCACGGACTATTTTTTGCACAGGAAGGGGGTGGGCAAATTCTGGGGTCTTTCCGAGTCCGGCGAACGAAGTTCGCCCGCCCCACGCCCCAAGGCTATAGCCCAACCCTTTTTTGGGCATTTTTCCGCAGGACAAACTTGGCGGCAAGGGGTTCGGCTGCTCTTTTTTGGGCGCGGCTGTGTCCGCGGCCTATTTTTGTTGCGGGGAGGGGTTGGGCAAAGTCTCGGCCCATTTCGAGTCCGGCGGACGAAGTTCGCCAGCCCCACGGCCCAAGGCTATAGCACACCCCTGTTTTTGGCATTTTTCCGCAGGACGAACTTGGCTCCAAGGGGTTCGGCTGCTCTTTTTTGGACGCAGCGATGCCCGCGGACTATTTTTGTCGCGGGTGGGGGGGGGTGGGAAAAGTCTCGGCCCATTCCGAGTCCGGCGGGCAAAGTTCGCCAGCCCCACGCCGTAAGGCTATAGGCCACCCCCTTTTTGGTCATTTTTCCGCAGGACGAACTTGGCGCCAAGGGGTTCGGCTGCTCTTTTTTGGGCGCGACTGTGACCGCGGGCTATTTTTGTCGCAGGGAGGGGGTGGGAAAAGTCTCGGCCAATTCCGAGTCCGGCAGACGAACTTTGGCAGCCGACGCCCCAAGGCTATAGCACACCCCTTTTTTGGGCATTTTTCCGCCAGACGAACTTGCGGCCATGGCGTTCGGCTGCTCTTTTTTGGGCGCGGCTGTGCCCGCGGCCTATTTTTGTCGCGGGGAGGGGGTGGGAAAAGTCTCGGCCAATTCCGAGTCCGGCTGACGAAGTTCGCCCGCCCCACGCCCTAAGGCTATAGCCCACCCCTTTTTTTGGCATTTTTCCGCAGGACGAACTTGGCGGCCAGGGGTTTGGCTGCACGTTTTGGGGCGCGGCTGTGCCCATGGCCTATTGTTGTCGTGGGGTGGGGGTGGGAAAAGTCTCGGCCAATTCCGAGTCCGGCAGACGAACTTTGGCAGCCGACGCCCCAAGGCTATAGCACACCCATTTTTTGGGCATTTTTCCGCCGGACGAACTTGCGGCCATGGCGTTCGGCTGCTCTTTTTTGGGCGCGGCTGTGCCCGCGGCCTATTTTTGTCGCGGGGAGGGGGTGGGAAAAGTCTCGGCCAATTCCGAGTCCGGCTGACAAAGTTCGCCCGCCCCACGCCCAAAGGCTATAGCCCACCCCTTTTTTTGGCATTTTTCCGCAGGACGAACTTGGCGGCCAGGGGTTTGGCTACTCTGTTTTGGGCGCGGCTGTGTCCGTGGCCTATTTTTGTCACAGGGAGGGAGTGGGGAAAGTCTCGGCCCTTTCCGAGTCCGGCGGACGAAGTTCGCCCGCCCCACGCCCCAAGGCTATAGCCCACCCCTTTTTTGGGCATTTTTCCGCAGGACGAACGCGGCGCCAAGGGGTTCCGCTGCTCTTTTTTGGGGGCGGCTGTGCCCGTGGCCCATTTTTGTCGCGGGGAGGGGGTGGGAAAGTCCCGGCCCATTCCGAGTCCGGCGGACGAAGTTCGCCCGCCCCACGCCCCACCCCTTTTTTGGGCATTTTTCCGCAGGACGAACTCGGCGCGAAGGGGTTCCGCTGCTCTTTTTTGGGGGCGGCTGTGCCCGTGGCCTATTTTTGTCGCGGGGAGGGGGTGGGAAAAGTCTCGGCCCATTCCGAGTCCGGCGGACGAAGTTCGCCAGCCCCACACCCCAAGGCTATAGCCCACCCCTTTTTTGGGCACTTTTCCGCAGGACGAACTTGGCGCCAAGAGGTTCGGCTGCTCTTTTTTGGGCACGGCTGTGCCCGCGGCCTATTTTTGTTGTGGGGAGGGGGTGGGCAAAGTCTCAGCCCATTACGAGGAAGGCGGACGAAGTTCGCCAGCCCCACACCACAAGGCTATAGCCCACCCCTTTTGTGGGCATTTTTCCGCAGGACGAACGTGGCGCCAAGAGGTTCGGCTGCTCTTTTTTGGGCACGGCTGTGCCCACGGCCTATTTTTGTCGCGGGGAGGGGGTGGGCAAAGTCTCGGCCCATTCCCAGGAACGCGGATGAAGTTCGCCAGTCCCACGCCCCAAGGCTATAGCCCACCCCTTTTTTGGGTATTTTTCCGCAGGACGAACTTGGCGCCAACTGGTTCGGCTGCTCTTTTTTGGGCGCGGCTGTGCCCGCGGCCTATCTTTGTCTCGGGGAGAGGGTGGGCATTTTTCCGCACGACGAAGTTGGCGCCAAGGGGTTCGGCAGCTCTTTTTTGGGCGTGGGGAGGGGCCGCGGCCTATTTTTGGCACGGGAAGGGGGTGGGCAAAGGCGCGGCCCATTCCGAGTCCGGCAGACGAAGTTCGCCAGCCCCACGCCGCAAGGCTATAGCCCAACCCCTTTTTGGGCATTTTTCCGCTGGACGAACTTCGCGTGAAGGGGTTTGGCTGCTCTTTTTTGGGAGCGGCTGTGCCCGCGGCCTAGTTTTGTCGTGGGGAAAGGGTGGGAAAAGGCTCGGCCCATTCCGAGCCCGGCGGACGAAGTACGCCAGCCCCACACCCCAAGGCTATAGCCCACCCCCTTTTTGGGCATTTTTCCACTGGACGAACTTGGCGCCAAGGGGTTCGGCTGCTCTTTTTTGGGCCCGGCTGTGTCCGCGGCCTACGTTTGTTGCGGGGAGGGGGTGGGCAAAGTCTCGGCCCATTCCAAGGAAGGCGGATGAACTCTGCCGGCCCCACGCCCAAAGGCTATAGCACACCCCTTTTTTGGGCATTTTTCCGCAGGACGAACTTGGCGCCAAGGGTTCGGCTTCTCTTTTTTGGGCGCGGCTGTGCCAGCGGCCTATTTTTGACACGGGAAGGGGGTGGGAAAAGTCTCGGCCCATTCCGAGTCCGGCGGGCGAAGTTCGCCAGCCCCACGCCCAAAGGCTATAGCCCACCCCTATTTTGGGCATTTTTCCGCAGGACGGACTTGGCGCCAAGGGGTTCGGCTGCTCTTTTTTGGGCGCGGCTGTGCCCGTGGCCTATTTTTGTCTAGGGGAGAGGGTGGGCAAAGTCACGGCTCATTCCGAGTCCGGCGGACGAAGTTCGCCAGCCCCACGCCCCAAGGCTCTAGCCCACCCCTTTTTTGGGCATTTTTCCGCACGACGAAGTTGGCGCCAAGGGGTTCGGCTGCTCTTTTTTGGGCGTGGCTGTGCCTGCGGCCTATTTTTTTCACAGCGAGGGGGTGTGCAAAATCTCGGCCCATTCCAAGGAAGGCGGATGAACTTTGCCGGCCCCACGCCCAAAGGCTATAGCACACCTTTTTTGGGCATTTTTCCGCAGGACGAACTTGGCGCCAACTGGTTCGGCTGCTCTTTTTGGGGCGCGGCTGTGCCCGCGGCCTATCGTTGTCTTGGGGAGAGGGTGGGCAAAGTCTCGGCCCATTCCGAGGAAGGCGGACGAAGTTCGCCAGCCCCACGCCCCAAGGCTATAGCCCACCCCTTTTTTGGGCATTTTTCCGCAGGACGAACGTGGCGCCAAGAGGTTCGGCTGCTCTTTTTTGGGCACGGCTGTGCCCACGGCCTATTTTTGTCGCGGGGAGGGGGTGGGCAAAGTCTCGGCCCATTCCCAGGAAGTCGGACGAAGTTCGCCAGCCCCACGCCCCAAGGCTATAGCCCACCCCTTTTTTGGGCATTTTTCCGCAGGACGAACTTGGCGCCAACTGGTTCGGCTGCTCTTTTTTGAGCGCGGCTGTGCCCGCGGCCTATCTTTGTCTCGGGGAGAGGGTGGGCAAAGTCTCGGCCCATTCCGAGTCCGGCGGACGAAGTTTGCCCACCCCACGCCCCAAGGCTCTAGCCCACCCTTTTTTGGGCATTTTTCCGCACGACGAAGTTGGCGCCAACTGGTTCGGCTGCTCTTTTTTGGGCGTGGGCGTGGCCATGCCCACGGCCTATTTTTATCGCGGGGAGGGGGTGGGCAAAGTGTCGGTGCATTCCGAGGAAGGCGGATGAACTTTGCCGGCCCCACGCCCAAAAGCTATAGCACACCCCTTTTTTGGGCATTTTTCCGCAGGACGAACTCGGCGCCAACAGGTTCGGCTGCTCTTTTTTGGGCACGGCTGTGCCCGCGGCCTATTTTTGTCGCGGGGAGGGGGTGGGCAAAGTCTCGGCCCATTCCGTGGAAGGCGGATGCAGTTCGCCAGCCCCACGCCCCAAGGCTATAGCCCACCCCTTTTTTGGGCATTTTTCCGCAGGACGAACTTGGCGCCAAGAGGTTCGGCTGCTCTTTTTTGGGCACGGCTGTGCCCGCGGCCTATTTTTATCGCGGGGAGGGGTTGCGCAAAGTCTCAGCCCATTCCAAGGAAGGCGGACGAAGTTCGCCAGCCCCACGCCCCAAGGCTATAGCCCACCCCTTTTTTGGGCATTTTTCTGCAGGACGAACTTGGCGCCAAGGGGTTCGGCTGCTCTTTTTTGGGCGTGGCTGTGCCCGCGGCCTATTTTTATCGCGGGGAGGGGGTGGGCAAAGTGTCGGCGCATTCCGAGGAAGGTGGATGAACTTTGCCGGCCCCACGCCCAAAGGCTATAGCACACCCCTTTTTTGGGCATTTTTCCGCAGCACGAACTTGGCGCCAAGGGGTTATGCTGCTCTTTCTTGGACGCGGCTGTGCCCTTGGCCTATTTTTGGCACGGGAAGGGGGTGGGCAAAGTCTCGGCCCATTCGGAGTCCGGCGGACAAAGTTTGCCAGCCCCACGCCCCAAGGCTATAGCCCACCCCTATTTTGGGCATTTTTCCGCAGGACGGACTTGGCGCCAAGGGGTTCGGCTACTCTTTTTTGGGCGCGGCTGTGCCCGTGGCCTATTTGTGTCTAGGGGAGAGGGTGGGCAAAGTCTCGGCCCATTCCGAGTCCGGCGGACGAAGTTCGCCAGCCCCACGCCCCAAGGCTCTAGCCCACCCCTTTTTTGGGCATTTTTCCGCACGACGAAGTTGGCGCCAAGGGGTTCGGCTGCTCTTTTATGGGCGTGGCTGTGCCCGCGGCCTATTTTTTTCGCAGCGAGGGGGTGGGCAAAGTCTCGGCCCATTACAAGGAAGGCGGATGAACTTTGCCGGCCCCACGCCCGAAGGCTATAGCACACCTTTTTTGGGCATTTTTCCGCCGGACGAACTTGGCGCCAAGGGGTTCTTCTGCTCTTTTTTGGACGCGGCTGTGCCCGCAGCCTATTTTTGGCACGGGATGGGGGTGGGCAAAGTCTCGGCCCATTCCTAGTCCGGCGGACGAAGTGCGCCAGCCCCATGCCCCAAGGCTATAGCCCACCCCTATTTTGGGCACTTTTCCGCAGGACGGACTTGGCGCCAAGGGGTTCGGCTGCTCTTTTTTGGACGCAGCTGTGCCCGCGGCCTATTTTTGTCGCAGGGAGGGGGTGCGCAAAGGCTCGGCCCATTCGGAGGAAGGCGGATGAACTTTGCCGGCCCCATTCCCAAAGGCTATAGCACACCCCTTTTTTGGGCATTTTTCCGCAGGACGAACTTGGCGCCAAGGGGTTATGCTGCTCTTTCTTGGACGCGGCTGTGCCCTTGGCCTATTTTTGGCATGGGAAGGGGGTGGGCAAAGTCTCGGCCCATTCCGAGTCCGGCGGACGAAGTTCGCCAGCCCCACGCGCCGAGGCTACAGCCCACCCCTTTTTTGCGCATTTTTCCGCAGGACGAACTTGGCGCCAAGGGGTTCGGCTGTTCTTTTTTGGGCGTGGCTGTGCCCGCGGCCTATTTTTATCGCGGGGAGGGGGTGGGCAAAGTCTCGGCCCATTCTGAAGAAGGCGGATGAACTTTGCCGGCCCCATGCCCAAAGGCTATAGCACACCCCTTTTTTGGGCATTTTTCCGCAGGACGAACATGGCGCCAAGGGGTTCGGTTGCTCTTTTTTGGGCGCGGCTGTGCCCGCGGCCTATTTTTGGCACGGGATGGGGGTGGGCAAAGTCTCGGCCCATTCCGAGTCCGGCGGACGAAGTGCGCCAGCCCCACTCCCCAAGGCTATAGCCCACCCCTATTTTGGGCATTTTTCCGCAGGACGGACGTGGGGCCAAGGGGTTCGGCTGCTCTTTTTTGGGCGCGGCTGTGCCCGCGGCCTATTTTTATCGCGGGGAGGGGGTGGGCAAAGTGTCGGCGCATTCCGGGGAAGGCGGATGAACTTTGCCGGCCCCACGCCCAAAGGCTATAGCACACCCCTTTTTTGGGCATTTTTCCGCAGGACGAACTTGGCGCCAAGGGGTTATGCTGCTCTTTCTTGGACGCGGCTGTGCCCTTGGCCTATTTTTGGCACGGGAAGGGGGTGGGCAAAGTCTCGGCCCATTCCGAGTCCGGCGGACGAAGTTTACCAGCCCCACGCCCCAAAGCTATAGCCCACCCCTTTTTTGGGCATTTTTCCGCAGGACGAACTTGGCGCCAAGGGGTTCAGCTGTTCTTTTTTGGGCGTGGCTGTGCCCGCGGCCTATTTTTGTCGCGGGGAGGGGGTGCGGAAAGCCTCGGCCCATTCCAAGGAAGGCTGATGAACTTTGGCGGCCCCATTCCCAAAGGCTATAGCACACCCCTTTTTTGGGCATTTTTCCGCAGGACGAACTTGGCGCCAAGGGGTTATGCCGCTCTTTCTTGGACGCGGCTGTGCCCTTGGCCTATTTTTGGCACGGGAAGGGGGTGGGCAAAGTCTCGGCCCATTCTGAGTCCGGCGGACGAAGTTCGCAAGCCCCATGCCCTGAGGCTATAGCCCACCCCTTTTTTGGGCATTTTTCCGCAGGACGAACTTGGCGCCAAGGGGTTCGGCTGTTCTTTTTTGGACGTGGCTGTGCCCGCGGCCTATTTTTATCGCGGGGAGGGGGTGAGTAAAGTCTCGGCCCATTCCGAAGAAGGCGGATGAACTTTGCCGGCCCCACGCCCAAAGGCTATAGCACACCCCTTTTTTGGGCATTTTTCCGCAGGACCAACTTGGCGCCAAGGGGTTCGGCTGCTCTTTTTTGGGCGCGGCTGTGCCCACGGCCTATTTTTGGGACGGGAAGGGGGTGGGCAAAGTCTCGGTCCATTCCGAGTCCGGCAGACGAAGTTCGCCAGCCCCACACCCCAAGGCTATAGCCCACCCCCTTTTTGGGGATTTTTCCGCAGGACGAACGTGGCGCCAAGGGGTTCGGCTGCTCTTTTTTGGACGCGGCTGTGCCCGCGCCCTATTTTTGTCGCGGGGAGGGGGTGGGAAAAGTCTCAGCCCATTCCTAGTCCGCCGGACGAAGTTCGCCCGCCCCACGCCCCATGGCTATAGCCCACCCTTTTTTTCGTCATTTTTCGGCAGCACGAACCTGGCGCCAAGGGGTTCGGCTGCTCTTTTTTGGTCGCGGCTGCGCCCACGGCCTATTTGTGTCACGGGGAGGGGGTGGGAAAAGTCTCGGCACATTCCTAGTCCGGCGGACGAAGTTCGCCAGCCCCACGCCCCAAGGCTATAGCCCACCCACTTTTTGGGCATTTTTCGGCAGGACGAACATGGCGTCAAGGGGTTCGGCTGCTCTTTTTTGGGCGCAGCTGTGCCCGCGGCCTATTTTTGTCACGGGGACGGGATGGTCAAAGTCGCGTCCCATTCCGAGCCTGGCGGACGAAGTTCGCCAACCCCACGCCCCAAGGCTATAGCCCACCCCTTTTTTGGGCATTTTTCCGCAGGACGAACTTGGCGCCAAGGGGCTCGGCTGCTCTTTTTTGGACGCGGCTGTGCCTGCAGCCTATTTTTGTGGCTGGGAGGGGGTGGGAAAAGTCTCAGCCCATTCCGAGTCCGGCGGACGAAGTTCGCCCGCCCCACGCCCCAAGGCTATAGCCCACCCCCCTTTTGGGCATTTTTCCGCAGGATGAACTTGGCGCCAAGTGGCTCGGCTGCTCTTTTTTGGACGCGGCGGAGCCCGCGGCCTATTTTTGTCGCGGGGAGGGGGTGGCCTAAGTCTCGGCCCATTCCGAGGAAGGCGGATGAACTTTGCCGGCCCCACGGCCAAAGGCTATAGCACACCCCTTTTTTGGGTATTTTTCCGCAGGACGAACTTGGCGCCAAGGGGTTCGGCTGCTCTTTCTTGGGCGCGGCGGTGCCCGGGGCCTATTTTTGTCACGGTGAGGGGGTGGGCAAAGTCTCGGCACATTCCGAGTCCGGCGGACGAAGTGCGCCCTTCCCACGCCCCAAGGCTATATCCCACCCCTTTTTTGGGCATTTTTCCGCACGACGAACTTGGCGCCAAGGGGTTCGGCAGCTCTTTTTTGGGCGCGGCTGTGCCCGCGGCCTATTTTTGTCATGGGGAGGGGTTGGGAAAAGTATCGGCCCATTCCGAGTGCGGCAGACGAAGTTCGCCAGCTCCACACCCCAAGGCTATAGCCCACCCCGTTTTGGGGCATTTTTCCGCAGGACGAACTTGGCGCCAAGGGGCTCGGCTGCTCTTTTTTGGACGCGGCTGTGCCTGCGGCCTATTTTTGTCGCAGGGAGGGGGTGGGAAAAGTCTCAGCCCATTCCGAGTCCGGCGGACGAAGTTCGCCCGCCCCACGCCCCAAGGCTATAGCCCACCCCCCTTTTGGGCATTTTTCCGCAGGATGAACTTGGCGCCAAGTGGCTCGGCTGCTCTTTTTTGGACGCGGCGGAGCCCGCGGCCTATTTTTGTCGCGGGGAGGGGGTGGCCTAAGTCTCGGCCCATTCCGAGGAAGGCGGATGAACTTTGCCGGCCCCACGGCCAAAGGCTATAGCACACCCCTTTTTTGGGTATTTTTCCGCAGGACGAACTTGGCGCCAAGGGGTTCGGCTGCTCTTTCTTGGGCGCGGCGGTGCCCGCGGCCTATTTTTGTCACGGTGAGGGGGTGGGCAAAGTCTCGGCACATTCCGAGTCCGGCGGACGAAGTGCGCCCTTCCCACGCCCCAAGGCTATATCCCACCCCTTTTTTGGGCATTTTTCCGCACGACGAACTTGGCGCCAAGGGGTTCGGCAGCTCTTTTTTGGGTGCGGCTGTGCCCGCGGCCTATTTTTGTCATGGGGAGGGGTTGGGAAAAGTCTCGGCCCATTCCGAGTGCGGCAGACGAAGTTCGCCAGCTCCACACCCCAAGGCTATAGCCCACCCCGTTTTGGGGCATTTTTCCGCAGGACGAACTTGGCGCGAAGGGGTTCGGCTGCTTTTTTTTGGGCGCGGCTGTGGCCACGGCCTATTTTTGTCACGAGGAGGGGGTGGGAAAAGTCTCAGCCCATTCCGAGTCCGGCAGACGAACTTCGGCAGCCCCACGCCCCAAGGCTATAGCACACCCCTTTTTTGGGCATTTTTCCGCACGACGAACTTGGCGCCAAGGGGTTCAACTGCTCTTTTTTGGGCGCGGCTGTGCCCACGGCCTATTTTTGTCACGGGGAGGGGGTGGCCAAAGTCTCGACGTATTCCGAGGAAGGCGGATGAACTTTGCCGGCCCCACGGCCAAAGGCTATAGCACACCCCTTTTTTGGGTATTTTTCCGCAGGACGAACTTGGCGCTAAGGGGTTCGGCTGCTCTTTCTTGGGTGCGGTGGTGCCCGTGGCCTATTTTTGTCGCGGGGAGGGGGTGGGCAAAGTCTCAGCGCATTCCGAGTCCGGCGGACGAAGTGCGCCCTTCCCACGCCCCAAGGCTATATCCCACCCCTTTTTTGGGCATTTTTCCGCACGACGAACATGGCGCCAAGGGGTTCGGCAGCTCTTTTTTGGGCGCGGCTGTGCCCGCGGCCTATTTTTGTCATGGGGAGGGGTTGGGAAAAGTATCGGCCCATTCCGAGTGCGGCAGACGAAGTTCGCCAGCTCCACACCCCAAGGCTATAGCCCACCCCGTTTTGGGGCATTTTTCCGCAGGACGAACTTGGCGCCAAGGGGCTCGGCTGCTCTTTTTTGGACGCGGCTGTGCCTGCGGCCTATTTTTGTCGCAGGGAGGGGGTGGGAAAAGTCTCAGCCCATTCCGAGTCCGGCGGACGAAGTTCGCCAGCCCCACGCCCCAAGGCTATAGCCCACCCCCCTTTTGGGCATTTTTCCGCAGGATGAACTTGGCGCCAAGTGGCTCGGCTGCTCTTTTTTGGACGCGGCGGAGCCCGCGGCCTATTTTTGTCGCGGGGAGGGGGTGGGTAAATTCTCGGCCCATTCCGAGTCCGGCGGACGAAGTCCGCCCGCGCCACGCCACAAGGCTATAGCCCACCCCTTTTATGGGCATTTTTCGGCAGGACGAACTTGGCGCCAAGGGGTTCGGCAGCTATTTTTTGAGCGTGGCTCTGCCCGCGGCCTATTTTTGTCGCGGGGAGGGGGTGGGCAAAGTCTCGGCCCATTCCGAGTCCAGCGGACGAAGTGCGCCCGCCCCACGCCCCAAGGCTATAGCCCACCCCCTTTTTGCGCATTTTTCCGCAGGACGAACTTGGCGCCAAGGGGTTCGGCTGCTCTTTTTTGGGCGCGGCTGAGCCCGCGGCCTATTTTTGTTGTGGGGAGGGGGTGCGAAAAGTCTCGGCCCATTCTGTGTCTGGCGGACGATGTTTGCCAGCCCCACGCCCCAAGGCTATAGCACACCCCTTTTTTGGGTATTTTTCCACAGGACGAACTTGGCGCCAACGGGTTCGGCTGCTCTTTTTTGTGCGTGGCTGTGCCCGCGGCCTATTTTTGTCGCGGGGAGGGGGTGGGAAAAGTCTCGGCCCATTCCGAGTCCGGCGGACGAAGTCCGCCAGCGCCACACCCCAAGGCTATAGCCCACCCCCTTTTTGGGCATTTTTCTGCAGGATGAAGTTGGCGCCAAGGGGTTCGGCAGCTATTTTCTGGGCGCGGCTGTGCCCTCGGCCTATTTTTGTCGCGGGGAGGGGGTGGGCAAAGTCTCCGCCCATTCCGAGTCCGGCGGACGAAGTGCGCCCGCCCCACGCCCCAAGGCTATAGCCCACCCCCTTTTTGCGCTTTTTTCCGCAGGACGAACTTGGCGCCAAGGGGTTCGGCTGCTCTTTTTTGGGCGCGGCTGAGCCCGCGGCTTATTTTTGTCGCGGGGAGGGGGTGGGAAAAGTCTCGGCCCATTCTGTGTCCGGCGGACGAAGTTCGCCCCGCCCGACGCCCCAAGACTATAGCCCACCCCCTTTTTGGGCATTTTTCCGGAGGACGAACTTGGCGCCAAGGGGATCGGCTACTCTTTTTTGGGCGCGGCCGTGCCCGCGGCCTATTTTTGGCATGGGGAGGGGGTGGGCAATGTCTCGTCCCATTCCGAGGAAGGCGGATGAACTATGCTGGCCCCACACCCAAAGGCTATAGCACACCCCTTTTTTGGGCGTTTTACCGCAGGACGAACTTGGCACTAAGGGGTTCGGCTGCTCTTTTTTGGGTGCGGCTGGGCCCGCGGCCTATTTTTGTCGCGGGGAGGGGGTGGGCAAAGTCTCGGCCCATTCCGAGTCCGGCGGACGAACTTCGCCAGCCCCACGACCCAAGGCTACAACCCACCCCTTTCTTGGGCCTTTTTCCACAGGGCGAACTTGGCGCCAAGGGGTTCGGCTGCTCTTTTTTGGGCGCGGCTGTGCCTGCGGCCTATTTTTATCTCGGGGAGGGGGTGGGAAAAGTGTTGGCCCATTCCGAGTCCGGCGGACGATGTTCGCCAGCCCCACGCCCCAAGGCTATAGCCCACCCCATTTTTGGGCATTTTTCGGCAGGACGAACATGGCGCCAAGGGGTTCGGCTGCTGTTTTTTGGGCGCGGCTGTGCCCGCACCCTATTTTTGTCGCGGGGGGGGGGGGGGGGGGGGGGGGGGGGGGGGGGGGGGGGGGGGGGGAAGTCTCGGCCCATTCCGAGTCCGGCGGACGAAGTTCGCCAGCCCCACGCCCCAAGACTATAGCCCACCCCCTTTTTGGGCATTTTTCGGCAGGACGAACATGGCGCCAAGGGGTTCGGCTGCTCTTTTTTGGGTGCGGCTGTGCCCGCGCCCTATTTTTGTCGCAGGGAGGGGGTGGGAAAAGTCTCGGCCCATTCCGAGTCCGGCGTACGAAGTTCGCCAGCCCCACGCCCCAAGGCTACAGCCCACTCCTTTCTTGGGCATTTTTCCGCTGGGCGAACTTGGCGCCAAGGCGTTTGGCCGCTCTTTTTTGGGCGCGGCTGTGCCCGCGGCCTATTTTTTTCGCGGGGAGGGGGTCGGAAAAGTCTCGGACCATTCCGAGTCCGGCGGACGAAGTGCGCCAGCCCCACGCCCCAAGACTATAGCCCACCCCCTTTTTGGGCACTATTCGGCAGGACGAACATGGCGCCAAGGGGTTCGGCTGCTCTTATTTGGGCACGGCTGTGCCCGCACCCTATTTTTGTCGCAGGGAGGGGGGGGAAGTCTCGGCCCATTCCGAGTCCGGCGGAAGAAGTTCGCCAGCCCCACGCCCCAAGGCTATTGCCCACCCCTTTTTTGGGCATTTTTCCGCAGGGCAAACTTGGCGCCAAGGGGTTCAGCTGCTCTTTTTTGGGCGCGGCTGTGTCTGCGGCCTATTTTTATTGCGGGGAGGGGGTGGGAAAAGTCTCGGCGCATTCCGAGTCCGGCGGACGATGTTCGCCAGCCCCACGCCCCAAGGCTATAGCCCACCCCCTTTTTGGGCATTTTTCCGCAGGACGAACTTGGCCCCAAGGGGTTCGGCTGCTCTTTTTTGGGCGCGGCTGTGCCCGCGGTCTAATTTTGTTGTGGGGAGGGGGTCGGTAAAGTCTCGGCCCATTCCGAATTTGGCAGACGAAGTTCGCCCGCCCCACGCCCCAAGGCTATAGCACACAGCTTTTTTGGGCATTTTTCCGCACGACGAACTTGGCGCCAAGGGGTTCGACTGCTCTTTTTTGGGCGCGGCTGTGCCCACGGCCTATTTTTGTCACGGGGAAGGGGTGGGCAAAGTCTCGGCCCATTCCGAGGAAGGCGGACGAAGTGCGCCAGCCCCACGCCCCAAGGCTATAGCCCACCCCCTTTTTGGGCATTTTTCCGCTGGACGAACTTGGCGCCAAGGGGTTCGGCTGCTCTTTTTTGGGCGCGGCTGTGCCCGCGGCCTATTTTTGTCGCAGGGAGGGGGTGGGCAATGTCTCGGCCCATTCCGAGGGCGGCGGACGAAGTTCGCCAGCCTGACGCCTGAAGGGTATAGCCCACCCCTTTTTTGGGCATTTGTCCGCAGGACGAGCTTGGCGCCAAGGGGTTCGGCTTCTCTTTTTTGGGCGCGGCTGTGCCCGCGGCTTATTTTTGTCGCGGGGAGGCGGTGGGAAAATTCTCGGCCCATTCCGAGTTCGTCCGCCGGCCCCACGCCCCAAGGCTATAGCCCACCCCCTTTTTGGGCATTTTTCCGCCGGACGAACTTGGCGCCAGGGGGTTCGGCTTCTCTTTTTTCGGCGCGGCTGTGCCTGCGGCCTATTTTTGTCACGGGGAGAAGGTGGGCAAAGTCTCGGCCCATTCCGAGGAAGGAGGACGAAGTCCGCCGGTCCCACGCCCGACGGCTATAGCCCACCCCTTTTTTGGGCATTTTTCCGCAGGACGAACTTGGCGCCAAGGGGTTCGGCTGCTGTTTTTTGGGCACGGCTGTGCCCGTGGCCTATTTTTGTCGCGGGGAGGGGGTGCGGAATGTCTCACCCCATTCCGAGTCCGACGGACGAAGTTCGCCAGCCCCACGCACCAAGGCTATAGCCCACCCCCTTTTTGGGCATTTTTCCGCAGGACTAAGTTGGTGCCATGGGGTTCGACTGCTCTTTTTTGGGCGCGGCTGTGCCCGCGGCCTATTTTTGTCATGGGGAGGGGGTGTGAAAAGTCTCGGCCCATTCCGGGTCCGGCGGACGAACTTCGGCAGCCCCACACCCCAAGGCTATATCAGACCCCTTTTTTGGGCATTTTTCCGCAGGACGAACTTGGCGCCACGGGGTTCCGCTGCTCTTTTTTGGGTGCAGGTGTGCCCGCGGCCTATTTTTGTCGCGGGGAGGGGGTGGGTAAAGTCTCGGCCCATTCCGAGTCCGGCGGACGAAGTTCATCACCCCCACGCCCCAAGGTTATAGCCCACCCCCTTTTTGGGCATTTTTCCGCAGGACTAAGTTGGTGCCATGGGGTTCGACTGCTCTTTTTTGGGCGCGGCTGTGCCCGCGGCCTATTTTTGTCATGGGGAGGGGGTGTGAAAAGTCTCGGCCCATTCCGGGTCCGGCGGACGAACTTCGGCAGCCCCACACCCCAAGGCTATATCAGACCCCTTTTTTGGGCATTTTTCCGCAGGACGAACTTGGCGCCACGGGGTTCCGCTGCTCTTTTTAGGGCGCGGCTGAGCCCACGGCCTATTTTGTCGCGGGGAGGGGGTGGGCAAAGTCTCGGCCCATTCCGAGTCCGGCGGACGAAGTTCGCCAACCCCATGCCACAAGGCTATAGCCCACCCCTTTTTTGGGCATTTTTTCGCAGGACGAACTTGGCGCCAAGGGATTCGGCTGCTGTTTTTTGGGCGCGGCTGTGCCCGTGGCCTATTTTTGTCGCGGGGAGGGGGTACGGAAAGTCTCCCCCCATTCCGAGTCCGACGGGCGAAGTTCGCCAGCACCACGCCCCAAGGTTATAGCCCACCCCTTTGTTGGGCATTTTTCCGCAGGACGAAATTGCCGCCAAGGGGTTCGGCTGCTCTTTTTCGGGCGCGGCCGAGCCGGCGGCCTATTTTTGTCGCGGGGAGGGGGTGGGAATAATCTCCGCCCATTCCGAGCCCGGGGGACGACGTTCGCCAGCCCCATGCCCCATGGCTATAGCCCACCCCCTTTTTCGGCATTTTTCCGCAGGACGACCTTGGCGCCAAGGGGTTCGGCCGCTCTTTTTTGGTCGTAGCTGTGTTCGCGGCCTATTGTTGTCGCGGGAAGGGGGTGGGCAAAGTCTCGGCACATTCCGAGTCCGGCGGACGAAGTTCGCCAGCCCCACGCCCCAAGGCTATAGCCCACCCCCTTTTTGGGCTTTTTTTCCGGAGGACGAACCTGGCGCCAAGGGGTTCGGCTGCTCATTTTTTGGCGCGGCTGTGCCCGCGGCCTATTTTTGTCACGGGGAGGGGGTGGGCAAAGTCTTAGCACATTCCGAGTCCGGCGGACGAAGTTCGCCAGCCCCACGCCCCAAGGCTATCGTCCAACCCTTTTTTGGGCATTTTTTCGCAGGACGAACTTGGCGCCAAGGGGTTCGGCTGCTCTTTTCTGGGCGCGGCTATGCCCGCGGGCTATTTTGTCACGGGGCGAGGGTGGGCAAAGTCTCGGCCCATTTCGAGTCAGGCGGACGAAGTTCGCCCGCCCCATGCCCCAAGGCTATAGCCAACCCCTTTTTGGTCATTTTTCCGCAAGACGAACTTGGCGCCAAGGGGTTCGGCTGTGCCCACGGCGTATTTTTGGTGAAGGTAGGGGGTGGGCAAAGTCTAGGCCCATTCCGAGGAAGGCGGAGGAACTTTGCCGGCCCCACGCCCAAAGGCTATAGCACACCCCCTTTTTGGGCATTTTGCCGCAGGACGAACTTGGCGCCAAGGGGTTCGGCTACTCTTTTTTGGGCGCGGCTGTGCCCGCGGCCTATTTTTGTCGTGGGGATGGGGTGGGCAAAGTCTCGGCACATTCCGAGTCCGGCGGACAAAGTTCGCCAGCCCCACGCCCCAAGGCTATCGTCCAACCCTTTTTTGGGCATTTTTCCGCAGGACGAACTTGGCGCCAAGGGGTTCGGCTGCTCTTTTCTGGGCGCGGCTGTGCCCGCGGGCTATTTTTTCACGGGGAGAGGGTGGGCAAAGTCTCGGGCCATTTCGAGTCAGGCGGACGAAGTTCGCCCGCCCCATGCCCCAAGGCTATAGCCAACCCCTTTTTGGGCATTTTTCCGCAAGACGAACTTGGCGCCAAGGGGTTCGGCTGTGCCCACGGCGTATTTTTGGTGAAGGTAGGGGGTGGGCAAAGTCTAGGCCCATTCCGAGGAAGGCGGAGGAACTTTGCCGGCCCCACGCCCAAAGGCTATAGCACACCCCCTTTTTGGGCATTTTGCCGCAGGACGAACTTGGCGCCAAGGGGTTCGGCTGCTCTTTTTTGGGCGCGGCTGTGCGCGCGGCCTACTTTTGTCACTGGGAGGGAGTGGCCAAAGTCTCGGCCCATTCCGAGGAGGGTGTACAAAGTTCGCCGGCCCCACGCCCAGAGGCTATAGCGCACCCCTTTTTTGGGAATTTTTCCGCAGGACGAACTTGGCGCCCAGGGGTTCGGCTGCTCTTTTTTGGGCGCGGCTATGCCCGCAGCCTATTTTTGTCGCGGGGAGGGGGTGGGCAAAGTCTCAGCACATTACGAGTCCGGCGAGCCCCACGCCCCAAGGCTATAGCCCACCCCTTTTTTGGGCATTTTTCTGCCGGACGAACTTGTCGCCAAGGGGTTCGGCTGCTCTTTTTTGGGCGTGGCTGTCCCCGCGGCCTATTTTTGTCACGGGGAGGGGGTGGGCAAAGTCTCGGCCCATTCCGAGTCCGGCGGACGAACTTCGGCAGCCCCACGCCCCAAGGCTATAGCCCACCCCTTTTTTGGGCATTTTTCTGCAGGACGAACTTGGCGCCAAGGGGTTCGGCTGCTCTTTTTTGGGCGCGGCTGTGCCCACGGCCTATTTTTGTCGCAGGGAGGGTTCGCCAGCCCCACGCCCCTAGGCTATAGCCCACCCCCTTTTTGGGCATTTTTCCGGAGGACGAACCAGGCGCCAAGGGGTTCGGCTGCTATTTTTGGGGCGCGGCTGTGCCCGCGGCCTATTTTTGTCGCGGTGAGGGGGTGGGCAAAGTCTCGGCCCATTCTGTTGAAGGCGGATGAAGTTCGCCAGCCCCACGCCCCAAGGCTATAGCCCACCCCTTTTTGGGCATTTTTCCGCGGGGACGAACATGGCACCAAGGGGTTCGACTGCTCTTTTTTGGGCGCGGCTGTGCCCGCGGCCTATTTTTGTCGCGGGGAGGGGGTGTTCAAAGTCTTGGCCTATTCCGAGTCCAACGGACGAAGTTCGCCAGCCCCATGCCCCAGGGTTATAGCCCACCCCCTTTTCGGGCATTTTTCCGCAGGACGAACTTGGCACCAAGGGTTTCGGCCGCTCTTTTTTGCGCGCGGCTGTGCCCGCGGCCAATTTTTGTCGGGGGGGAAGGGGTGGCCAAAGTCTCGGCCCATTCTGAAGAAGGCGGATGAAGTTTGCCAGCCCCACACCCCAAGGCTAAAGCCCACCCCCTTTTTGGACATTTTTCCGCAGGATGAACTTGGCGCCAAGGGGTTCGGCTGCTCTTTTTTGGGCGCGGCTGTGCCCGCGGCCTATTTTTATCGTGGGAATGGTGTGGGCAAAGTCTCGGCACATTCCGAGTCCGGCGGATGAACTTCGGCAGCCCCACGCCCCAAGGCTATAGCACACCCCTTTTTTGGGCATTTTTCCGCAGGACGAACTTGGCGCCAAGGGGTTCGGCTGCTCTTTTTTGGACGCGGCTGTGCCCGCGGCCTACTTTTGTCGCAGGGAGGCGGTGGCCAATGTCTCGTCCCATTCTGAGTCCGGCGGACGAAGTTCGCGGGCCCCACGCCCCAAGGCTATAGCCCACCCCCTTTTTGGGCATTTTTCTGCAGGACGAACTTGGCGCCAAGGGGTTCGGCTGCTCTTTTTTGGGCGCGGCTGTGCCCGCAGCCTATATTGGTCGCGGGGAGGGGGTGGCCAAAGTCTCGGCCCATTCCGAGTCCGGCGGACGAACTTCGCCCGCCCCACGCCCCAAGGCTATAGCCAACCCCTTTTTTGGGCATTTTGCCACAGGACGAACTTGGCGCCTAGGGGTTTGGCTGGTCTTTTTTGGGCGCGGCTGTGCCCGCAGCCTATTTTTGTCGTGGGGAGGTGGGGGGTAAAGTCTCGGCCCATTCCGAGGGAGGCGGACGAAGTCCGCCGGCCCCACGCCCAAAGGCTATAGGACACCCCTTTTTTGGGCATTTTTCTGCAGGACCAACTTGGCGCCTAGGGGTTCAGCTGCTCTTTTTTGGACGCGGCTGTGCCCGCAGCCTATTGTTATTGCTGGGAGTGGGAAAGTCTCGCACCATTCCGAGTCCGGCGGTCGAAGTTCGGCCGCCCCACGGCCCAAGGCTATAGCCCACCCCCTTTTTGGGCATTTTGCCGCAGGACGAACTTGGCGCCCAGGGGTTCGGCTGCTCTTTTTTGGGCGCGGCTGTGCCCGCAGCCTATTTTTGTCACGGGGAGGGGGTGGGCAAAGTCTCGGCAAATTCCGAGTCCGGCAGACGATGTTCGCCAGCCCCACGCCCCAAGGCTATAGCCCACCCCTTTTTTGGGCATTTTTCCGCAGGACGAACTTGGCGCCAAGGGGTTCGGCTGCTCTATTTTGGGCGCGGCCGTGCCCGCGGCCTATTTCTGTCGTGGGGAGGGGGTGGCCAAAGTCTCGGCCCATTCCGAGTCCGGCAGACGAAGTTCGCCAGCCCCACGCCCCAAGGCTATAGCCCACCCCTTTTTTGGGCATTTTGCCGCAGGACGAACTTGGCGCCCAGGGGTTCGGCTGCTCTTTTTTGGGCGCGGCTGTGCCCGCAGCCTATTTTTGTCGCGGGGAGGGGGTGGACAAAGTCTCGGCCAATTCCGAGTCCGGCAGACGATGTTCGCCAGCCCCACGCCCCAAGGCTATAGCCCACCGCTTTTTTGGGCATTTTTCCGCAGGACGAACTTGGCGCCAAGGGGTTCGGCTGCTCTTTTTTGGACTCGGCTGTGCCCGCAGCCTATTTTTGTCGCGGGGAAGGGGTGGGCAAAGTCTCGTCCCATTCTGAGGAAGGGGGATGAACTTTGCCGGCCCCACGCCCAAAGGCTATAGCACACCCATTTTTTGGGCATTTTGCCGCAGGACGAACTTGGCGCCAAGGGAGTCGGCTGCTCTTTTTTGGGCGAGGCTGTGCCCGCGGCCTATTTTTGTCGCGGGGAGGGGTGGCCAAAGTCTCGGCCCATTCCAAGGAAGGGGGATTAAGTTTGCCGGCCCCACGCCCAAAGGCTATAGCACACCCTTTTTTTGGGCATTTTTCCGCAGGACGAAGTTGGCGCCAAGGGGTTCGGCTGCTCTTTTTTGGGCATGGCTGTGCCCGTGGCCTATTTGTTGCGCGGGGAGGGGGTGGGAAAAGTCTCGGCCCATTCCGAGTCCGGCGGACGAAGTTGGCCAGCCAAGGGGTTCGGCTGCTCTTTTTTGGGCGCGGCTGTGCCCGCGGCCTATTTTTGCCACGGGGGGGGGGGGTGGGCAAAGTCTCGGCCCATTCCGAGGAAGGGGGATGAACTTTGCCGGCCCCACACCCCAAGGCTATAGCCCACCCCTTTTTTGGGCATTTTTCCGCAGGACGAACTTGGCGCCAAGGGGTTCGACTGCTCTTTTTTGGGCGCGGCTGTGCCCGCGGCCTATTTTTGTCATGGGGAGTGGGTGGACAAAGTCTCGGCCCATTCCGAGTCCGGCGGACGATGTTCGCCAGCCCCACGCCCCAAGGCTATAGCACACCCCTTTTTTGGGCATTTTTCCGCAGGACGAACTTGGCGCCAAGGGGTTCGGCTGCTCTTTTTTGGACGCGGCTGTGCCCGCGGCCTACTTTTGTCGCAGGGAGGCGGTGGCCAATGTCTCGTCCCATTCTGAGTCCGGCGGACGAAGTTCGCGGGCCCCACGCCCCAAGGCTATAGCCCACCCCCTTTTTGGGCATTTTTCTGCAGGACGAACTTGGCGCCAAGGGGTTCGGCTGCTCTTTTTTGGGCGCGGCTGTGCCCGCAGCCTATTTTGGTCGCGGGGAGGGGGTGGCCAAAGTCTCGGCCCATTCCGAGTCCGGCGGACGAACTTCGCCCGCCCCACGCCCCAAGGCTATAGCCAACCCCTTTTTTGGGCATTTTGCCACAGGACGAACTTGGCGCCTAGGGGTTTGGCTGGTCTTTTTTGGGCGCGGCTGTGCCCGCAGCCTATTTTTGTCGTGGGGAGGTGGGGGGTAAAGTCTCGGCCCATTCCGAGGGAGGCGGACGAAGTCCGCCGGCCCCACGCCCAAAGGCTATAGGACACCCCTTTTTTGGGCATTTTTCTGCAGGACCAACTTGGCGCCTAGGGGTTCAGCTGCTCTTTTTTGGACGCGGCTGTGCCCGCAGCCTATTGTTATTGCTGGGAGTGGGAAAGTCTCGCACCATTCCGAGTCCGGCGGTCGAAGTTCGGCCGCCCCACGGCCCAAGGCTATAGCCCACCCCCTTTTTGGGCATTTTGCCGCAGGACGAACTTGGCGCCCAGGGGTTCGGCTGCTCTTTTTTGGGCGCGGCTGTGCCCGCAGCCTATTTTTGTCACGGGGAGGGGGTGGGCAAAGTCTCGGCCAATTCCGAGTCCGGCAGACGATGTTCGCCAGCCCCACGCCCCAAGGCTATAGCCCACCCCTTTTTTGGGCATTTTTCCGCAGGACGAACTTGGCGCCAAGGGGTTCGGCTGCTCTATTTTGGGCGCGGCCGTGCCCGCGGCCTATTTCTGTCGTGGGGAGGGGGTGGCCAAAGTCTCGGCCCATTCCGAGTCCGGCAGACGAAGTTCGCCAGCCCCACGCCCCAAGGCTATAGCCCACCCCTTTTTTGGGCATTTTGCCGCAGGACGAACTTGGCGCCCAGGGGTTCGGCTGCTCTTTTTTGGGCGCGGCTGTGCCCGCAGCCTATTTTTGTCGCGGGGAGGGGGGTGGACAAAGTCTCGGCCAATTCCGAGTCCGGCAGACGATGTTCGCCAGCCCCACG
Organism: Citrus glauca; assembly: GCA_029633175.1. Taxonomy (NCBI): domain Eukaryota; kingdom Viridiplantae; phylum Streptophyta; class Magnoliopsida; order Sapindales; family Rutaceae; genus Citrus; species Citrus glauca. The sequence continues at coordinate 876,099 of JAQOOD010000022.1, forward strand.
CCCCAAGGCTATAGCCCACCGCTTTTTTGGGCATTTTTCCGCAGGACGAACTTGGCGCCAAGGGGTTCGGCTGCTCTTTTTTGGACTCGGCTGTGCCCGCAGCCTATTTTTGTCGCGGGGAAGGGGTGGGCAAAGTCTCGTCCCATTCTGAGGAAGGGGGATGAACTTTGCCGGCCCCACGCCCAAAGGCTATAGCACACCCATTTTTTGGGCATTTTGCCGCAGGACGAACTTGGCGCCAAGGGAGTCGGCTGCTCTTTTTTGGGCGAGGCTGTGCCCGCGGCCTATTTTTGTCGCGGGGAGGGGTGGCCAAAGTCTCGGCCCATTCCAAGGAAGGGGGATTAAGTTTGCCGGCCCCACGCCCAAAGGCTATAGCACACCCTTTTTTTGGGCATTTTTCCGCAGGACGAAGTTGGCGCCAAGGGGTTCGGCTGCTCTTTTTTGGGCATGGCTGTGCCCGTGGCCTATTTGTTGCGCGGGGAGGGGGGTGGGAAAAGTCTCGGCCCATTCCGAGTCCGGCGGACGAAGTTGGCCAGCCAAGGGGTTCGGCTGCTCTTTTTTGGGCGCGGCTGTGCCCGCGGCCTATTTTTGCCACGGGGAGGGGGTGGGCAAAGTCTCGGCCCATTCCGAGGAAGGGGGATGAACTTTGCCGGCCCCACACCCCAAGGCTATAGCCCACCCCTTTTTTGGGCATTTTTCCGCAGGACGAACTTGGCGCCAAGGGGTTCGACTGCTCTTTTTTGGGCGCGGCTGTGCCCGCGGCCTATTTTTGTCATGGGGAGTGGGTGGACAAAGTCTCGGCCCATTCCGAGTCCGGCGGACGATGTTCGCCAGCCCCACGCCCCAAGGCTATAGCACACCCCTTTTTTGGGCATTTTGCCGCAGGACGAACTTGGCGCCAAGAGGTTCGGCTGCTCTTTTTTCAGCGCGGCTGTGCCCGCGACCTATTTTTGGCACGGGGAGGGGGGTGGGCAAAGTCTCGGCCCATTCCGAGTAAGGGGGATTAACTTTGCCGGCCCCACGCCCAAAGGCTATAGCACACCCATTTTTTGGGCATTTTGCCGTCGGACGAACTTGGCGCCAAGGGGTTCGGCTGCTCTTTTTTGGGCGCGGCTGTGCCCGCAGTCTATTTTTGTTGCGGGGAGAGGGTGGGCAAAGTCTCGGCCCATTCCGAGTCCGGCGGACGAACTTCGCCAGCCCCACGCCCCAAGGCTATAGCACACCCCTTTTTTGGTCATTTTTCCCCAGGACAAACATTGCGCCAAGGGGTTCGGCTGCTCTTTTTGGGCGAGGCTGTGCCCGCGGCCTATTTTGGTCACTGGGAGGGGGTGGCCAAAGTCTCGGCCCATTCCAAGGAAGGCGGATTAAGTTCGCCGGCCCCACGCCCAAAGGCTATAGCACATCCCTTTTTTGGGCATTTTTCTACAGGACGAACTTGGCGCCTAGGGGTTCGGCTGCTCTTTTTTCGGCGCGGCTGTGCCCGCGGCCTATTTTTGTCGCAGGGAGGGGGTGGGAAAAGTCTCGGCCCATTCCGAGCCCGGATGGACGAAGGTTGCCCGCCCCACGCCCCAAGGCTATAGCACACCACTATTTTGGCCAGCCAAGGGGTTCGGCCGCTCTTTTTTGGGCGCGGCTGTGCCCGCGGCCTATTTTTGCCACGGGGAGGGGGTGGCCGAAGTCTCGGCCCATTCTGAGGAAGGCGGATGAACTTTGCCGGCCCCACGCCCCAAGGCTATAGCACACCCCTTTTTTGGGCATTTTTCCGCAGGACGAACTTGGCGCCAAGGGGTTCAGCTGCTCTTTTTTGGGTGCGGCTTTTCCCGCGGACGAAGTGCGCCGGCCCCACGCCCCAAGGCTATAACCCACCCACTTTTTGGGCATTTTTCCGCAGGACGAACTTTGCGCCAAGGGGTTCGGCTGCTCTTTTTTGGGCGCGGCTGTGCTCGCGGCCTATTTTTGTCGCGGGGAGGGGGGTGGTGGAAGTCTCGGCCCATTCCGAGTCCGGCGGACGAAGTTCGCCCACCCAACGCCCCAAGGCTATAGCCCACCTCTTTTTTGGGCATTTTTCCGCAGTACGAACTTGGCGCCAAGGGGTTCGGCTGCTCTTTTTTGGGCGCGGCTGTGCCCACGGCCTATTTTTGGCGCGGGGAGGGGGTGGCCAAAGTGTCGGCCCATTCCGAGGAAGGCGGATGAACTTTGCCGGCCCCACGCATCAAGGCTATAGCACACCCCTTTTTTGGGCATTTTTCCGCAGGATGAACTTGGCGCCAAGGGGTTCGGCTGCTCTTTTTTGGGTACGGCTGTTCCCGCGGCCTGTTTTTGTCACGGGGAGGGGGTGGCCAAAGTCTCGGCCCATTCCGAGTCCGGCGGACGAGTTTTCCGGCCCCACGCTCCAAGGCTATAGCCCAACACCTTTTTCCCCATTTTTCCGCAGGACGAACTTGGCGCCAAGGGGCTCGGCTGCTCTTTTTTGGGCGCGGCCATGTCCGCGGCCTATTTTTATTGCGGTGAGGGGGTGGGAAAAGTCTCGGCCCATTTCGAGTCCGGCGGACGAACTTTGCCGGCCCCACGCCCCAAGGCTATAGCACACCCCTTTTTAAGGCATTTTTCCGCAGGACGACCATGGCGCCAAGGGGTTCGGCTGCTCTTTTTTGGGCGCGACTGCACCCGCGGCCTATTTTTGGCACGGGGAGGGGGTTGTCGAAGTCTCGGCCAATGCCGAGGAAGGCGGATGAACTTTGCCGGCCCCCACGCCCAAAGGCTATAGCACACCCCTTTTTTGGGCATTTTTCTGCAGGACGAACCTGGCGCCAAGGGGTTCGGCTGCTCTTTTTTGGGCGCGGCTGAGTCCGCGGCCTATTTTTGTCTCGGGGAGGGGGTGGACAAAGTCTCTGCCCATTCCGAGTCCGGCTGGCGAACATTGCCAGCCCCACGCCCCAAGGCTATAGCCCACCCCTTTTTTGGGCATTTTTCCGCCGGGCGAACTTGGCGCCAAGGGGTTCAGCTGCTCTTTTTTGGGCGCGGCTGTGCCCGCGGCCTATTTTTGATGCGGGGAGGGGGTTGGGCAAAGTCTCGGCCCATTCCGAGGAAGACAGACGAAGTTCGCCAGCACCACGCCCCAAGGCTATAGCCCACCCCTTTTTTGGTCATTTTTCCGCTGGACGAACTTGGCGTCAAGGGGTTCGGCTGCTCTTTTTTGGGCGCGGCTGTGCCCATGGCCTATTTTTGTCCCGCGGAGGGGGTGGGAAAAGTCTCGGCCCATTCCGAGTCCTGCGGACGAACTTTGCCGGCCCCACGCCCCAAGGCTATAGCACACCCCTTTTTTGGGCATTTCTCCGCAGGACGAACTTGGTGCCAAGGGGTTCGGCTACCCTTTTTTGGACGCGCCTGAGCCCGCGGCCTATTTTTGGTGTGGGGAGGGGGTGGCCGAAGTCTCGGCCCATTCCGAGGAAGGCGGATGAACTTTGCCGGCCCCACGCCCAAAGGCTAGAGCCCACCTCCTTTTTGGGCATTTTTCCGTCGGGCGAACTTGGCGCCAAGGGGTTCAGCTGCTCTTTTTTGGGCGCGGCTGTGCCCGCAGCCTATTTTTCTCGCGGGGAGGGGGTGGCCAAAGTCTCGGCCCATTCCGAGTCCGGCGGACGAAGTTCGCTAGCCCCACTCCCCAAGGCTATAGCCCACCTCTTTTTTGGGCATTTTTCCGCAGGACGAACTTGGCACCAAGGGGTTTGGCTGCTCTTTTTTGGGCGCGGCTGTGCCCGCGGCCTATGTTTTGGCGTGGGGAGGGGGTGGCCAAAGTCTCGGCCCATTCCGAGGAAGGCGGATGAACTTTGCCGGCCCCACGCCCAAAGGCTATCGCACACCCCTTTTTTCGGTACTTTTCCGCAGGACGAACTTGACGCCAAGGGGTTTGGCTGCTCTTTTTTGGGTGCGGCTGTGCCCGCGGCCTATTTCTTTCACGGGGAGGGGTTGGGCAAAGTCTCGGCCCATTCCGAGGAAGGCGGATGAAGTTCGCCAGCCCCACGCCCCACGGCTATAGCCCACCCTTTTTTTGGGCATTTTTCCGCAGGACCAACTTGGCGCCAACGGGTTCGGCTGCTCTTTTTTGGGAACGGCTGTGCCCGCGGCCTATTTTTGTTGCGGGGAGGGGGTTGGGCAAAGTCTCGGCCCATTCCGAGGAAGGCAGACGAAGTTCGCCAGCCCCACGCCCCAAGGCTATAGCCCACCCCTTTTTTGGTCATTTTTCCGCTGGACGAACTTGGCGCCAAGGGGTTCGGCTGCTCTTTTTTGGGCGCGGCTGTGCCCGTGGCCTATTTTTGTCCCGCGGAGGGGGTGGGAGAAGTCTCAGCCCATTCCGAGTCCAGCGGACGAACTTTGCCGGCCCCACGCCCCAAGGCTATAGCACACCCCTTTTTTGGGCATTTCTCCGCAGGACGAACTTGGTGCCAAGGGGTTCGGCTGCTCTTTTTTGGGCGCGGCTGTGCCCGCAGCCTATTTTTTTCACGGGGAGGGGTTGGGCAAAGTCTCGGCCCATTCCGAGGAAGGCGGATGAACTTTGCCGGCCCCACGCCCATAGGCTATAGCACACCCCTTTTTTGGGCATTTTTTCCGCAGGACGAACTTGGCGCCAAGGGGTTCGGCTGCTCTTTTTTGGGCGCGGCTGTGCCCGCGGCCTATTTTTATCGTGGGGAGGGCGTGGGCAAAGTCTCGGCCCATTCCGAGTCCGGCGGACGAAGTTCGCCAGCCCTATGCCCCGAGGCTATAGCCCACCCCTTTTTTTGGCATTTTTCCGCAGGACGCACTTGGCGCCAAGAGGTTCGGCTGCTCTTTTTTAGGCGCGGCTGTGCGCGCGGCCTATTTTTGGCGCGGGGATGGGTTGGGCAAAGTCTCGGCCCATTCTGAGGAAGGGGGATGAACATTGCCGGCCGACGCCCAAAGGCTATAGCACACCCCTTTTTTGGGCATTTTGCCGCAGGACGAATTTGGCAGCAAGGGGTTCGGCTGCTCTTTTTTATTCGCGGCTGTGCCCGCGGCCTATTTTTGCCATAGGGAGGGGGTGGCCAAGGTCTCGGCCCATTCCGAGGAAGGCGGACGAAGTGCCCCGGCCCCACGCCCAAAGGCTATAGCACACCCCTTTTTTGGGAATTTTTCGGCAGGACGAACTTGGCGCCAAGGGGTTGGGCTGCTCTTTTTTGGGCGCGGCTGTGCTCGCGGCCTATTTTTGTCGCGGGGTGGGGGTGGCCAATGTCTCGGCCCATTCAGAGTCCGGCGGACGAGGTTCGCGGGCCCCACGCCCCAAGGCTATAGCACACCCCCTTTTTGGGCATTTTTCCGCAGGACGAACTTGACGCCAAGGGGTTCGGCTGCTCTTTTTTAGGCGCGGCTGTGCCCGCGGCCTATTTTTGGCGCGGGGCGGGGGTGGGCAAAGTCTCGGCCCATTCTGAGGAAGGCGGATGAACTTTGCCGGCCGACGCCCAAAGGCTATAGCACACCCCTTTTTTGGGCATTTTGCCACAGGACGAGCTTGGCACCAAGGGGTTCGGCTGCTCTAATTTGGGCGCGGCTTTGCCCGCAGCCTATTCTTGTCGTGGGGAGGCGGTGGCAAAGTCTCGGCCCATTCTGAGTCCGGCGGACGAAGTTCGCCGGCCCCACGCCCCAAGGCTATAGCCCACCCCCTTTTTGGGCATTTATCCGCTGGACGAACTTGGCGCCAAGGGGTTCGGCTGCTCTTTTTTAGGCGCGGCTGTGCCCGCGGCCTATTTTTGGCGCGGGGATGGGGTGGGCAAAGTCTCGGCCCATTCTGAGTGCGACGGACGAAGTTCACGGGCCCCACGCCCCAAGGCTATAGCCCACCCCGTTTTTGGGCATTTTTCCGCAGGACGAACTTGGCGCCAAGGGGTTCGGCTGCTCTTTTTTGGGCGCGGCTGTGTCCGCGGCCTATTTTTGGCGTGGGGATGGCGTGGGCAAAGTCTCGGCCCATTCTGAGGAAGGCGGATGAACATTGCCGGCCGACGCCCAAAGGCTATAGCACACCCCTTTTTTGGGCATTTTGCCGCAGGACGAATTTGGCAGCAAGGGGTTCGGCTGCTCTTTTTTATTCGCGGCTGTACCCGCGGCCTATTTTTGTCATAGGGAGGGGGTGGCCAAGGTCTCGGCCCATTCCGAGGAAGGCGGACGAAGTGCCCCGGCCCCACGCCCAAAGGCTATAGCACACCCCTTTTTTGGGAATTTTTCGGCAGGACGAACTTGGCGCCAAGGGGTTCGGCTGCTCTTTTTTGGGCGCGGCTGTGCTCGCGGCCTATTTTTGTCGCGTGGAGGGGGTGGCCAATGTCTCGGCCCATTCTGAGTCCGGCGGACGAAGGTCGCGGGCCCCACGCCCCAAGGCTATTGCCCACCCCCTTTTTGGGCATTTTTCCGCAGGACGAACTTGGCGCCAAGGGGTTCGGCTGCTCTTTTTTAGGCGCGGCTGTGCCCGCGGCCTATTTTTGGCGCGGGGCGGGGGGTGGGCAAAGTCTCGGCCCATTCTGAGGAAGGCGGATGAACTTTGCCGGCCGACGCCCAAAGGCTATAGCACAGCCCTTTTTTGGGCATTTTGCCACAGGACGAGCTTGGCACCAAGGGGTTCGGCTGCTCTTATTTGGGCGCGCCTTTGCCCGCAGCCTATTTTTGTCGTGGGGAGGCGGTGGCAAAGTCTCGGCCCATTCTGAGTCCGGCGGACGAAGTTTGCCGGCCCCACCCCCCAAGGCTATAGCCCACCCCCTTTTTGGGCATTTATCCGCTGGACGAACTTGGCGCCAAGGGGTTCGGCTGCTCTTTTTTAGGCGCGGCTGTGCCCGCGGCCTATTTTTGGCGTGGGGATGGGGTGGGCAAAGTTTCGGCCCATTCTGAGGAAGGCGGATGAACATTGCCGGCCGACGCCTAAAGGCTATAGCACACCCCTTTTTTGGGCATTTTGCCGCACGACGAATTTGGCAGCAAGGGGTTCGGCTGCTCTTTTTTATTCGCGGCTGTGCCCGCGGCCTATTTTTGTCATAGGGAGGGGGTGGCCAAGGTCTCGGTCCATTCCGAGGAAGGCGGACGAAGTGCGCCGGCCCCACGCCCAAAGGCTATAGCACACCCGTTTTTTGGGAATTTTTCCGCAGGACGAACTTGGCGCCAAGGGGTTGGGCTGCTCTTTTTTGGGGCGGCTGTGCGCGCGGCCTATTTTTGTCGCGGGGAGGGGGTGGCCAATGTCTCGGCCGATTCTGAGTCCGACGGACGAAGTTCGCGGGACCCACGCCCCAAGGCTATAGCCCACCCCCTTTTTGGGCATTTTTCCGCAGGACGAACTTGGCGCCAAGGGGTTCGGCTGCTCCTTTTTAGGCGCGGCTGCGTCCACGGACTATTTTTGTCGCGGGGAGGGGGAGGCCAAAGTCTAGGCCCATTCCGAGTCCGGCGGACGAAGTTCGCCAGCCCCACGCCCCAAGGCTATAGCCCACCCTCTTTTTGGGCATCTTTCCGCTGGACGAACTTGGCGCCAAGGGGTTCGGCTGCTCTTTTTTGGACGCGGCTGTACCCGCGGCCTATTTTTCTTGCGGGGATGGGGTGGGCAAAGTCTCGGCCCATTCCGAGTCCGGCGGACGAAGTTCGCCCGCCCCACGCCCCAAGGCTATTGCCGACCCTTTTTTTGTGCATTTTTCCGCAAGACGAACTTCGCACCAAGGGGTTCGGCCGCTCTTTTTTGGGCGCGGCTGTGACCGCGGCCTATTTTTATTGTGGGGAGGGGGTGGGCAAAGTCTCGGCCCATTCCGAGTCCGGCGGACGAAGTGCGCCCGCCCCACGCCCCAAGGCTATAGCCCACCCCCTTTTTGGGCATTTTTCCGCAGGACGAACTTGGCGCCAAGGGCTTCGGCTGCTCTTTTTTGGGCGCGGCTGTGCCTGCGGCCTATTTTTGTCGCGGGGAGGGGGTGGGAAAAGTCTCGGCCCATTCCGAGTCCGGCGGACGAAGTGCGCCGGCACCATGCCCCAAGGCTATAGCCCACCCCCTTTTTGGGCATTTTTCCGCAGGACGAACTTGGCGCCAAGGGGTTCGGCAGCTCTTTTTTGGGCGCGGCTGCGCCCGCAGCGTATTTTTGTCGCGGGTAGGGGGTAGCCAAAGTCTCAGCCCATTCCGAGGAAGGCGGACGAAGTTCGCCAGCCCCACGCCCCAAGGCTATAGCCCACCCCTTTTTTGGGCATTTTTCCGCTGGACGAACTAGGCGCCAAGGGGTTCGGCTGCTCTTTTTTGGGCGCGGCTTTGCCTGCGGCCTATTTTTGTCGCGGGGAGGGGGTGGCCAAAGTCTCGGCCCATTCCGAGTCCGGCGGACGAAGTGCGCCGGCCCCACGCCCCAAGGCTATTGCCGACCCCTTTTTTGGGCATTTTTCCGCAAGACGAACTTGGCGCCAAGGGGTTTGGCAGCTCTTTTTTGGGCGCGGCTGTGCCCGGGGCTTAGTTTTGTCGCGGGGAGGGGGTGGGAAAAGTGTCGGCCCATTCCGAGTGCGGCGGACGAAGTACGCCGGCCCCACGCCCCAAGGCTATAGCACACCCCTTTTTGGGCATTTTTCCGCAGGACGAACTTGGCGCCAAGGGGTTCGGCAGCTCTTTTTTGTGTGCGGCTGTGCCCGTGGCCTATTTTTGTCGCGGGGAGGGGGTGGGCCACGTCTCGGCCCATTCCGAGTCCGGCGGACGAAGTTCGCCAGCCCCACGCCCAAAGGCTATAGCACACCCCTTTTATGGGCCTTTTGCCGCAGGACGAACTTAACGCCAAGGGGTTCGGCTGCTCTTTTTTGGGCGCGGCTGTGCCTGCGGCCTATTTTTGTCGTTGGGAGGGGGTGGCTAAAGTCTCTGCCCATTCTGATTAAGGCGGACGAAGTGCGCCGGCCCCACGCCCAAAGGCTATAGCACACCCCTTTTTTGGGCATTTTTCCGCAGGACGAACTTGGCGCCAAGGGGTTCGGCTGCTCTTTTTTGGGCGCAGCTGTGCCCGCGGATTATTTTTGGTGCGGGGAAGGGGAGGGCAAAGTCTCGGCCCATTCCGAGGAAGGCAGATGAACTTTGCCGGCCCCACGCCCAAAGGCTATAGCACACCCCTTTTTTGGGACTTTTGCCGCTGGACGAACTTGGCGCCAAGGGGTTCGGCTGCTCTTTTTTGGGCGCGGCTGTACCCGCAGCCTATTTTTGTCGTGGGGAGGGGCTGGCCAAAGTATCTGCCCATTCTGATGAAGGCGGACGAAGTGCGCCGGCTCCACGCCCAAAGGCTATAGCACACCCCTTTTTTGGGCCTTTTGCCGCAGGACGAACTTGGCGCAAAGGGGTCCCGCTGCTCTTTTTTGGGCGCGGCTGTGCCCGCGGCCTATTTTTGTCACGGGGAGGGGGTGGCCAAAGTCTCGGCCCATTCCGAGGAAGGCGGACGAAGGTCGCCGGCCCCACGCCCAAAGGCTATAGCACACCCCTTTTTTGGGCATTTTTCCGCAGGACGAACTTGGCGCCAAGCGGTTTGGCTGCTCTTTTTTCGGTGCGGCTGTGCCCGCGGCCTATTTTTGTCACGGGGAGGGGGTGGCCAAAGTCTCGGCCCATTCCGTGGAGGGCGGACGAAGTTCGCCGGCCCCACGCCCCAAGGCTATAGCCCACCCCCTTTTTGAGCTTTTTTCCGCAGGACGAACTTGGCGCCAAGGGGTTAGGCTGCTCTTTTTTGGGCGCGGCTGTGCCCGCGGCCTATTTTTTGTGTGGGGAGGGGGTGGGCAAAGTCTCGGCCCATTCCGAGGAAGGCGGATGAACTTTGCCGCCCCAAGCCCCAAGGCTATAGCCCACCTCTTTTTTGGGTATTTTTCCGCGGGACGAACTTGGCGCCAAGGGGTTCGGCTGCTCTTTTTTGGCCGCGGCTGTGCCCGTGGCCTATTTTTGTCGCGGGGAGGGGGTGGGAAAAGTCTCGGCCCGTTCTGAGGCCGGCGGACGAACTTCGGCAAACCCAAGCCCCAAGGCAATAGCACACCCCTTTTTTGGGCATTTTTCCGCAGGACGAACTTGGCGCCAAGGGGTCCGGCTGCTCTTTTTTGGGAGCGGCTGTGGCCGCGGCCTATTTTTGTCACGGGGAGGGGGTGGCCAAAGTCTCGGCCCATTCCGAGGAAGGCGGACGAAGGTCGCCGGCCCCACGCCCAAAGGCTATAGCACACCCCTTTTTTGGGCATTTTTGCGCAGGACGAACTTGGCGCCAAGCGGTTCGGCTGCTCTTTTTTCGGTGCGGCTGTGCCCGCGGCCTATTTTTGTCACGGGGAGGGGGTGGCCAATGTCTTGGCCCATTCCGTGGAGGGCGGACGAAGTTCGCCGGCCCCACGCCCAAAGGCTATAGCACACCCCTTTTTTGGACATTTTTCCGCAGGACGAACTTGGCGCCAAGGGGTTCGGCTGCTCATTTTTGGGCGCGGCTGTGCCTGCAGCCTTTTTTTGTCACGGGGAGGGGATGGGCAAAGTCTCGGCCCATTCCGAGGAAGGCGGATGAAGTTCGCCGGCCCCACGTCCAAAGGCTATAGCACACCCCTTTTTTGGGCATTTTTCCGCAGGACGAACTTGGCGCCAAGGGGTTAGGCTGCTCTTTTTTGGGCGCGGCTGTGCCCGCGGCCTATTTTTGGTGCGGGGAGTGGGTGGGCAAAGTCTCGGCCCATTCCGAGGAAGGCGGATGAACTTTGCCGCCTCACGCCCACTGGCTGTCGCACACCCCTTTTTTGGGCCTTTTGCCGCAGGACGAACTTGGCGCCAAGGGGTTCGGCTGCTCTTTTTTGGGCGCGGCTGTGCCCGCAGCCTATTTTTGTCGCGGGGAGGGGATGGGCAAAGTCTCGGCCCATTCCGAGGAAGGCGGACGAAGTTCGCCGGCCCCACGTCCAAAGGCTATAGCACACCCCTTTTTTGGGCATTTTTCCGCAGGACGGACTTGGCGCCAAGGGGTTAGGCTGCTCTTTTTTGGGAGTGGCTGTGCCCGCGGCCTATTTTTGGTGCGGGGAGGGGGTGGGCAAAGTCTCGGCCCATTCCGAGGAAGGCGGATGAACTTTGTCGCCCCACGCCCAAAGGCTATAGCACACCCCTTTTTTGGGCCTTTTGCCGCAGGACGAACTTGGCGCAAACGGGTCCAGCTGCTCTTTTTTGGGCGCGGCTGTGCCCGCGGCCTATTTTTGTCACGGGGAGGGGGTGGCCAAAGTCTCGGCCCATTCCGAGGAAGGCGGACGAAGGTCGCCGGCCCCACGCCCAAAGGCTATAGCACACCCCTTTTTTGGGCATTTTTCCGCAGGACGAACTTGGCGCCAAGCGGTTTGGCTGCTCTTTTTTCGGTGCGGCTGTGCCCGCGGCCTATTTTTGTCACGGGGAGGGGGTGGCCAAAGTCTCGGCCCATTCCGTGGAGGGCGGACGAAGTTCGCCGGCCCCACGCCCCAAGGCTATAGCCCACCCCCTTTTTGAGCTTTTTTCCGCAGGACGAACTTGGCGCCAAGGGGTTAGGCTGCTCTTTTTTGGGCGCGGCTGTGCCCGCGGCCTATTTTTTGTGTGGGGAGGGGGTGGGCAAAGTCTCGGCCCATTCCGAGGAAGGCGGATGAACTTTGCCGCCCCAAGCCCCAAGGCTATAGCCCACCTCTTTTTTGGGTATTTTTCCGCGGGACGAACTTGGCGCCAAGGGGTTCGGCTGCTCTTTTTTGGCCGCGGCTGTGCCCGTGGCCTATTTTTGTCGCGGGGAGGGGGTGGGAAAAGTCTCGGCCCGTTCTGAGGCCGGCGGACGAACTTCGGCAAACCCAAGCCCCAAGGCAATAGCACACCCCTTTTTTGGGCATTTTTCCGCAGGACGAACTTGGCGCCAAGGGGTTCGGCTGCTCTTTTTTGGGCCCGGCTGTGCCCACGGCCTATTTTTGTCGTGTTGAGGGGGTGGGAAAAGTCTGGGCCCATTCCGAGTCCGGCGGACGAAGTGCACCGGCCCCACGCCCCAAGGCCAGCCCCACGCCCCAAGGCCAGCCCCACGCCCCAAGGCTATAGCCCACCCCCTTTTTGGGCATTTTTCCGCAGGACGAACTTGGCGCCACGGGGTTTGGCAGCTCTTTTTTCGGTGCGTCTGTGCCCGCGGCCTATTTGTGTCGCGGGGAGGGTGTGGGGAAAGTCTCGTCCCATTCCGAGTCCGGCGGACGAAGTTCGCCCGCCCCACGCGCCAAGGCTATAGCCCACCCCCCTTTTGGGCATTTTTCCGCTGGACGAACTTGGCGCCAAGGGGTTCGGCTGCTCTTTTTTGGGCGCGGCTCTGCCCGCGGCCTATTTTTGTTGCGGGGAGGGGGTGGGAAAAGTCTCAACCCATTCGGAGTCCGGCGGACGAAGTTCGCCAGCCCCACGCTCCAAGGCTATAGCTCACCCCCTTTTTGGGCTGTTTTCCGCATGACGAACTTAGCGCCAAGGGGTTCGGCTGTTCTTTTTTGGGCGCGGCTGATCCCACGGCCTATTTTTGTCATGGGGAGGGGGTGGGCAAAGTCTCAGCCCATTCCAAGTCCAGCAGACGAAGTGCGCCTGCCCCACGCCCCAAGGCTATAGCCCACCCCCTTTTTGAGCATTTTTCCGCAGGACGGACTTTGCGCCAAGGTGTTCGGCAGCTCTTTTTTGGGCACGGCTCTACCCGCGGCCTATTTTTGTTGCGGGGAGGGGGTGGGGAAAGTCTCGGCCCATTCCGAGTCCGGCGGACGAAGTTCGCCATCCCCACGCCCAAAGCCTATAGCCCACCCCCTTTTTGGGCATTTTTCCGCAGGACGAACTTGGCTCCAAGGGGTTCGGCCGCTCTTTTTTCTGCGCAGCTGTGCCCGCGGCCTATTTTTGTCGCGGGGAGGGGGTGGGCAAAGTCTCGGCCCATTCCAAGTCCGGCGGACGAAGATCGCCAGCCCCACGCCCCTAGGCTATAGCCCACACCCTTTTTGGGCATTTTTCCGTAGGACGAACTTGGCGCCAACGGGTTCGGCTGCTCTTTTTTGGGCACGGCTGATCCCACGGCCTATTTGTGTCATGGGGAGGGGGTGGGCAAATTCTCAGCCCATTCCCAGTCCGGCGGACGAAGTGCGCCTGCCCCACGCCCCAAGGCTAGCCCACCCCCTTTTTGGGCATTTTTCCGCAGGACGAACTTGGCGCCAACGGGTTCGGCTGCTCTTTTTTGGGCGCGGCTGATCCCACGGCCTATTTTTGTCATGGGGAGGGGGTGGGCAAAGTCTCAGCCCATTCCGAGTCCGGCGGACGAAGATCGCCAGCCCCACGCCCCATGGCTATAGCCCACCCATTTTTGTCGTGTTGAGGGGGTGGGAAAAGTCTGGGCCCATTCCGAGTCCGGCGGACGAAGTGCACCGGCCCCACGCCCCAAGGCCAGCCCCACGCCCCAAGGCTATAGCCCACCCCCTTTTTGGACATTTTTCTGCAGGACGAACTTGGCGCCAACGGGTTCAGCTGCTATTTCTTGGGCGCGGCTGTCCCCGCGGCCTATTTTTGTTGCGGGGAGGTTGTGGGAAAAGTCTCTGCCCATTCTGAGTCCGGCGGACGACGTGCGCCCGCCCCACACCCCAAGGCAATAGCCCACCCCCTTTTTGGGCATTCTTCCACCGGACGAACTTGGCGCCAAGGGGTTCGGCTGCTCTTTTTTGGACTCGGCGGCGCCCGCGGCCTATTTTTGTAGCGGGGAGGGGGTGACCAAAGTCTCGGCCCATTCCGAGGAAGGCGGACGAAGTGCGCCGGCCCCACGCCCAAAGGCTATAGCATACCCCTTTTTTGGGCATTTTTCCGCAGGACGAACTTGGCGCCAAGGGGTTCGGCTGCTCTTTGTTGGGCGCGGCTGTGCCCGCGGCCTATTTTTGTCACGGGGAGGGGGTGGGCAAATTCTCGGCCCATTCCGAGGAAGGCGGATGAAGTTCGCCAGCCCCACGCCCCAAGGCTATAGCCCACCCCCTTTTTGGGCATTTTTCCGCAGGACGAACTTGGCTTTAAGGGGTTCGGCAGCTCTTCGTTGGGTGCGGTTGTGCCCTCGTCCTATTTTTGTCTCGGGGAGGGGGTGGCCAAAGTCTCGGCCCATTCCGAGTCTGGCGGACGAAGTTCGCCACCCCCACGCCCGAAGGCTATGGCACACCCCTTTTTTGGGCATTTTTCCGCAGGACGAACTTGGCGCCAAGGGGTTCGGATGCTCTTTGTTGGGCGCGGCTGTGCCCGCGGCCTACTTTTGTCGTGGGGAGGGGGTGGGCAAAGTCTCGGCCCAATCCGTGGAAGGCGGATGAAGTTTGTCAGCCCCACGCCCCAAGGCTATAGCCCACCCCCTTTTTGGGCATTTTTCCGCAGGACGAACTAGGCTTTAAGCGGTTCGGCTGCTCTTTTTTGGGCGCGGCTGTGCCCGCGGCCTATTTTTGTCACGGGGAGGGGGTGGGCAAAGCCTCGGCCCCTTCCGAGTCTGGCGGACGAAGTGCGCCGGTCCCACGCCGCAAGGCTATAGCCCATCAACTTTTTGGGCATTTTTCTGCCGGACGAACTTGGCGCCAAGGGGTTCGGCAGCTCTTTTTTGGGCGCTGCTGTGTCCGCGGCCTATTTTTGCCGCGGGGAGGGGGTGGGAAAAAAGTCTCAGCCCATTCCGAGTCCGGCGGACGAAGCTCGCCAGCCCGACGCCCCAAGGCTATAGCCCACCCCTTTTTTGGGCATTTTTCCGCAGGACGAACTTGGCGCCAAGGGGTTCGGCTGTTCTTTTTTCGGCGCGGCTGTGCCCACAGCCTATTTTTATCGTGGGGAGGGGGTGGGAAAAGTCTCGGCCCATTCTGAGGAAACCCCTCCATCGCAACTGCAAACACAAATATCTTTTTAGGAAGAAATCGAGCTGTACTTCGGTTTCTCTTTTGGATTGCTCCTCCTCCTTGTACAAGGCCCGCCCCTCCCTTAGTAGGGCCCGATTGAATGAGTTGGTTTTCTCATGGTGAGTTCGCCAGCCCCACGCCCCAAGGCTATAGCCCACCCCTTTTTTGGGCATTTTTCCGCAGGACGAACTTGGCGCCAAGGGGTTCGGCTGCTCTTTTTTGGGCGCGGATGCTCCCGCGGCCTATTTTTGTCGCGGGGAGGGGGTGGCAAAGTCTCGGCCCATTCCGAGGAAGGCGGACGAAGTTCGCCAGCCCCACGCCCCAAGGCTATAGCCCACCCCTTTTTTGGGCAGTTTTCCGCAGGACGAACTTGGCGCCAAGGGGTTCGGCTGCTCCTTTTTGGACGCGGCTGTGCCCGTGGCCTATTTTTGTCTCAGGGAGGGGGTGGTAAAAGTCTCGGCCCATTCTGAGTCCGGCGGACGAAGTTCGTCAGCCCCACGCCCCAAGGCTATAGCCCACCCCTTTTTTGGGCATTTTTCCGCAGGACGAACTTGGCGCCAAGGGGTTGGGCTGCTCTTTTTTGGGCGCGGCTGTGTCCGCGGCCTATTTTTGGCACGGAGAGGGGGTGGCCAAAGTCTCAACCCATTCCGAGTCCGGCGGACGAAGTTCGCCAGCCCCACGCCCCAAGGCTATAGCCCACCACTTTTTCGGGCATTTTTCCGCAGGACGAACTTTGCGCCAAGGGGTTCGGCTGTTATTTTTTGGGTGCGGCCGTGCCCGCGGCCTATTTTTGTTGCGGGGAGGGGGTGGCCGAAGTCTCGGCCCATTCCGAGTACCGCGGACGAAGTTCGCCAGCCCAACGCCCCAAGGCTATAGCCCACCCCTTTTTTGGGCATTTTTCCGCAGGGCGAACTTGGCGCCAAGGGGTTCGGCTGCTCTTTTTTATGCGCGGCTGCTCCCGCGGCCTATTTTTGTCGCGGGGAGGGGGTGTGCAAAGTCTCGGCCCATTTCGAGCCCGGCGGACGAAGTTCGTCAGCCCCGCGCCCCAAGGCCATAGCCCATCCCCTTTTTGTGCATTTTTCCGCAGGACGAACTTGGCGCCAAGGGGTTCGGCTGCTCTTTTTTGCGTGCGGCTGCTCCCGCGGCCTATTTTTGTCGCAGGGAGGGGGTTTGCAAAGTCTCGACCCATTTCGAGCCCGGCGGACGAAGTTCGCCATCCCTACGCCCCAAGGCTATAGCCCACGCCTTTTTTGGGCATTTTTCCGCAGGACGAACTTGGCGCCAAGGGGTTCGGCTGCTCCTTTTTGGGCGCGGCTGTGCCCGCGGCCTATTTTTGTCGCGGGGAGGGGGTGGAAAAAGTCTCGGCCCATTCCGAGTCCGGCGGACGAAGTTCGTCAGCCCCACGCCCCAAGGCTATAGCCCATCCCCTTTTTGGGCATTTTTTCCGCAGGACGAACTTGGCGCCAAGGGGTTCGGAAGCTCTTTTTTTGGCGCGGCTGTGCCCGCGGCCTATTTTTGTCGCGGGGAGGGGGTGGGCAAAGTCTCGGCCCATCCCGAGTCCGGCGGAGGAAGTTCGCCCGCCCCACGCCCCAAGGCTATAGCACACCCCTTTTTTGGGCATTTTTCCGCAGGACGAACTTGGTGCCAAGGGGTTCGGCTGCTCTTTTTTGGGCGAGGCTGTGCCCGCGGCCTATTTTTGGCACGGGGAGGGGGTGGCCAAAGTCTCGACCCATTCCGAGTACGGCGGACGAAGTTCGCCAGCCCCACGCCCCAAGGCTATAGCCCACCACTTTTTCGGGCATTTTTCCGCAGGAGGAACTTTGCGCCAAGGGGTTGGGCTGCTCTTTTTTGGGATCGGCGGTGCCCGCGGCCTATTTTGGTCATGGGGAGGTGGTGGGCAATGGCTCGGCCCATTCCGAGTCCGGCGGACGAAGTTCGCCCGCCCCACGCCCCAAGGCTATAGCACACCCCTTTTTGGGCATTTTTCCACAAGACGAACTTGGTGCCAAGGGGTTCGGCTGCTCTTTTTTGGGCGTGGCTGTGCCCGCGGCCTATTTTTGTTGCGGGGAGGGGGTGGGAAAAGTCTCGGCCCATTCCCAGGAAGGCGGACGAAGTTCGCCAGCCCCACGCCCCAAGGCTATAGACCACCCCCTTTTTGGGCAATTTTCCGCAGGACGAACTTGGTACCAAGGGGCTCGGCTGCTCTTTTTTGGGCGTGGCTGTGCCTGCGGCCTATTTTTGTAACGGGGAGGGGGTGGGAAAGGCCTCGGCGCATTCTGAGTCCGGCGGACGAACTTCGGCAGCCCCACGCCCCAAGGCTATAGCAAACCCCTTTTTTGGGCATTTTTCCACAGGACGAACTTGGTGCCAAGGGGTTCGGCTGCTCTTTTTTGGGTGCGGCCGTGCCCGCAGCCTATTTTTGTCGCGGGGAGGGGTTGGGCAAAGTCTCGGCCCATTCCGAGCCCGTGGACGAAGTTCGCCATCCCTACGCCCCAAGGCTATAGCCCACCCCATTTTCGGGCATTTTCCCGCAGGACGAGCGTTGCGCCAAGGGGTTCGGCAGCTCTTTTTTCGGCGCAGCTGCTCCCGCGGCCTATTTTTGTCGCGGGAGGGGTTGTGCAAAGTCTCGGCCCATTCCGAGCCCGGCGGACGAACTTCGCCATCCTTACGCCCCAAGGCTATAGCCCACCCCTTTTTTGGGCATTTGTCCGCAGGACGAACTTGGCCCCAAGGGGTTCGGCTGCTCTTTTTTGGGAACGGCTGTGCCCGCGGCCTATTTTTTTCGCGGGGAGTGGGTGGGGAAAGTCTCGGCCCATTCCGAGTCCAGCGGACGAACTTCGGCAGCCCCACGCCCCAAGGCTATAGTACACCCCATTTTTGGGCATTTTTCCGCAGGGCGAACTTCGCGCCAAGGGGTTCAACTGCTCTTTTTTGGGCGTGACCGTGCCCGCGGCCTACGTTTTGCGTGGGGAGGGAGTTGGCAATGTCTCGGCCCATTCCGAGGAAGGCGGATGAACTTTGGCGGCCCCACGCCCAAAGGCTATAGCACACCCCTTTTTTGGGCATTTTTCCGCGGGACGAACTTGGCGCCAAGGGGTTCGGCTGCTCTTTTTTGGTCGAGGCTGTGCCCGGGGCCTATTTTTGTCACGGGGAGGGGGTGGGAAAAGTATCGGCCCACTCCGAGTCCAGCGGACGAAGTTCGGCAGCCCCACGCCCCAAGGCTATAGTACACCCCTTTTTTGGGCTTTTTTCCGCAGGACTAACTTGGCGCCAAGGGGTTCGACTGCTCTTTTTTGGGCGTGGCTGTGCTCGTGGCCCATTATTGGCGTGGGGAGGGGGTGGGCCATGTCTCAGCCCATTCCGAGTTCGGCGGACGAAGTTCGCCAGCCCCACGTCCCAAGGCTATAGCCCACCCCCTTTTTAGGCATTTTTCCGCAGGACGAACTTGGCGCCAAGGGGTTCGGCTGCTCTTTTTGGGCGCGGCTGTGCCCGCGGCCTATTTTTTTCGCGGGGAGGGGGTGGGAAAAGTCTCGGCCCACTCTGAGTCCAGCGGACGAACTTCGGCAGCCCCATGCCCCAAGGCTATAGTACACCCCTTTGTTGGGCATTTTTCCGCAGGACGAACTAGGCGCCAAGGGGTTTGACTGCTCTTTTTTGGGCACGGCTGTGCCCGCGGCCTATTTTTGTCGCAGGGAAGGGGTGGGCAAAGTCTCGGCCCATTCCGAGGAAGGCGGACGAAGTTCGCCAGCCCCACGTCCCAAGGCTATAGGCCACCCCCTTTTTGCGCATTGTTCCGCAGGACGAACTTGGCGCCAAGGGGTTCGACAGCTCTTTTTTGGGCGCGGCTGCGCCCACGGCCTATTTTTGTCGTGGGGAGGCGGTGCGCAAAGTCTCGGCCCATTCCGAGTCGAGCGGACGAAGTTCGCCAGCCCCACGTCCCAAGTCTATAGCCGACCCCCTTTTTGGGCATTTTTCCGCAGGACGAACTTGGCGCCAAGGGGTTCGGCTGTGCCCGCGGCCTATTTTTGTTGCGGAGAGGGAGTGGGCAAAGTCTCGGCACATTCCGAGTCCGGCGGACGAAGTTCGCCCGCCCCACGCCCCAAGGCTATAGCACACCCCTTTTTTGGGCATTTTTCCGCAGGACGAACTTGGCGCCAAGGGGTTCGGCTGCTCTTTTTTGGGTGCGGCTGTGCCCGCGGCCTAATTTTGTTGCGGGGAGGGGGTGGGAAAAGTATCGGCCCACTCCGAGTCCAGCGGACGAACTTCGGTAGCCCCATGCCCCAAGGGTATAGCCCACCCCTTATTTGGGCATTTTTCCGCAGGACGAACTTGGCACCAAGGGGTTCGCCTGCTCTTTTTTGGGTGCAGCTGTGCCCGTGGCCCATTATTGGCGTGGGGAGGGGGTGGGCCATGTCTCGGCCCATTCCGAGTTCGGCGGACGAAGTTCGCCATGCCCACATCCCAAGGCTATAGCCCACCCCCTTTTTGGGCATTTTTCCGCAGGACGAACTTGGCGCCAAGGGGTTCGGCTGCTCTTTTTTGAGTGCGGCTGTGCCCGCGGCCTATTTTTGTTGCGGAGAGGGAGTGGGCAAAGTCTCGGCACATTCCGAGTCCGGCGGACGAAGTTCGCCTGCCCCACGCCCCAAGGCTATAGCCCACCCCCTTTTTGGGCATTTTTCCGCAGGACGAACTTGGCTCCAAGGGGTTCGGCTGCTCTATTTTGGGCTTGGCTGTGCCCGCGGCCAATTTTTTGCGTGGGGAGGGGGTGGGAAAAGTCTCGGCCCATTCCGAGTCTGGTGGACGAAGTTCGTCGGCCCCACGCCCCAAGGCTATAGCCCACCCCCTTTTTGGGCTTTCTTCCGCAGGACGAACTTGGCGCCAGGGGGTTCGGCCGCTCTTTTTTCGGCGCGGCTGTGCCTGCGGCCTATTTTTGTCACGGGGAGAAGGTGGGCAAAGTCTCGGCCCATTCCGAGGAAGGAGGACGAAGTCCGCCGGTCCCACGCCCGACGGCTATAGCCCACCCCTTTTTTGGGCATTTTTCCGCAGGACGAACTTGGCGCCAAGGGGTTCGGCTGCTGTTTTTTGGGCACGGCTGTGCCCGTGGCCTATTTTTGTCGCGGGGAGGGGGTGCGGAATGTCTCGCCCCATTCCGAGTCGGACGGACGAAGTTCGCCAGCCCCACGCACCAAGGCTATAGCCCACCCCCTTTTTGGGCATTTTTCCGCAGGACTAAGTTGGTGCCATGGGGTTCGACTGCTCTTTTTTGGGCGCGGCTGTGCCCGCGGCCTATTTTTGTCATGGGGAGGGGGTGTGAAAAGTCTCGGCCCATTCCGGGTCCGGCGGACGAACTTCGGCAGCCCCACACCCCAAGGCTATATCAGACCCCTTTTTTGGGCATTTTTCCGCAGGACGAACTTGGCGCCAAGGGGTTCCGCTGCTCTTTTTTGGGTGCAGGTGTGCCCGCGGCCTATTTTTGTCGCGGGGAGGGGGTGGGTAAAGTCTCGGCCCATTCCGAGTCCGGCGGACGAAGTTCATCACCCCCACGCCCCAAGGTTATAGCCCACCCCTTTTTTGGGCATTTTTCCGCAGGACGAAATTGGCGCCCAGGGGTTCGGCTGCTCTTTTTAGGGCGCGGCTGAGCCCACGGCCTATTTTGTCGCGGGGAGGGGGTGGGCAAAGTCTCGGCCCATTCCGAGTCCGGCGGACGAAGTTCGCCAACCCCATGCCACAAGGCTATAGCCCACCCCTTTTTTGGGCATTTTTTCGCAGGACGAACTTGGCGCCAAGGGATTCGGCTACTGTTTTTTGGGCGCGGCTGTGCCCGTGGCCTATTTTTGTCGCGGGGAGGGGGTGCGGAAAGTCTCCCCCCATTCCGAGTCCGACGGGCGAAGTTCGCCAGCACCACGCCCCAAGGTTATAGCCCACCCCTTTGTTGGGCATTTTTCCGCAGGACGAAATTGGCGCCAAGGGGTTCGGCTGCTCTTTTTCGGGCGCGGCCGAGCCGGCGGCCTATTGTTGTCGCGGGGAGGGGGTGGGAATAATCTCCGCCCATTCCGAGCCCGGGGGACGAAGTTCGCCAGCCCCATGCCCCAAGGCTATAGCCCACCCCCTTTTTCGGCATTTTTCCGCAGGACGACCTTGGCGCCAAGGGGTTCGGCCGCTCTTTTTTGGTCGTAGCTGTGTTCGCGGCCTATTGTTGTCGCGGGAAGGGGGTGGGCAAAGTCTCGGCACATTCCGAGTCCGGCGGACGAAGTTCGCCAGCCCCACGCCCCAAGGCTATAGCCCACCCCCTTTTTGGGCTTTTTTCCGGAGGACGAACCTGGCGCCAAGGGGTTCGGCTGCTCTTTTTTTGGCGCGGCTGTGCCCGCGGCCTATTTTTGTCACGGGGAGGGGGTGGGCAAAGTCTTAGAACATTCCGAGTCCGGCGGACGAAGTTCGCCAGCCCCACGCCCCAAGGCTATCGTCCAACCCTTTTTTGGGCATTTTTTCGCAGGACGAACTTGGCGCCAAGGGGTTCGGCTGCTCTTTTCTGGGCGCGGCTATGCCCGCGGGCTATTTTGTCACGGGGCGAGGGTGGGCAAAGTCTCGGCCCATTTCGAGTCAGGCGGACGAAGTTCGCCCGCCCCATGCCCCAAGGCTATAGCCAACCCCTTTTTGGGCATTTTTCCGCAAGACGAACTTGGCGCCAAGGGTTCGGCTGTGCCCACGGCGTATTTTTGGTGAAGGTAGGGGGTGGGCAAAGTCTAGGCCCATTCCGAGGAAGGCGGAGGAACTTTGCCGGCCCCACGCCCAAAGGCTATAGCACACCCCCTTTTTGGGCATTTTGCCGCAGGACGAACTTGGCGCCAAGGGGTTCGGCTGCTCTTTTTTGGGCGCGGCTGTGCCCGCGGCCTATTTTTGTCGTGGGGATGGGGTGGGCAAAGTCTCGGCACATTCCGAGTCCGGCGGACGAAGTTCGCCAGCCCCACGCCCCAAGGCTATCGTCCAACCCTTTTTTGGGCATTTTTCCGCAGGACGAACTTGGCGCCAAGGGGTTCGGCTGCTCTTTTCTGGGCGCGGCTGTGCCCGCGGGCTATTTTTTCACGGTGAGAGGGTGGGCAAAGTCTCGGGCCATTTCGAGTCAGGCGGACGAAGTTCGCCCGCCCCATGCCCCAAAGCTATAGCCAACCCCTTTTTGGGCATTTTTCCGCAAGACGAACTTGACGCCAAGGGGTTCGGCTGTGCCCACGGCGTATTTTTGGTGAAGGTAGGGGGTGGGCAAAGTCTAGGCCCATTCCGAGGAAGGCGGAGGAACTTTGCCGGCCCCACGCCCAAAGGCTATAGCACACCCCCTTTTTGGGCATTTTGCCGCAGGACGAACTTGGCGCCAAGGGGTTCGGCTGCTCTTTTTTGGGCGCGGCTGTGCACGCGGCCTACTTTTGTCGCTGGGAGGGAGTGGCCAAAGTCTCGGCCCATTCCGAGGAGGGTGTACAAAGTTCGCCGGCCCCACGCCCAGAGGCTATAGCGCACCCCTTTTTTGGGAATTTTTCCGCAGGACGAACTTGGCGCCCAGGGGTTCGGCTGCTCTTTTTTGGGCGCGGCTATGCCCGCAGCCTATTTTTGTCGCGGGGAGGGGGTGGGCAAAGTCTCAGCACATTACGAGTCCGGCGAGCCCCACGCCCCAAGGCTATAGCCCACCCCTTTTTTGGGCATTTTTCTGCCGGACGAACTTGTCGCCAAGGGGTTCGGCTGCTCTTTTTTGGGCGTGGCTGTCCCCGCGGCCTATTTTTGTCACGGGGAGGGGGTGGGCAAAGTCTCGGCCCATTCCGAGTCCGGCGGACGAACTTCGGCAGCCCCACGCCCCAAGGCTATAGCCCACCCCTTTTTTGGGCATTTTTCTGCAGGACGAACTTGGCGCCAAGGGGTTCGGCTGCTCTTTTTTGGGCGCGGCTGTGCCCACGGCCTATTTTTGTCGCAGGGAGGGTTCGCCAGCCCCACGCCCCTAGGCTATAGCCCACCCCCTTTTTGGGCATTTTTCCGGAGGACGAACCAGGCGCCAAGGGGTTCGGCTGCTATTTTTTGGGCGCGGCTGTGCCCGCGGCCTATTTTTGTCGCGGTGAGGGGGTGGGCAAAGTCTCGGCCCATTCTGTTGAAGGCGGATGAAGTTCGCCAGCCCCACGCCCCAAGGCTATAGCCCACCCCTTTTTGGGCATTTTTCCGCGGGACGAACATGGCACCAAGGGGTTCGACTGCTCTTTTTTGGGCGCGGCTGTGCCCGCGGCCTATTTTTGTCGCGGGGAGGGGGTGGTCAAAGTCTTGGCCTATTCCGAGTCCAACGGACGAAGTTCGCCAGCCCCATGCCCCAGGGTTATAGCCCACCCCCTTTTTGGGCATTTTTCCGCAGGACGAACTTGGCACCAAGGGTTTCGGCCGCTCTTTTTTGCGCGCGGCTGTGCCCGCGGCCAATTTTTGTCGGGGGGAAGGGGTGGCCAAAGTCTCGGCCCATTCTGAAGAAGGCGGATGAAGTTCGCCAGCCCCACACCCCAAGCCTAAAGCCCACCCCCTTTTTGGACATTTTTCCGCAGGATGAACTTGGCGCCAAGGGGTTCGGCTGCTCTTTTTTGGGCGCGGCTGTGCCCGCGGCCTATTTTTATCGTGGGAATGGTGTGGGCAAAGTCTCGGCACATTCCGAGTCCGGCGGATGAACTTCGGCAGCCCCACGCCCCAAGGCTATAGCACACCCCTTTTTTGGGCATTTTTCCGCAGGACGAACTTGGCGCCAAGGGGTTCGGCTGCTCTTTTTTGGACGCGGCTGTGCCCGCGGCCTACTTTTGTCGCAGGGAGGCGGTGGCCAATGTCTCGTCCCATTCTGAGTCCGGCGGACGAAGTTCGCGGGCCCCACGCCCCAAGGCTATAGCCCACCCCCTTTTTGGGCATTTTTCTGCAGGACGAACTTGGCGCCAAGGGGTTCGGCTGCTCTTTTTTGGGCGCGGCTGTGCCCGCAGTCTATTTTGGTCGCGGGGAGGGGGTGGCCAAAGTCTCGGCCCATTCCGAGTCCGGCGGACGAACTTCGCCCGCCCCACGCCCCAAGGCTATAGCCAACCCCTTTTTTGGGCATTTTGCCACAGGACGAACTTGGCGCCTAGGGGTTTGGCTGGTCTTTTTTGGGCGCGGTTGTGCCCGCAGCCTATTTTTGTCGTGGGGAGGTAGGGGGTAAAGTCTCGGCCCATTCCGAGGGAGGCGGACGAAGTCCGCCGGCCCCACGCCCAAAGGCTATAGGACACCCCTTTTTTGGGCATTTTTCTGCAGGACCAACTTGGCGCCTAGGGGTTCAGCTGCTCTTTTTTGGACGCGGCTGTGCCCGCAGCCTATTGTTATTGCTGGGAGTGGGAAAGTCTCGCACCATTCCGAGTCCGGCGGTCGAAGTTCGGCCGCCCCACGGCCCAAGGCTATAGCCCACCCCCTTTTTGGGCATTTTGCCGCAGGACGAACTTGGCGCCCAGGGGTTCGGCTGCTCTTTTTTGGGCGCGGCTGTGCCCGCAGCCTATTTTTGTCACGGGGAGGGGGTGGGCAAAGTCTCGGCCAATTCCGAGTCCGGCAGACGATGTTCGCCAGCCCCACGCCCCAAGGCTATAGCCCACCCCTTTTTTGGGCATTTTTCCGCAGGACGAACTTGGCGCCAAGGGGTTCGGCTGCTCTATTTTGGGCGCGGCCGTGCCCGCGGCCTATTTCTGTCGTGGGGAGGGGGTGGCCAAAGTCTCGGCCCATTCCGAGTCCGGCAGACGAAGTTCGCCAGCCCCACGCCCCAAGGCTATAGCCCACCCCTTTTTTGGGCATTTTGCCGCAGGACGAACTTGGCGCCCAGGGGTTCGGCTGCTCTTTTTTGGGCGCGGCTGTGCCCGCAGCCTATTTTTGTCGCGGGGAGGGGGTGGACAAAGTCTCGGCCAATTCCGAGTCCGGCAGACGATGTTCGCCAGCCCCACGCCCCAAGGCTATAGCCCACCGCTTTTTTGGGCATTTTTCCGCAGGACGAACTTGGCGCCAAGGGGTTCGGCTGCTCTTTTTTGGACTCGGCTGTGCCCGCAGCCTATTTTTGTCGCGGGGAAGGGGTGGGCAAAGTCTCGTCCCATTCTGAGGAAGGGGGATGAACTTTGCCGGCCCCACGCCCAAAGGCTATAGCACACCCATTTTTTGGGCATTTTGCCGCAGGACGAACTTGGCGCCAAGGGAGTCGGCTGCTCTTTTTTGGGCGAGGCTGTGCCCGCGGCCTATTTTTGTCGCGGGGAGGGGTGGCCAAAGTCTCGGCCCATTCCAAGGAAGGGGGATTAAGTTTGCCGGCCCCACGCCCAAAGGCTATAGCACACCCTTTTTTTGGGCATTTTTCCGCAGGACGAAGTTGGCGCCAAGGGGTTCGGCTGCTCTTTTTTGGGCATGGCTGTGACCGTGGCCTATTTGTTGCGCGGGGAGGGGGTGGGAAAAGTCTCGGCCCATTCCGAGTCCGGCGGACGAAGTTGGCCAGCCAAGGGGTTCGGCTGCTCTTTTTTGGGCGCGGCTGTGCCCGCGGCCTATTTTTGCCACGGGGAGGGGGTGGGCAAAGTCTCGGCCCATTCCGAGGAAGGGGGATGAACTTTGCCGGCCCCACACCCCAAGGCTATAGCCCACCCCTTTTTTGGGCATTTTTCCGCAGGACGAACTTGGCGCCAAGGGGTTCGACTGCTCTTTTTTGGGCGCGGCTGTGCCCGCGGCCTATTTTTGTCATGGGGAGTGGGTGGACAAAGTCTCGGCCCATTCCGAGTCCGGCGGACGATGTTCGCCAGCCCCACGCCCCAAGGCTATAGCACACCCCTTTTTTGGGCATTTTGCCGCAGGACGAACTTGGCGCCAAGAGGTTCGGCTGCTCTTTTTTCGGCGCGGCTGTGCCCGCGACCTATTTTTGGCACGGGGAGGGGGTGGGCAAAGTCTCGGCCCATTCCGAGTAAGGGGGATTAACTTTGCCGGCCCCACGCCCAAAGGCTATAGCACACCCATTTTTTGGGCATTTTGCCGTCGGACGAACTTGGCGCCAAGGGGTTCGGCTGCTCTTTTTTGGGCGCGGCTGTGCCCGCAGTCTATTTTTGTTGCGGGGAGGGGGTGGGCAAAGTCTCGGCCCATTCCGAGTCCGGCGGACGAACTTCGCCAGCCCCACGCCCCAAGGCTATAGCACACCCCTTTTTTGGTCATTTTTCCCCAGGACAAACATTGCGCCAAGGGGTTCGGCTGCTCTTTTTGGGCGCGGCCGTGCCCGCGGCCTATTTCTGTCGTGGGGAGGGGGTGGCCAAAGTCTCGGCCCATTCCGAGTTCGGCAGACGAAGTTCGCCAGCCCCACGCCCCAATGCTATAGCCCACCCATTTTTTGGGCATTTTGCCGCAGGACGAACTTGGCGCCTAGGGGTTCGGCTGCTCTTTTTTGGGCGAGGCTGTGCCCGCGGCCTATTTTGATCACTGGGAGGGGGTGGCCAAAGTCTCGGCCCATTCCAAGGAAGGCGGATTAAGTTCGCCGGCCCCACGCCCAAAGGCTATAGCACATCCCTTTTTTGGGCATTTTTCTACAGGACGAACTTGGCGCCTAGGGGTTCGGCTGCTCTTTTTTCGGCGCGGCTGTGCCCGCGGCCTATTTTTGTCGCAGGGAGGGGGTGGGAAAAGTCTCGGCCCATTCCGAGCCCGGATGGACGAAGGTTGCCCGCCCCACGCCCCAAGGCTATAGCACACCACTATTTTGGCCAGCCAAGGGGTTCGGCTGCTCTTTTTTGGGCGCGGCTGTGCCCGCGGCCTATTTTTGCCACGGGGAGGGGGGTGGCCGAAGTCTCGGCCCATTCTGAGGAAGGCGGATGAACTTTGCCGGCCCCACGCCCCAAGGCTATAGCACACCCCTTTTTTGGGCATTTTTCCGCAGGACGAACTTGGCGCCAAGGGGTTCGGCTGCTCTTTTTTGGGTGCGGCTTTTCCCGCGGACGAAGTGCGCCGGCCCCACGCCCCAAGGCTATAACCCACCCACTTTTTGGGCATTTTTCCGCAGGACGAACTTTGCGCCAAGGGGTTCGGCTGCTCTTTTTTGGGCGCGGCTGTGCTCGCGGCCTATTTTTGTCGCGGGGAGGGGGGTGGTGGAAGTCTCGGCCCATTCCGAGTCCGGCGGACGAAGTTCGCCCACCCAACGCCCCAAGGCTATAGCCCACCTCTTTTTTGGGCATTTTTCCGCAGTACGAACTTGGCGCCAAGGGGTTCGGCTGCTCTTTTTTGGGCGCGGCTGTGCCCACGGCCTATTTTTGGCGCGGGGAGGGGGTGGCCAAAGTGTCGGCCCATTCCGAGGAAGGCGGATGAACTTTGCCGGCCCCACGCATCAAGGCTATAGCACACCCCTTTTTTGGGCATTTTTCGGCAGGATGAACTTGGCGCCAAGGGGTTCGGCTGCTCTTTTTTGGGTACGGCTGTTCCCGCGGCCTGTTTTTGTCACGGGGAGGGGGTGGCCAAAGTCTCGGCCCATTCCGAGTCCGGCGGACGAGTTTTCCGGCCCCACGCTCCAAGGCTATAGCCCAACACCTTTTTCCCCATTTTTCCGCAGGACGAACTTGGCGCCAAGGGGCTCGGCTGCTCTTTTTTGGGCCCGGTCATGTCCGCGGCCTATTTTTATTGCGGTGAGGGGGTGGGAAAAGTCTCGGCCCATTTCGAGTCCGGCGGACGAACTTTGCCGGCCCCACGCCCCAAGGCTATAGCACACCCCTTTTTAAGGCATTTTTCCGCAGGACGACCATGGCGCCAAGGGGTTCGGCTGCTCTTTTTTGGGCGCGACTGCACCCGCGGCCTATTTTTGGCACGGGGAGGGGGTTGTCGAAGTCTCGGCCAATGCCGAGGAAGGCGGATGAACTTTGCCGGCCCCACGCCCAAAGGCTATAGCACACCCCTTTTTTGGGCATTTTTCTGCAGGACGAACCTGGCGCCAAGGGGTTCGGCTGCTCTTTTTTGGGCGCGGCTGAGTCCGCGGCCTATTTTTGTCTCGGGGAGGGGGTGGACAAAGTCTCTGCCCATTCCGAGTCCGGCTGGCGAACTTTGCCAGCCCCACGCCCCAAGGCTATAGCCCACCCCTTTTTTGGGCATTTTTCCGCCGGGCGAACTTGGCGCCAAGGGGTTCAGCTGCTCTTTTTTGGGCGCGGCTGTGCCCGCGGCCTATTTTTGATGCGGGGAGGGGGTTGGGCAAAGTCTCGGCCCATTCCGAGGAAGACAGACGAAGTTCGCCAGCACCACGCCCCAAGGCTATAGCCCACCCCTTTTTTGGTCATTTTTCCGCTGGACGAACTTGGCGTCAAGGGGTTCGGCTGCTCTTTTTTGGGCGCGGCTGTGCCCGTGGCCTATTTTTGTCCCGCGGAGGGGGTGGGAAAAGTCTCGGCCCATTCCGAGTCCTGCGGACGAACTTTGCCGGCCCCACGCCCCAAGGCTATAGCACACCCCTTTTTTGGGCATTTCTCCGCAGGACGAACTTGGTGCCAAGGGGTTCGGCTACCCTTTTTTGGGCGCGGCTGAGCCCGCGGCCTATTTTTGGTGTGGGGAGGGGGTGGCCGAAGTCTCGGCCCATTCCGAGGAAGGCGGATGAACTTTGCCGGCCCCACGCCCAAAAGCTAGAGCCCACCTCCTTTTTGGGCATTTTTCCGTCGGGCGAACTTGGCGCCAAGGGGTTCAGCTGCTCTTTTTTGGGCGCGGCTGTGCCCGCAGCCTATTTTTCTCGCAGGGAGGGGGTGGCCAAAGTCTCGGCCCATTCCGAGTCCGGCGGACGAAGTTCGCTAGCCCCACGCCCCAAGGCTATAGCCCACCTCTTTTTTGGGCATTTTTCCGCAGGACGAACTTGGCACCAAGGGGTTTGGCTGCTCTTTTTTGGGCGCGGCTGTGCCCGCGGCCTATTTTTTGGCGTGGGGAGGGGGTGGCCAAAGTCTCGGCCCATTCCGAGGAAGGCGGATGAACTTTGCCGGCCCCACGCCCAAAGGCTATCGCACACCCCTTTTTTCGGTACTTTTCCGCAAGACGAACTTGACGCCAAGGGGTTTGGCTGCTCTTTTTTGGGTGCGGCTGTGCCCGCGGCCTATTTCTTTCACGGGGAGGGGTTGGGCAAAGTCTCGGCCCATTCCGAGGAAGGCGGATGAAGTTCGCCAGCCCCACGCCCCACGGCTATAGCCCACCCTTTTTTTGGGCATTTTTCCGCAGGACGAACTTGGCGCCAACGGGTTCGGCTGCTCTTTTTTGGGAACGGCTGTGCCCGCGGCCTATTTTTGTTGCGGGGAGGGGGTTGGGCAAAGTCTCGGCCCATTCCGAGGAAGGCAGACGAAGTTCGCCAGCCCCACGCCCCAAGGCTATAGCCCACCCCTTTTTTGGTCATTTTTCCGCTGGACGAACTTGGCGCCAAGGGGTTCGGCTGCTCTTTTTTGGGCGCGGCTGTGCCCGTGGCCTATTTTTGTCCCGCGGAGGGGGTGGGAGAAGTCTCAGCCCATTCCGAGTCCAGCGGACGAACTTTGCCGGCCCCACGCCCCAAGGCTATAGCACACCCCTTTTTTGGGCATTTCTCCGCAGGACGAACTTGGTGCCAAGGGGTTCGGCTGCTCTTTTTTGGGCGCGGCTGTGCCCGCAGCCTATTTTTTTCACGGGGAGGGGTTGGGCAAAGTCTCGGCCCATTCCGAGGAAGGCGGATGAACTTTGCCGGCCCCACGCCCATAGGCTATAGCACACCCCTTTTTTGGGCATTTTTCCGCAGGACAAACTTGGCGCCAAGGGGTTCGGCTGCTCTTTTTTGGGCGCGGCTGTGCCCGCGGCCTATTTTTATCGTGGGGAGGGCGTGGGCAAAGTCTCGGCCCATTCCGAGTCCGGCGGACGAAGTTCGCCTGCCCTATGCCCCGAGGCTATAGCCCACCCCTTTTTTTGGCATTTTTCCGCAGGACGCACGTGGCGCCAAGAGGTTCGGCTGCTCTTTTTTAGGCGCGGCTGTGCGCGCGGCCTATTTTTGGCGCGGGGATGGGTTGGGCAAAGTCTCGGCCCATTCTGAGGAAGGGGGATGAACATTGCCGGCCGACGCCCAAAGGCTATAGCACACCCCTTTTTTGGGCATTTTGCCGCAGGATGAATTTGGCAGCAAGGGGTTCGGCTGCTCTTTTTTATTCGCGGCTGTGCCCGCGGCCTATTTTTGCCATAGGGAGGGGGTGGCCAAGGTCTCGGCCCATTCCGAGGAAGGCGGACGAAGTGCCCCGGCCCCACGCCCAAAGGCTATAGCACACCCCTTTTTTGGGAATTTTTCGGCAGGACGAACTTGGCGCCAAGGGGTTGGGCTGCTCTTTTTTGGGCGCGGCTGTGCTCGCGGCCTATTTTTGTCGCGGGGTGGGGGTGGCCAATGTCTCGGCCCATTCAGAGTCCGGCGGACGAGGTTCGCGGGCCCCACGCCCCAAGGCTATAGCACACCCCCTTTTTGGGCATTTTTCCGCAGGACGAACTTGACGCCAAGGGGTTCGGCTGCTCTTTTTTAGGCGCGGCTGTGCCCGCGGCCTATTTTTGGCGCGGGGCGGGGGTGGGCAAAGTCTCGGCCCATTCTGAGGAAGGCGGATGAACTTTGCCGGCCGACGCCCAAAGGCTATAGCACACCCCTTTTTTGGGCATTTTGCCACAGGACGAGCTTGGCACCAAGGGGTTCGGCTGCTCTAATTTGGGCGCGGCTTTGCCCGCAGCCTATTCTTGTCGTGGGGAGGCGGTGGCAAAGTCTCGGCCCATTCTGAGTCCGGCGGACGAAGTTCGCCGGCCCCACGCCCCAAGGCTATAGCCCACCCCCTTTTTGGGCATTTATCCGCTGGACGAACTTGGCGCCAAGGGGTTCGGCTGCTCTTTTTTAGGCGCGGCTGTGCCCGCGGCCTATTTTTGGCGCGGGGATGGGGTGGGCAAAGTCTCGGCCCATTCTGAGTGCGACGGACGAAGTTCACGGGCCCCACGCCCCAAGGCTATAGCCCACCCCGTTTTTGGGCATTTTTCCGCAGGACGAACTTGGCGCCAAGGGGTTCGGCTGCTCTTTTTTGGGCTCGGCTGTGCCCGCGGCCTATTTTTGGCGTGGGGATGGCGTGGGCAAAGTCTCGGCCCATTCTGAGGAAGGCGGATGAACATTGCCGGCCGACGCCCAAAGGCTATAGCACACCCCTTTTTTGGGCATTTTGCCGCAGGACGAATTTGGCAGCAAGGGGTTCGGCTGCTCTTTTTTATTCGCGGCTGTGCCCGCGGCCTATTTTTGTAATAGGGAGGGGGTGGCCAAGGTCTCGGTCCATTCCGAGGAAGGCGGACGAAGTGCCCCGGCCCCACGCCCAAAGGCTATAGCACACCCCTTTTTTGGGAATTTTTCGGCAGGACGAACTTGGCGCCAGGGGGTTCGGCTGCTCTTTTTTGGGCGCGGCTGTGCTCGCGGCCTATTTTTGTCGCGTGGAGGGGGGTGGCCAATGTCTCGGCCCATTCTGAGTCCGGCGGACGAAGGTCGCGGGCCCCTCACCCCAAGGCTATTGCCCACCCCCTTTTTGGGCATTTTTCCGCAGGACGAACTTGGCGCCAAGGGGTTCGGCTGCTCTTTTTTAGGCGCGGCTGTGCCCGCGGCCTATTTTTGGCGCGGGGCGGGGGTGGGCAAAGTCTCGGCCCATTCTGAGGAAGGCGGATGAACTTTGCCGGCCGACGCCCAAAGGCTATAGCACAGCCCTTTTTTGGGCATTTTGCCACAGGACGAGCTTGGCACCAAGGGGTTCGGCTGCTCTAATTTGGGCGCGCCTTTGCCCGCAGCCTATTTTTGTCGTGGGGAGGCGGTGGCAAAGTCTCGGCCCATTCTGAGTCCGGCGGACGAAGTTTGCCGGCCCCACCCCCCAAGGCTATAGCCCACCCCCTTTTTGGGCATTTATCCGCTGGACGAACTTGGCGCCAAGGGGTTCGGCTGCTCTTTTTTAGGCGCGGCTGTGCCCGCTGCCTATTTTTGGCGTGGGGATGGGGTGGGCAAAGTCTCGGCCCATTCTGAGGAAGGCGGATGAACATTGCCGGCCGACGCCCAAAGGCTATAGCACACCCCTTTTTTGGGCATTTTGCCGCAGGACGAATTTGGCAGCAAGGGGTTCGGCTGCTCTTTTTTATTCGCGGCTGTGCCCGCGGCCTATTTTTGTCATAGGGAGGGGGTGGCCAAGGTCTCGGTGCATTCCGAGGAAGGCGGACGAAGTGCGCCGGCCCCACGCCCAAAGGCTATAGCACACCCGTTTTTTGGGAATTTTTCCGCAGGACGAACTTGGCGCCAAGGGGTTGGGCTGCTCTTTTTTGGGGCGGCTGTGCGCGCGGCCTATTTTTGTCGCGGGGAGGGGGGTGGCCAATGTCTCGGCCGATTCTGAGTCCGACGGACGAAGTTCGCGGGACCCACGCCCCAAGGCTATAGCCCACCCCCTTTTTGGGCATTTTTCCGCAGGACGAACTTGGCGCCAAGGGGTTCGGCTGCTCTTTTTTAGGCGCGGCTGCGTCCACGGACTATTTTTGTCGCGGGGAGGGGGAGGCCAAAGTCTAGGCCCATTCCGAGTCCGGCGGACGAAGTTCGCCAGCCCCACGCCCCAAGGCTATAGCCCACCCTCTTTTTGGGCATCTTTCCGCTGGACGAACTTGGCGCCAAGGGGTTCGGCTGCTCTTTTTTGGACGCGGCTGTGCCCGCGGCCTATTTTTCTTGCGGGGATGGGGTGGGCAAAGTCTCGGCCCATTCCGAGTCCGGCGGACGAAGTTCGCCCGCCCCACGCCCCAAGGCTATTGCCGACCCCTTTTTTGTGCATTTTTCCGCAAGACGAACTTCGCACCAAGGGGTTCGGCCGCTCTTTTTTGGGCGCGGCTGTGACCGCGGCCTATTTTTATTGTGGGGAGGGGGTGGGAAAAGTCTCGGCCCATTCCGAGTCCGGCGGACGAAGTGCGCCCGCCCCACGCCCCAAGGCTATAGCCCACCCCCTTTTTGGGCATTTTTCCGCAGGACGAACTTGGCGCCAAGGGCTTCGGCTGCTCTTTTTTGGGCGCGGCTGTGCCCGCGGCCTATTTTTGTCGCGGGGAGGGGGTGGGAAAAGTCTCGGCCCATTCCGAGTCCGGCGGACGAAGTGCGCCGGCACCATGCCCCAAGGCTATAGCCCACCCCCTTTTTGGGCATTTTTCCGCAGGACGAACTTGGCGCCAAGGGGTTCGGCAGCTCTTTTTTGGGCGCGGCTGCGCCCGCAGCGTATTTTTGTCGCGGGTAGGGGGTAGCCAAAGTCTCAGCCCATTCCGAGGAAGGCGGACGAAGTTCGCCAGCCCCACGCCCCAAGGCTATAGCCCACCCCTTTTTTGGGCATTTTTCCGCTGGACGAACTAGGCGCCAAGGGGTTCGGCTGCTCTTTTTTGGGCGCGGCTTTGCCTGCGGCCTATTTTTGTCGCGGGGAGGGGGTGGCCAAAGTCTCGGCCCATTCCGAGTCCGGCGGACGAAGTGCGACGGCCCCACGCCCCAAGGCTATTGCCGACCCCTTTTTTGGGCATTTTTCCGCAAGACGAACTTGGCGCCAAGGGGTTTGGCAGCTCTTTTTTGGGCGCGGCTGTGCCCGGGGCTTAGTTTTGTCGCGGGGAGGGGGTGGGAAAAGTGTCGGCCCATTCCGAGTGCGGCGGACGAAGTACGCCGGCCCCACGCCCCAAGGCTATAGCACACCCCTTTTTGGGCATTTTTCCGCAGGACGAACTTGGCGCCAAGGGGTTCGGCAGCTCTTTTTTGTGTGCGGCTGTGCCCGTGGCCTATTTTTGTCGCGGGGAGGGGGTGGGCCACGTCTCGGCCCATTCCGAGTCCGGCGGACGAAGTTCGCCAGCCCCACGCCCAAAGGCTATAGCACACCGCTTTTATGGGCCTTTTGCCGCAGGACGAACTTAACGCCAAGGGGTTCGGCTGCTCTTTTTTGGGCGCGGCTGTGCCTGCGGCCTATTTTTGTCGTTGGGAGGGGGTGGCTAAAGTCTCTGCCCATTCTGATTAAGGCGGACGAAGTGCGCCAGCCCCACGCCCAAAGGCTATAGCACACCCCTTTTTTGGGCATTTTTCCGCAGGACGAACTTGGCGCCAAGGGGTTCGGCTGCTCTTTTTTGGGCGCAGCTGTGCCCGCGGATTATTTTTGGTGCGGGGAAGGGGAGGGCAAAGTCTCGGCCCATTCCGAGGAAGGCAGATGAACTTTGCCGGCCCCACGCCCAAAGGCTATAGCACACCCCTTTTTTGGGACTTTTGCCGCTGGACGAACTTGGCGCCAAGGGGTTCGACTGCTCTTTTTTGGGCGCGGCTGTACCCGCAGCCTATTTTTGTCGTGGGGAGGGGCTGGCCAAAGTATCTGCCCATTCTGATGAAGGCGGACGAAGTGCGCCGGCTCCACGCCCAAAGGCTATAGCACACCCCTTTTTTGGGCATTTTTCCGCAGGACAAACTTGGCGCCAAGGGGTTCGGCTGCTCTTTTTTGGGCGCAGCTGTGCCCGCGGCCTATTTTTGGTGCGGGGAAGGGGTGGGCAAAGTCTCGGCCCATTCCGAGGAAGGTAGATGAACTTTGCCGGCCCCACGCCCAAAGGCTATAACATACCCCTTTTTTTGGCATTTTTCCGCAGGACGAACTTGGCGCCAAGGTGTTCGGCTGCTCTTTTTTGGGCGCGGCTGTGCCCGCGGCCTATTTTTGGTGCGGGGAGGGGGTGGGCAAAGTCTCGGCCCATTCCGAGGAAGGCGGATGAACTTTGCCGCCCCACGCCCAAAGGCTATAGCACACCCCTTTTTTGGGCATTTTTCCGCAGGACGAACTTGGCGCCAAAGGGTTAGGCTGCTCTTTTTTGGGCGCGGCCGTGCCCGCGGCCTATTTTTGGTGCGGGGAGGGGGGTGGCCAATGTCTTGGCCCATTCCGTGGAGGGCGGACGAAGTTCGCCGGCCCCACGCCCAAAGGCTATAGCACACCCCTTTTTTGGACATTTTTCCGCAGGACGAACTTGGCGCCAAGGGGTTCGGCTGCTCTTTTTTGGGCGCGGCTGTGCCTGCAGCCTTTTTTTGTCGCGGGGAGGGGATGGGCAAAGTCTCGGCCCATTCCGAGGAAGGCGGATGAAGTTCGCCGGCCCCACGTCCAAAGGCTATAGCACACCCCTTTTTTGGGCATTTTTCCGCAGGACGAACTTGGCGCCAAGGGGTTAGGCTGCTCTTTTTTGGGCGCGGCTGTGCCCGCGGCCTATTTTTGGTGCAGGGAGTGGGTGGGCAAAGTCTCGGCCCATTCCGAGGAAGGCGGATGAACTTTGCCGCCTCACGCCCACTGGCTATCGCACACCCCTTTTTTGGGCCTTTTGCCGCAGGACGAACTTGGCGCCAAGGGGTTCGGCTGCTCTTTTTTGGGCGCGGCTGTGCCCGCAGCCTATTTTTGTCGCGGGGAGGGGATGGGCAAAGGCTTGGCCCATTCCGAGGAAGGCGGACGAACTTTGCCGCCCCAAGCCCCAAGGCTATAGCCCACCTCTTTTTTGGGTATTTTTCCGCGGGACGAACTTGGCGCCAAGGGGTTCGGCTGCTCTTTTTTGGCCGCGGCTGTGCCCGCGGCCTATTTTTGTCGCGGGGAGGGGGTGGGAAAAGTCTCGGCCCGTTCTGAGGCCGGCGGACGAACTTCGGCAACCCCAAGCCCCAAGGCAATAGCACACCCCTTTTTTGGGCATTTTTCCGCAGGACGAACTTGGCGCCAAGGGGTTCGGCTGCTCTTTTTTGGGCCCGGCTGTGCCCACGGCCTATTTTTGTCGTGTTGAGGGGGTGGGAAAAGTTTGGGCCCATTCCGAGTCCGGCGGACGAAGTGCACCGGCCCCACGCCCCAAAGGCTATAGCACACCCCTTTTTTGGGCATTTTTCCGCAGGACGAACTTGGCGCCAAGGGGTTAGGCTGCTCTTTTTTGGGAGTGGCTGTGCCCGCGGCCTATTTTTGGTTCGGGGAGGGGGGGTGGGCAAAGTCTCGGCCCATTCCGAGGAAGGCGGATGAACTTTGTCGCCCCACGCGCAAAGGCTATAGCACACCCCTTTTTTGGGCCTTTTGCCGCAGGACGAACTTGGCGCCAAGGGGTCCGGCTGCTCTTTTTTGGGAGCGGCTGTGGCCGCGGCCTATTTTTGTCACGGGGAGGGGGTGGCCAAAGTCTCGGCCCATTCCGAGGAAGGCGGACGAAGGTCGCCGGCCCCACGCCCAAAGGCTATAGCACACCCCTTTTTTGGGCATTTTTGCGCAGGACGAACTTGGCGCCAAGCGGTTCGGCTGCTCTTTTTTCGGTGCGGCTGTGCCCGCGGCCTATTTTTGTCACGGGGAGGGGGTGGCCAATGTCTTGGCCCATTCCGTGGAGGGCGGACGAAGTTCGCCGGCCCCACGCCCAAAGGCTATAGCACACCCCTTTTTTGGACATTTTTCCGCAGGACGAACTTGGCGCCAAGGGGTTCGGCTGCTCTTTTTTGGGCGCGGCTGTGCCTGCAGCCTTTTTTTGTCGCGGGGAGGGGGATGGGCAAAGTCTCGGCCCATTCCGAGGAAGGCGGATGAAGTTCGCCGGCCCCACGTCCAAAGGCTATAGCACACCCCTTTTTTGGGCATTTTTCCGCAGGACGAACTTGGCGCCAAGGGGTTAGGCTGCTCTTTTTTGGGCGCGGCTGTGCCCGCGGCCTATTTTTGGTGCGGGGAGTGGGTGGGCAAAGTCTCGGCCCATTCCGAGGAAGGCGGATGAACTTTGCCGCCTCACGCCCACTGGCTATCGCACACCCCTTTTTTGGGCCTTTTGCCGCAGGACGAACTTGGCGCCAAGGGGTTCGGCTGCTCTTTTTTGGGCGCGGCTGTGCCCGCAGCCTATTTTTGTCGCGGGGAGGGGATGGGCAAAGGCTTGGCCCATTCCGAGGAAGGCGGACGAAGTTCGCCGGCCCCACGTCCAAAGGCTATAGCACACCCCTTTTTTGGGCATTTTTCCGCAGGACGAACTTGGCGCCAAGGGGTTAGGCTGCTCTTTTTTGGGAGTGGCTGTGCCCGCGGCCTATTTTTGGTTCGGGGAGGGGGTGGGCAAAGTCTCGGCCCATTCCGAGGAAGGCGGATGAACTTTGTCGCCCCACGCGCAAAGGCTATAGCACACCCCTTTTTTGGGCCTTTTGCCGCAGGACGAACTTGGCGCAAAGGGGTCCAGCTGCTCTTTTTTGGGCGCGGCTGTGCCCGCGGCCTATTTTTGTCACGGGGAGGGGGTGGCCAAAGTCTCGGCCCATTCCGAGGAAGGCGGACGAAGGTCGCCGGCCCCACGCCCAAAGGCTATAGCACACCCCTTTTTTGGGCATTTTTCCGCAGGACGAACTTGGCGCCAAGCGGTTTGGCTGCTCTTTTTTCGGTGCGGCTGTGCCCGCGGCCTATTTTTGTCACGGGGAGGGGGTGGCCAAAGTCTCGGCCCATTCCGTGGAGGGCGGACGAAGTTCGCCGGCCCCACGCCCCAAGGCTATAGCCCACCCCCTTTTTGAGCTTTTTTCCGCAGGACGAACTTGGCGCCAAGGGGTTAGGCTGCTCTTTTTTGGGCGCGGCTGTGCCCGCGGCCTATTTTTTGTGTGGGGAGGGGGTGGGCAAAGTCTCGGCCCATTCCGAGGAAGGCGGATGAACTTTGCCGCCCCAAGCCCCAAGGCTATAGCCCACCTCTTTTTTGGGTATTTTTCCGCGGGACGAACTTGGCGCCAAGGGGTTCGGCTGCTCTTTTTTGGCCGCGGCTGTGCCCGCGGCCTATTTTTGTCGCGGGGAGGGGGTGGGAAAAGTCTCGGCCCGTTCTGAGGCCGGCGGACGAACTTCGGCAACCCCAAGCCCCAAGGCAATAGCACACCCCTTTTTTGGGCATTTTTCCGCAGGACGAACTTGGCGCCAAGGGGTTCGGCTGCTCTTTTTTGGGCCCGGCTGTGCCCACGGCCTATTTTTGTCGTGTTGAGGGGGTGGGAAAAGTCTGGGCCCATTCCGAGTCCGGCGGACGAAGTGCACCGGCCCCACGCCCCAAGGCCAGCCCCACGCCCCAAGGCTATAGCCCACCCCCTTTTTGGGCATTTTTCCGCAGGACGAACTTGGCGCCACGGGGTTTGGCAGCTCTTTTTTCGGTGCGTCTGTGCCCGCGGCCTATTTGGGTCGCGGGGAGGGTGTGGGGAAAGTCTCGTCCCATTCCGAGTCCGGCGGACGAAGTTCGCCCGCCCCACGCGCCAAGGCTATAGCCCACCCCCCTTTTGGGCATTTTTCCGCTGGACGAACTTGGCGCCAAGGGGTTCGGCTGCTCTTTTTTGGGCGCGGCTCTGCCCGCGGCCTATTTTTGTTGCGGGGAGGGGGTGGGAAAAGTCTCAACCCATTCGGAGTCCGGCGGACGAAGTTCGCCAGCCCCACGCTCCAAGGCTATAGCTCACCCCCTTTTTGGGCTGTTTTCCGCATGACGAACTTAGCGCCAAGGGGTTCGGCTGTTCTTTTTTGGGCGCGGCTGATCCCACGGCCTATTTTTTTCATGGGGAGGGGGTGGGCAAAGTCTCAGCCCATTCCAAGTCCGGCAGACGAAGTGCGCCTGCCCCACGCCCCAAGGCTATAGCCCACCCCCTTTTTGAGCATTTTTCCGCAGGACGGACTTTGCGCCAAGGTGTTCGGCAGCTCTTTTTTGGGCACGGCTCTACCCGCGGCCTATTTTTGTTGCGGGGAGGGGGTGGGGAAAGTCTCGGCCCATTCCGAGTCCGGCGGACGAAGTTCGCCATCCCCACGCCCAAAGCCTATAGCCCACCCCCTTTTTGGGCATTTTTCCGCAGGACGAACTTGGCTCCAAGGGGTTCGGCCGCTCTTTTTCTGCGCAGCTGTGCCCGCGGCCTATTTTTGTCGCGGGGAGGGGGTGGGCAAAGTCTCGGCCCATTCCAAGTCCGGCGGACGAAGATCGCCAGCCCCACGCCCCTAGGCTATAGCCCACACCCTTTTTGGGCATTTTTCCGTAGGACGAACTTGGCGCCAACGGGTTCGGCTGCTCTTTTTTGGGCACGGCTGATCCCACGGCCTATTTTTGTCATGGGGAGGGGGTGGGCAAATTCTCAGCCCATTCCCAGTCCGGCGGACGAAGTGCGCCTGCCCCACGCCCCAAGGCTAGCCCACCCCCTTTTTGGGCATTTTTCCGCAGGACGAACTTGGCGCCAACGGGTTCGGCAGCTCTTTTTTGGGCGCGGCTGATCCCACGGCCTATTTTTGTCATGGGGAGGGGATGGGCAAAGTCTCAGCCCATTCCGAGTCCGGCGGACGAAGATCGCCAGCCCACGCCCCATGGCTATAGCCCACCCATTTTTGTCGTGTTGAGGGGGTGGGAAAAGTCTGGGCCCATTCCGAGTCCGGCGGACGAAGTGCACCGGCCCCACGCCCCAAGGCCAGCCCCACGCCCCAAGGCTATAGCCCACCCCCTTTTTGGACATTTTTCCGCAGGACGAACTTGGCGCCAACGGGTTCAGCTGCTATTTCTTGGGCGCGGCTGTCCCCGCGGCCTATTTTTGTTGCGGGGAGGTTGTGGGAAAAGTCTCTGCCCATTCTGAGTCCGGCGGACGAAGTGCGCCCGCCCCACACCCCAAGGCAATAGCCCACCCCCTTTTTGGGCATTCTTCCACCGGACGAACTTGGCGCCAAGGGGTTCGGCTGCTCTTTTTTGGACTCGGCGGCGCCCGCCGCCTACTTTTGTAGTGGAGAGGGGGTGACCAAAGTCTCGGCCCATTCCGAGGAAGGCGGACGAAGTGCGCCGGCCCCACGCCCAAAGGCTATAGCATACCCCTTTTTTGGGCATTTTTCCGCAGGACGAACTTGGCGCCAAGGGGTTCGGCTGCTCTTTGTTGGGCGCGGCTGTGCCCGCGGCCTATTTTTGTCACGGGGAGGGGGTGGGCAAATTCTCGGCCCATTCCGAGGAAGGCGGATGAAGTTCGCCAGCCCCACGCCCCAAGGCTATAGCCCACCCCCCTTTTTGGGCATTTTTCCGCAGGACGAACTTGGCTTTAAGGGGTTCGGCAGCTCTTCGTTGGGTGCGGTTGTGCCCTCGTCCTATTTTTGTCGCGGGGAGGGGGTGGCCAAAGTCTCGGCCCATTCCGAGTCTGGCGGACGAAGTTCGCCACCCCCACGCCCGAAGGCTATGGCACACCCCTTTTTTGGGCATTTTTCCGCAGGACGAACTTGGCGCCAAGGGGTTCGGATGCTCTTTGTTGGGCGCGGCTGTGCCCGCGGCCTACTTTTGTCGTGGGGAGGGGGTGGGCAAAGTCTCGGCCCAATCCGTGGAAGGCGGATGAAGTTTGTCAGCCCCACGCCCCAAGGCTATAGCCCACCCCCTTTTTGGGCATTTTTCCGCAGGACGAACTAGGCTTTAAGCGGTTCGGCTGCTCTTTTTTGGGCGCGGCTGTGCCCGCGGCCTATTTTTGTCACGGGGAGGGGGTGGGCAAAGCCTCGGCCCCTTCCGAGTCTGGCGGACGAAGTGCGCCGGTCCCACGCCGCAAGGCTATAGCCCATCAACTTTTTGGGCATTTTTCTGCCGGACGAACTTGGCGCCAAGGGGTTCGGCAGCTCTTTTTTGGGCGCTGCTGTGTCCGCGGCCTATTTTTGCCGCGGGGAGGGGGTGGGAAAAAAGTCTCAGCCCATTCCGAGTCCGGCGGACGAAGCTCGCCAGCCCGACGCCCCAAGGCTATAGCCCACCCCTTTTTTGGGCATTTTTCCGCAGGACGAACTTGGCGCCAAGGGGTTCGGCTGTTCTTTTTTCGGCGCGGCTGTGCCCACGGCCTATTTTTGTCGTGGGGAGGGGGTGGGAAAAGTCTCGGCCCATTCTGAGGAAACCCCTCCATCGCAACTGCAAACACAAATATCTTTTTAGGAAGAAATCGAGCTGTACTTCGGTTTCTCTTTTGGATTGCTCCTCCTCCTTGTACAAGGCCCGCCCCTCCCTTAGTAGGGCCCGATTGAATGAGTTGGTTTTCTCATGGTGAGTTCGCCAGCCCCACGCCCCAAGGCTATAGCCCACCCCTTTTTTGGGCATTTTTCCGCAGGACGAACTTGGCGCCAAGGGGTTCGGCTGCTCTTTTTTGGGCGCGGATGCTCCCGCGGCCTATTTTTGTCGCGGGGAGGAGGTGGCAAAGTCTCGGCCCATTCCGAGGAAGGCGGACGAAGTTCGCCAGCCCCACGCCCCAAGGCTATAGCCCACCCCTTTTTTGGGCAGTTTTCCGCAGGACGAACTTGGCGCCAAGGGGTTCGGCTGCTCCTTTTTGGACGCGGCTGTGCCCGTGGCCTATTTTTGTCTCAGGGAGGGGGTGGTAAAAGTCTCGGCCCATTCTGAGTCCGGCGGACGAAGTTCGTCAGCCCCACGCCCCAAGGCTATAGCCCACCCCTTTTTTGGGCATTTTTCCGCAGGACGAACTTGGCGCCAAGGGGTTGGGCTGCTCTTTTTTGGGCGCGGCTGTGTCCGCGGCCTATTTTTGGCACGGAGAGGGGGTGGCCAAAGTCTCGACCCATTCCGAGTCCGGCGGACGAAGTTCGCCAGCCCCACGCCCCAAGGCTATAGCCCACCACTTTTTCGGGCATTTTTCCGCAGGACGAACTTTACGCCAAGGGGTTCGGCTGTTATTTTTTGGGTGCGGCCGTGCCCGCGGCCTATTTTTGTTGCGGGGAGGGGGTGGCCAAAGTCTCGGCCCATTCCGAGTACCGCGGACGAAGTTCGCCAGCCCAACGCCCCAAGGCTATAGCCCACCCCTTTTTGGGCATTTTTCCGCAGGGCGAACTTGGCGCCAAGGGGTTCGGCTGCTCTTTTTTATGCGCGGCTGCTCCCGCGGCCTATTTTTGTCGCGGGGAGGGGGTGTGCAAAGTCTCGGCCCATTTCGAGCCCGGCGGACGAAGTTCGTCAGCCCCGCGCCCCAAGGCCATAGCCCATCCCCTTTTTGTGCATTTTTCCGCAGGACGAACTTGGCGCCAAGGGGTTCGGCTGCTCTTTTTTGGGTGCGGCTGCTCCCGCGGCCTATTTTTGTCGCAGGGAGGGGGTTTGCAAAGTCTCGACCCATTTCGAGCCCGGCGGACGAAGTTCGCCATCCCTACGCCCCAAGGCTATAGCCCACGCCTTTTTTGGGCATTTTTCCGCAGGACGAACTTGGCGCCAACGGGTTCGGCTGCTCCTTTTTGGGCGCGGCTGTGCCCGCGGCCTATTTTTGTCGCGGGGAGGGGGTGGAAAAAGTCTCGGCCCATTCCGAGTCCGGCGGACGAAGTTCGTCAGCCCCACGCCCCAAGGCTATAGCCCATCCCCTTTTTGGGCATTTTTTCCGCAGGACGAACTTGGCGCCAAGGGGTTCGGATGCTCTTTTTTGGGCGCGGCTGTGCCCGCGGCCTATTTTTGTCGCGGGGAGGGGGTGGGCAAAGTCTCGGCCCATCCCGAGTCCGGCGGAGGAAGTTCGCCCGCCCCACGCCCCAAGGCTATAGCACACCCCTTTTTTGGGCATTTTTCCGCAGGACGAACTTGGTGCCAAGGGGTTCGGCTGCTCTTTTTTGGGCGAGGCTGTGCCCGCGGCCTATTTTTGGCACGGGGAGGGGGTGGCCAAAGTCTCGACCCATTCCGAGTACGGCGGACGAAGTTCGCCAGCCCCACGCCCCAAGGCTATAGCCCACCACTTTTTCGGGCATTTTTCCGCAGGAGGAACTTTGCGCCAAGGGGTTGGGCTGCTCTTTTTTGGGATCGGCGGTGCCCGCGGCCTATTTTGGTCATGGGGAGGTGGTGGGCAATGGCTCGGCCCATTCCGAGTCCGGCGGACGAAGTTCGCCCGCCCCACGCCCCAAGGCTATTGCACACCCCTTTTTGGGCATTTTTCCACAAGACGAACTTGGTGCCAAGGGGTTCGGCTGCTCTTTTTTGGGCGTGGCTGTGCCCGCGGCCTATTTTTGTTGCGGGGAGGGGGTGGGAAAAGTCTCGGCCCATTTCCAGGAAGGCGGACGAAGTTCGCCAGCCCCACGCCCCAAGGCTATAGACCACCCCCTTTTTGGGCAATTTTCCGCAGGACGAACTTGGCACCAAGGGGCTCGGCTGCTCTTTTTTGGGCGTGGCTGTGCCTGCGGCCTATTTTTGTCA
This sequence comes from Citrus glauca, assembly GCA_029633175.1. Taxonomy (NCBI): domain Eukaryota; kingdom Viridiplantae; phylum Streptophyta; class Magnoliopsida; order Sapindales; family Rutaceae; genus Citrus; species Citrus glauca. Next base: position 919,065 of record JAQOOD010000022.1, read on the forward strand.
CGGGGAGGGGGTGGGAAAGGCCTCGGCGCATTCTGAGTCCGGCGGACGAACTTCGGCAGCCCCACGCCCCAAGGCTATAGCAAACCCCTTTTTTGGGCATTTTTCCACAGGACGAACTTGGTGCCAAGGGGTTCGGCTGCTCTTTTTTGGGTGCGGCCGTGCCCGCAGCCTATTTTTGTCGCGGGGAGGGGTTGGGCAAAGTCTCGGCCCATTCCGAGCCCGTGGACGAAGTTCGCCATCCCTACGCCCCAAGGCTATAGCCCACCCCATTTTCGGGCATTTTCCCGCAGGACGAGCGTTGCGCCAAGGGGTTCGGCAGCTCTTTTTTCGGCGCAGCTGCTCCCGCGGCCTATTTTTGTCGCGGGAGGGGTTGTGCAAAGTCTCGGCCCATTCCGAGCCCGGCGGACGAACTTCGCCATCCTTACGCCCCAAGGCTATAGCCCACCCCTTTTTTGGGCATTTGTCCGCAGGACGAACTTGGCCCCAAGGGGTTCGGCTGCTCTTTTTTGGGATCGGCTGTGCCCGCGGCCTATTTTGGTAATGGGGAGGTGGTCGGCAATGGTTCGGCCCATTCCGAGTCCGGTGGACGAAGTTCGCCCTCCCCACGCCCGAAGGCTATAGCACACCCCTTTTTTGGGCATTTTTCCGCAGGACGAACTTGGTGCCAAGGGGTTCGGCTGCTCTTTTTTGGGCGCGGCTGTGCCCGCCGCCTATTTTTGGCGCGGAGAGGGGGTGGGAAAAGTCTCGACCCATTCCGAGTCCGGCGGACGAACTTCGGCAGCCCCACGCCCCAAGGCCATAGCACACCCCTTTTTTGGGCATTTTTCCGCAGGACGAACTTGGCGCCAAGGGGTTCGGCTGTTATTTTTTGGGTACGGCCGTGCCCGCGCCCTATTTTGTCGTGGGGAGGGGGTGTACAAAGTCTTGGCCCATTCCGAGCCCGGCGGACGAAGTTCGCCATCCCTACGCCCCAAGGCTATAGCCCACCCCTTTTTTAGGCATTTTTCCGCAGGACGAACTTGGCGCCAAGGGGTTCGGCTGCTCTTTTTTGGGCGCGGCTGTGCCCGCGGCCTATTTTTGTCGCGGGGAGAGGGTGGGCAAAGCCTCGGCCCCTTCCGAGTCTGGCAGACGAAGTGCGCCGGCCCCACGCCCCAAGGCTATAGCCCATCAACTTTTTGGGCATTTTTCCGCAGGAGAAACTTGGTGCCAAGGGGTTCGGCAGCTCTTTTTTGGGCGCTACTGTGTCCGCGGCCTATTTTTAGAGCGGGGAGGGGGTGGGAAAAAAGTCTCGGCCCATTCCGAGTCCGGCGGACGAAGTTCGCCAGCCCCACGCCCCATGGCTATAGCCCACCCCTTTTTTGGGCATTTTTCCGCAGGACGAACTTGGCGCCAAGGGGTTCGGCTGTTATTTTTTGGGTGCGGCCATGCCTGCGGCCTATTTTTGTCGCGGGGAGGGGGTGTGCAAAGTCTCGGCCCATTCCGAGCCCGGCGGACGAAGTTCGCCATCCCTACGCCCCAAGGCTATAGCCCACCCCTTTTTTAGGCATTTTTCCGCACGACGAACTTGGTGCAAGGGGTTCGGCTGCTCTTTTTTGGGCGCGGCTGTGCCCGCGGCCTATTTTTATCGCGGGGAGGGGGTGGGCAAAGCCTCGGCCCCTTCCGAGTCTGGCGGACGAAGTGCGCCGGCCCCACGCCCCAAGGCTATAGCCCATTAACTTTTTGGGCATTTTTCCGAAGGACGAACTTGGCGCCAAGGGGTTCGGCTACTCCTTTTTGGGCGCCGCTGTACCCGCGGCCTATTTTTGTCACGGGGAGGGGGTGGGGAAAGTCTTCGCTTATTCCGAGTCCGATGGACGAAGTTCGCCAGCCCCACGCCCCAAGGCTATAGCCGACCCCTTTTTGGGCATTTTTCCGCAGGACGAACTTGGCGCGAAGGGGTCGGTTGCTCTTTTTTGGGCGCGGCTGCGCCCACGGCCTATTTTTCTCACGGGGAGGGGGTGGCCAATGTCTCGGCGCATTCCGAGTCCGGCGGACGAAGTTTGCCCGCCCCACGCCCCGAGGCTATAGCACACCCCTTTTTTGGGCATTTTTCCGCCTGACGAACTTGGCGCCAAGGGGTTCGACTGCTGTTTTTTGGGTGCGGCTGTGCCCGCAGCCTGGTTTTTACGCGGGGAGGGGGTGGGAAAAGCCTCGGCCCATTCCGAGTCCGGCGGATGAAGTTCGCCCGCCCCACGCCCCAAGGCTATAGCCCACCCCCTTTTTGTGCATTTTTCTGCAGGACGAACGTGGCGCCAAGGGGTTCGGCTGCTCTTTTTTGGGCGCAGCTGTGCCCGCGGCCTATTTTTGTCGCGGGGAGGGGGTGGGAAAAGCCTCGGCCCATTCCGAGTCCGGCGGACGAAGTTCGCCAGCCCCACGCCCCAAGGCTATATTCCACCCCCTTTTTGGGCATTTTTCCGCAGGACGAACTTGGCGCCAAAGCGTTCGGCTGCTCCTTTTTGGGCGCGGCTGTGCCTGCGGCCTATTTTTGTCACGGGGAGGGGGTGGGCAAGGTCTCGGCAAATTCCGAGTCCGGCGGTCGAAGTTCGCCAGCCGCACGCTGCAAGGCTATAGCCCACCCCTTTTTTGGGCATTTTTCCGCAGGACGAACTTCGCGGCAAGGGGTTAGGCTGCTCCTTTTTGTGCGTGGCTGTTCCCGCGGCCTATTATTGGCGGGGGGAGGGGGTGGCCAAAGTCTCGGCCCATTCCGAGGAAGGCGGACAAAGTTCGCCAGCCCCACGCCCAAAGGCTAAAGTACACCCCTTTTTTGGACATTTTCCGCAGGACGAACTTGGCGCCAAGGGTTTCGGATGTGCGCATGGCCTATTTTTGTCGCGGGGTGGGGATGGGCAAAGTCTCAGCCCATTCCGAGGAAGGCGGACGAAGTTTGCCAGCCCCACGCCCCAAGGCTATAGCCCACCCCTTTATTGGGCATCTTTCCGCGGGATGAACTTGGGGCCAAGGGGTTCGGCAGCTCTTTTTTGGGCGCGGCTGTGCCCGCGGCCTATTTTTGTCGCGGGGAGGGGGTGGGCAAAGTCTCAGCCCATTCCGAGGAAGGCGGACGAAGTTCGCCAGCACCACACCCAAAGGCTATAGCACGCCCCTCTTTTGGGAATTTTTCCGCAGGATGAACTTGGCGCCAAGGGGTTCGGCCGCACTTTTTTGGGCGCAGCTGTGCCCGCGGCCTATTTCTGTCTCGGGGAGGTGGTGGGCAAAGTCTCAGCCCTTTCCGAGTCCGGCGGACGAAGTTCGCCAGCCCCACGCCCCAAGGCTATAGCCCACCCCTTTTTTGGGCATTTTTCCGCAGGACGAACTTGGCGCCAAGGGGTTCGGCTGCTCTTTTTTGGGTGCGGCTGTGCCCGCGGCCTATCTTTGTCCTGGGGAGGGGGTGGTCAAAGTCTCGGCCCATTCCGAGTCCGGCGGACGAAGTTCGCCCGCCCCACACCCCATGGCTATAGCCCACCCCCTTTTTGGGCATTTTTCCGCTGGACGAACTTGGCACCAAGGGGTTCGGCTGCTCTTTTTTGGGCGCGGCTGTGCGTGCAGCCTATTTTTGTCGCAGGGAGGGGGTGGGAGAAGCCTCGGCCCATTCCGAGTCCGGCGGACGAAGTTCGCCAGTCCCACGCCCCAAGGCTATAGCCCACCCCATTTTTGGGCATTTTTCCGCAGGACGAACTTGGCGCCAAGGGGTTCGGCTGCTCTTTTTTGGGCGTGGCTGTGCCCGCGGCCTATCTTTGTCCTGGGGAGGGGGTGGTCAAAGTCTCGGTCCATTCCGAGTCCGGCTGACGAAGTTCGCCCGCCCCACGCCCAAAGGCTATAGCCCACCCCCTTTATGGGCATTTTTCCGCTGGACGAACTTGGCGCCAAGGGGTTCGGCTGGTGTTTTTTGGGCACGGCTGTGCCCGTGGCACTTTTTGTCGTGGGGAGGGGGTGGGCAAAGCCTTGGCGCATTCCGAGTCCGGCGGACGAAGTTCGCCAGCCCCACGCCCCAAGGCTATAGCACACCCCTTTTTTGGGCATTTTTCCGCACAACGAACATGGTGCCAAGGGGTTCGCGTGCTCTTTTTTGGGTGCAGTGGTGCCCGCGGCCTATTTTTGTCGCGGGGAGGGGGTTCGAAAAGTTTTGGCCCATTCTGAGTCCGGCGGACGAAGTTCGCCAGCCCCATGCCCCTAGGCTATAGCCCACCCCCCCTTTTGCGCATTTTTCCGCAGGACGAACTTGGCGCCAAGGGGTTCGGCTGCCCTTTTTTGGTCGCGGCTGTGCCCATGGCCTATTTTTGGCTCGGGGAGGGGGTGGGCAATGTCTCGGCCAATTCCGAGCCCGGCGGACGAAGTTCGCCCACCCCACGCCCCAAGGCTATAGCCCACCCCTTTTTTGGGCATTTTTCCACAGGACGAACTTGGCGCCAAGGGGCTCGGCTGCTCTTTTTTGGGTGCGGCGGTGCCCGCGGCCTTTTTTGTCGCGGGGAGGGGGTTGTCAGTGTCTCGGCCCATTCCGAGTCCGGCGGACGAAGTTCGCCAGCCCCACGCCCCAAGGCTATAGCACACCCCTTTTTTGGGCATTTTTCCGCAGAACGAACATGGTGCCAAGGGGTTCGCGTGCTCTTTTTTGGGTGCAGTGGTGCCCGCGGCCTATTTTTGTCGCGGGGAGGGGGTTCGAAAAGTTTTGGCCCATTCTGAGTCCGGCGGACGAAGTTCGCCAGCCCCATGCCCCTAGGCTATAGCCCACCCCCCCTTTTGCGCATTTTTCCGCAGGACGAACTTGGCGCCAAGGGGTTCGGCTGCCCTTTTTTGGTCGCGGCTGTGCCCATGGCCTATTTTTGGCTCGGGGAGGGGGTGGGCAATGTCTCGGCCAATTCCGAGCCCGGCGGACGAAGTTCGCCCACCCCACGCCCCAAGGCTATAGCCCACCCCTTTTTTGGGCATTTTTCCACAGGACGAACTTGGCGCCAAGGGGCTCGGCTGCTCTTTTTTGGGTGCGGCGGTGCCCGCGGCCTTTTTTGTCGCGGGGAGGGGGTTGTCAGTGTCTCGGCCCATTCCGAGTCCGGCGGACGAAGTTCGCCAGCCCCACGCCCCAAGGCTATAGCCCACCCCTTTTTTGGGCATTTTTCCGCAGGACGAACTTTGCGCCGGGGGGTTCGGCTGCTCTTTTTTGGGCGCGGCTATGCCCGCGGCCTATTTTTGTCACGGGGAGGGGGTGGGCAAAGTCTCGGCCCATTCCGAGTCCGGCGGAGGAAGTCCGCCCGCCCCACACCCAAAGGCTATAGCACACCCCTTTTTTGGGCATTTTGCCGCAGGACGAACTTGGCGCCAAGGGTTTCGGCTCCACTTCTTTGGGCGCGGCTGTGCCCGCGGCCTATTTTTGTCATGGGGAGGGGGCGGCCAATGTCTCGGCTCATTCCGAGGAAGGCGGACGAATTGCGCCGGCCCCACGCCCAAAGGCTATAGCGCACCCCTTTTTTGGGCATTTTTCCGCAGGACGAACTTGGCGCCAAGGTGTTCGGCTGCTCTTTTTTGGGCGCGGCTGTGCCCGCGACCTATTTTTGGCACGGGGAGGGGGTGGGCAAAGTCTCGGCCCATTCCGAGGAAGGGGGAAGAACATTGCCGGCCCCACGCGCAAAGGCTATAGCACACCCATTTTTTGGGCATTTTGCCGCAGGACGAACTTGGCGCCGAGGGGTTCGGCTGCTCTTTTTTCGGCGTGGCTTTCCCCGCGGCCTTTTTTTGTCGCGGGGAGGGGGTGGGCAATGCCTCAGCCCATTCCGAGTCCGGCGGAGGAAGTGCGCCCGCCCAACGCCCCAAGGCTATAGCCCACCCCTTTTTTGGGCATTTTTCCGCACGACGAACTTGGCGCCAAGGGATTCGGCTGTCCTTTTTTTGGCACGGCTGTGCCCGCGGCCTATTATTGTCGCGCGGAGGGGGTGGCCATAGTCTTTGCCCATTCCGAGTCCGGCGGACGATGTTCGCCCGCACCACGCCCCAAGGCTATAGCACTCCCCTTTTTTGGTCATTTTTCCCCAGGACGAACTTGGCGCCAAGGGGTTCGGCAGCTCTATTTTTGGCGCGGCTGTGCCCGCGGACTATTTTTGTCGCAGGGAGAGGGGGAAAAGTCTCGGCCCATTCCGAGTCCGCCGGACGAAGTTCGCCAGCCCCACGCCCCAAGGCTATGGCAACCCCCCTTTTGGGCATTTTTCCGCAGGATGAACTTGGCGCCAAGGGGTTCGGCTGCTCTTCTTTAGGCGCGGCTGTGCCCGCGGCCTATTTTTATCGCGGGGAGGGGGTTGGCACAGTCTCGGCCCATTCCGAGTCCGGCGGACGAAGTTCGCCCGGCCCCACGCCCCAAGGCTATAGCCCACCCTCCTTTTGGGCATTTTTCCGCAGGATGAACTTGGCGCCAAGGGGTTCGGCTGCTCTTTTTTGGATGCGGCTGTTCCCGCTGCCTATTTTTGTCATGGGGACGGGGAGGGTAAAGTCTCGGCCCATTCCGAGGAAGGCAGACGAAGTTCGCCAGCCCCACGCCCCAAGGCTGTAGCCCACCCCTTTTTTCAGCATTTTGCCGCAGGACGAACTTGGCGCCAAGGGGTTCGGCTGCTCTTTTTTGGGCGCGGCTGTGCCCGCGGCCTATTTTTGTCGCGGGGAGGGGTGGCCAAAGTCTCGGCCCAAGGAAAACGAAGTTCGCCGTCCCCACGCCCAAAGGCTATAGCACACCCATTTTTTGGGCATTTTGCCGCAAGACGAACTTGGCGCCAAGGGGTTCGGCTGCTCTTTTTTGGGCGCTGCCCTGCCCGCGGCCTATTTTTGTCGCGGGGAGGGGGTGGGAAAACTCTTGGTCCATTCCGAGTCCGGCGGACGAAGTGCGCCGGCCCCACGCCCCAAGGGTATAGCACACCCCCTTTTTGGGCATTTTTCTGTAGGACGAACTTGGCGCCAAGGGGTTCGGCTGCTCTTTTTTGGGTGCGGCTGTGCCCGCAGCCTATTTTTGTCGCAGGGAGGGTGTGGGAAAAGTCTCGGCCCATTCCGAGTCCGGCGGATGAAGTTCGCCAGCCCCACGCCCCAAGGCTATAGCCCACCCTCCTTTTGGGCATTTTTCCGCAGGATGAACTTGGCGCCAAGGGGTTCGGCTGCTCTTTTTTGGATGCGGCTGTGCCCGCTGCCTATTTTTGTCGTGGGGACGGGGTGGGTAAAGTCTCGGCCCATTCCGAGGAAGGCGGACGAAGTTCGCCAGCCCCACGCCCCAAGGCTGTAGCCCACCCCTTTTTTCGGCATTTTGCCGCAGGACGAACTTGGCGCCAAGGGGTTCAGCTGCTCTTTTTTGGGCGCGGCTGTGCCCGCGGCCTATTTTTGTCGCGGGGAGGGGGTGGCCAATGTCTCGGCCCATTCCGAGGAAGGCGGACGAAGTTCGCCGGCCCCACGCCCAAAGGCTATAGCACACCCCTTTTTTGGGCATTTTTCCGCAGGACGAACTTGGCACCGTGGGGTGTGGCTGCTCTTTTTTGGGCGCGGCTGTGCCCGCGGCCTATTTCTGTCGCGGGGAGGGGGTGGGCAAAGTCTCAACCCATTCCGAGGAAGGCGGATGAACTTTGCCGTCCCCACGCCCAAAGGCTATAGCACACCCCTTTTTTGGGCACTTTGCCGCAAGACGAACTTGGCGCCAAGGGGTTCGGCTGCTCTTTTTTGGGCGCTGCTGTGCCCGCGGCCTATTTTTGTCGTGGGGAGGGGGTGGGAAAACTCTTGGTCCATTCCGAGTCCGGCGGACGAAGTGCGCCGGCCCCACGCCCCAAGGGTATAGCCCACCCCCTTTTTGGGCATTTTTCTGCAGGACGAACTTGGCGCCAAGGGGTTCAGCTGCTCTTTTTTGGGCGCGGCTGTGTCCGCGGCCTATTTTTGTCGCTGGGAGGGGTGGCCAAAGTCTCGCCCCAAGGCAAACGAAGTTCGCCGTCCCCACGCCCAAAGGCTATAGCACACCCATTTTTTGGGCATTTTGCCGCAAGACGAACTTGGGGCCAAGGGGTTCGGCTGCTCTTTTTTGGGCGCTGCCCTGCCCGCGGCCTATTTTTGTCGCGGGGAGGGGGTGGCCAATGTCTCGGCCCATTCCGAGGAAGGCGGACGAAGTGCGCCGGCCCCACGCCCAAAGGCTATAGCACACCCCTTTTTTGGGCATTTTTCCGCAGGACGAACTTGGCGCCGTGGGGTGCGGCTGCTCTTTTTTCGGTGCGGCTGTGCCCGCAGCCTATTTTTGTCGCAGGGAGGGTGTGGGAAAAGTCTCGGCCCATTCCGAGTCCGGCGGACGAAGTTCGCCAGCCCCACGCCCCAAGGCTATAGCCCACCCTCCTTTTGGGCATTTTTCCGCAGGATGAACTTGGCGCCAAGGGGTTCGGCTGCTCTTTTTTGGATGCGGCTGTGCCCGCTGCCTATTTTTGTCGTGGGGACGGGGTGGGTAAAGTCTCGGCCCATTCCGAGGAAGGCGGACGAAGTTCGCCAGCCCCACGCCCCAAGGCTGTAGCCCACCCCTTTTTTCGGCATTTTGCCGCAGGACGAACTTGGCGCCAAGGGGTTCAGCTGCTCTTTTTTGGGCGCGGCTGTGCCCGCGGCCTATTTTTGTCGCGGGGAGGGGGTGGCCAATGTCTCGGCCCATTCCAAGGAAGGCGGACGAAGTTCGCCGGCCCCACGCCCAAAGGCTATAGCACACCCCTTTTTTGGGCATTTTTCCGCAGGACGAACTTGGCACCGTGGGGTGTGGCTGCTCTTTTTTGGGCGCGGCTGTGCCCGCGGCCTATTTCTGTCGCGGGGAGGGGGTGGGCAAAGTCTCAACCCATTTCGAGGAAGGCGGATGAACTTTGCCGTCCCCACGCCCAAGGGCTATAGCACACCCCTTTTTTGGGCATTTTGCCGCAGGACGAACTTGGCGCCAAGGGGTTCGGCGGCTCTTTTTTGGGCGCGGCTGTGTCCGCGGCCTTTTTTTGTCACTGGGAGGGGTGGCCAAAGTCTCGGCCCAAGGCAAACGAAGTTCGCCGTCCCCACGCCCAAAGGCTATAGCACACCCCTTTTTTGGGCATTTTGCCGCAAGACGAACTTGGCGCCAAGGGGTTCGGCTGCTCTTTTTTGGGCGCTGCTGTGCCCGCGGCCTATTTTTGTCGCGGGGAGGGGGTGGGAAATCTCTTGGTCCATTCCGAGTCCGGCGGACGAAGTGCGCCGGCCCCACGCCCCAAGGGTATAGCCCACCCCCTTTTTGGGCATTTTTCTGCAGGACGAACTTGGCGCCAAGGAGTTCAGCTGCTCTTTTTTGGGCGCGGCTGTGTCCGCGGCCTATTTTTGTCGCTGGGAGGGGTGGCCAAAGTCTCGCCCCAAGGCAAACGAAGTTCGCCGTCCCCACGCCCAAAGGCTATAGCACACCCCCTTTTTTGGGCATTTTGCAGAAAGATGAACTTGGCGCCAAGGGGTTCGGCTGCTCTTTTTTGGGCGCTGCTGTGCCCGCGGCCTATTTTGTTCACGGGGAGGGGGTGGGAAAATTCTTGGTCCATTCCGAGTCCGGCGGACGAAGTGCGCCGGCCCCACGCCCCAAGGCTATAGCCCACCCCCTTTTTGGGCATTTTTCTGCAGGACGAACTTGGCGCCAAGGGGTTCGGCTGCTCTTTTTTGGGCGCGGCTGTGCCCGCGGCCTATTTTTGTCGCGGGGAGGGGGTGGCCAATGTCTCGGCCCATTCCGAGGAAGGCGGACGAAGTTCACCGGCCCCACGCCCAAAGGCTATAGCACACCCCTTTTTTGGGCATTTTTCTGCAGGACGAACTTGGCGCCGTGGGGTGCGGCTGCTCTTTTTTGGGCGCGGCTGTGCCCGCGGCCTATTTTTGGCGTGGGGAGGGGTGGGCAGAGTCTCGGCCCATTCCGAGGAAGGCGGATGAACTTTCCGGGCCCCACGCCCAAAGGCTATAGCACACCCCTTTTTTGGGCATTTTTCCGCAAGACGAACTTGGCACCGTGGGGTGTGGCTGCTCTTTTTTGGGCGCGGCTGTGCCCGCGGCCTACTTCTGTCGCGGGGAGGGGGTGGGCAAAGTCTCAACCCATTCCGAGGAAGGCGGATGAACTTTGCCGTCCCCACGCCCAAAGGCTATAGCACACCCCTTTTTTGGGCATTTTGCCGCAGGACGAACTTGGCGCCAAGGGGTTCGGCGGCTCTTTTTTGGGCGCGGCTGTGTCCGCGGCCTTTTTTTGTCACTGGGAGGGGTGGCCAAAGTCTCGGCCCAAGGCAAACGAAGTTCGCCGTCCCCACGCCCAAAGGCTATAGCACACCCCTTTTTTGGGCATTTTGCCGCAAGACGAACTTGGCGCCAAGGGGTTCGGCTGCTCTTTTTTGGGCGCTGCTGTACCCGCGGCCTATTTTTGTCGCGGGGAGGGGCTGGGAAAAGTCTCGGTCCATTCCGAGTCCGGCGGACGAAGTGTGCCGGCCCCACACCCCAAGGCTATAGCCCACCCCCTTTTTGGGCATTTTTCTGCAGGACGAACTTGGCGCAAAGGGGTTCGGCTACCTTTGTTTGGGCGCGGCTGTGCCCGCGGCCTATTTTTGGCGTGGGGAGGGGGTGGGCAAAGTCTCGGCCTATTCTGAGGAAGGGGGATGAACTTTTCCGGCCCCACGCCCAATGGCTATAGCACACCCATTTTTTGGGCATTTTTCCGCGGGACGAACTTGGCGCCAAGGGGTTCGGCTTCTATTTTTTGGACGCGGCTGTGCCCGCGGCCTATTTCTGTCGCGGGGAGGGGGTGGGCAAAGTCTCGGCCCATTCGGAGGAAGGGGGACGAACTTTTCCGGCCCCACGCCCAAAGGCTATAGCACACCCATTTTTTGGGCATTTTTCCACAGGACGAACTTGGCGCCAAGGGGTTCGGCTGCTCTTTTTTGGGCAAGGCTGTGCGCGCGGCCTATTTTTATCGCGGGGAGGGGGTGGGCAAAGTCTCGGCCCATTCCGAGTCCGGCAGACGAAGTTCGCCCGCACCACGCCCCAAGGCTATAGCCCACCCCTTTTTTCGGTATTTTTCTACAGGACGAACTTGATGCCAAGGCGTTCGGCTGCTATTTTTTGGGCGCGGCTGTGCCCGCGGCCTATTTTTGTCACGGGGAGGGGGTGGGCAAAGTCTCGGCCCATTCGGAGGGAGGGGGATGAACTTTGCCGGCCCCACGCCCAAAGGCTATAGCACACCCATTTTTTGGGCATTTTGCCGCAGGACGAACTTGGCGCCAAGGGGTTCGGCTGCTCTTTTTTGGGCATGGCTGTGCCCACGGCCTATTTTTGTCCCGGCGAGGGGGTGGACAAAGTCACGGCCCATTCCGAGTCTGGCGGACGAACTTCGCCCTCCCCACGCCCCGAGGCTATAGCCCACCCCCTTTTTGGGCATTTTTCCGCAGGACGAACTTGGCGGCAAGGGGTTCGGCTGCCCTTTTTTGGGCGTGGCTGTGCCCGGGGCCAATTTATGTTGCGCGGAGGGGGTGGGCAAAGTGTCACCAAATTCCGAGTCCGGTGGACGAAGTTCGCCAGCCCCACACTCCAAGGCTATAGCCCACCCCTTTTTTGGGTATTTTTCCGCAGGACACACTTCGCGCCAAGGGGATCGGCTGCTCTTTTGTGGGCGCGGCTGTGCCCGCGGCCTATTTTTGTCGTGGGGAGGGGGTGGGCAAAGCCTTGGCCCATTCGGAGGAAGGGGGACGAACTTTTCCGGCCCCACGCCCAAAGGCTATAGCACACCCATTTTTTGGGCATTTTTCCACAGGACGAACTTGGCGCCAAGGGGTTCGGCTGCTCTTTTTTGGGCAAGGCTGTGCGCGCGGTCTATTTTTATCGTGGGGAGGGGGTGGGCAAAGTCTCGGCCCATTCCGAGTCCGGCAGACGAAGTTCGCCCGCACCACGCCCCAAGGCTATAGCCCACCCCTTTTTTCGGTATTTTTCTACAGGACGAACTTGATGCCAAGGCGTTCGGCTGCTATTTTTTGGGCGCGGCTGTGCCCGCGGCCTATTTTTGTCACGGGGAGGGGGTGGGCAAAGTCTCGGCCCATTCGGAGGGAGGGGGATGAACTTTGCCGGCCCCACGCCCAAAGGCTATAGCACACCCCTTTTTTGGGCATTTTTCCGCAGGACGAACTTGGCGCCAAGGGGTTCGGCTGCTCTTTTTTGGGCGCGGCTGTGCCCGCGGCCTACTTTTGGCGCGGGGAGGGAGTTGGCAATGTCTCGGCCCATTCCGAGGAAGGCGGATGAACTTTGGCGGCCCCACGCCCCAAGGCTATAGCACACCCCTTTTTTGGGCATTTTTCCGCAGGACGAACTTGGCGCCAAGGGGTTCGGCGGCTCTTTTTTGGGCGCGGCTGTGCCCGCGGCCTACTTTTGGCGCGGGGAGGGAGTTGGCAATGTCTCGGCCCATTCCGAGGAAGGCGGATGAACTTTGGCGGCCCCACGCCCAAAGGCTATAGCACACCCCTTTTTTGGCGATTTTTTCGCAGGACGAAATTGGGGCGAAGGGGTTCGGCTGCTCTTTTTTGGGCGCGGCTGTGCCCGCGGCCTACTTTTGGCGCGGGGAGGGAGTTGGCAATGTCTCGGCCCATTCCGAGGAAGGCGGATGAACTTTGCCGGCCCCACACTCCCAGGCTATAGCACACCCCTTTTTTGGGCATTTTTCCGCAGGACGAACTTGGCGCCAAGGGGTTCGGCTGCTCTATTTTGGGCGCGGCTGTGCCCGCGGCCTATTTTTATCGCGGGGAGGGGGTGGGAAAAGTCTCGGCCCATTCCGAGTCCGGCGGACGAGCTTAGCCGGCCCCACGCCCCAAGGCTATAGCACACCCCTTTTTTGGGCATTTTTCCGCGGGACGAACTTGGCGCCAAGGGGTTCGGCTCCTCCTTTTTTGGCATGGCTGTGCCCGCGGCCTATTTTTGTCACGGGGAGGGGGAGGGAAAAGTCTCGGCCCATTCCGAGTCCGGCGGACGAAGTTCGCCCGCCCCACGCCCCAAGGCTATAGCACGCCCCTTTTTTGGGCATTTTTCCGCAGCACGAACTTGGCGCCAAGGGGTTCGGCTGCTCTTTTTTGGGCGCGGCTGTGCCCGCGGCCTATTTTTGTCGCGGGGAGGGGGTGGGAAAAGTCTCGGCCCATTCCGAGTCCGGCGGACGAGCTTAGCCGGCCCCACGCCCCAAGGCTATAGCACACCCCTTTTTTGGGCATTTTTCCGCAGGACGAACTTGGCGCCAAGGGGTTCGGCTCCTCTTTTTTGGGCACGGCTGTGCCCGCGGCCTATTTTTGTCACGGGGAGGGGGAGGGAAAAGTCTCGGCCCATTCCGATTCCGGCGGACGAAGTTCGCCCGCCCCACGCCCCAAGGCTATAGCACACCCCTTTTTTGGGCATTTTTCCGCAGGACGAACTTGGCGCCAAGGGGTTCGGCTCCTCTTTTTTGGGCACGGCTGTGCCCGCGGCCTATTTTTGTCACGGGGAGGGGGAGGGAAAAGTCTCGGCCCATTCCGAGTCCGGCGGACGAAGTTCGCCCGCCCCACGCCCCAAGGCTATAGCACACCCCTTTTTTGGGCATTTTTCCGCAGGACGAACTTGGCGCCAAGGGGTTCGGCTGCTCTTTTTTGGGCGCGGCTGTGCCCGCGGCCTATTTTTGTCGCGGGGAGGGGGTGGGAAAAGTCTCGGCCCATTCCGAGTCCGGCGGACGAGCTTAGCCAGCCCCACGCCCCAAGGCTATAGCACACCCCTTTTTTGGGCATTTTTCCGCAGGACGAACTTGGTGCCAAGGGGTTCAGCTGCTCTTTTTTGGGCGCGGCTGTGCCCGCGGCCTACTGTTGTCGCGGGGAGGGGGTTGGCAAAGTCCCAGCCGATTCCGAGGAAGGCGGACGAAGTTCACCTGCCCCACGCCCAAAGGCTATAGCACACCCCTTTTTTGGGCATTTTCCGCAGGACGAACCAGGCGCCAACGGGTTCGGCTACTCTTTTTTGGGCGCGGCTGTGCCTGCAGCCTATTTTTGTCACGGGGAGGGGGAGGGAAAAGTCTCGGCCCATTCCGAGTCCGGCGGACCAGCTTAGCCGGCCCCACGCTCCAAGGCTATAGCACACCCCTTTTTTGGGCATTTTTCCGCAGGACAAACTTGGCGCCAAGGGGTTCGGCTGCTCTTTTTTGGGCGCGGCTGTGCCCACGGGCTATTTTTGTCACGGGGAGGGGGTGGGAAAAGTCTCGGCCCATTCCGAGTCCGGCGGACGAGCTTAGCCGGCCCCACGCCCCAAGGCTATAGCACACCCCTTTTTTGGGCATTTTTCCGCAGGACGAACTTGGCGCCAAGGGGTTCGGCTGCTCGTTTTTGGGCGCGGCTGTGCCCGCGGCCTATTTTTGTCACGGGGAGGGGGTGGGAAAAGTCTTGGCCCATTCCGAGTCCAGCGGACGAACTTCGGCAGCCCCACGCCCCAAGGCTATAGCACACCCCTTTTTTGGGCTTTTTTCCGCAGGACGAACTTGGCGCCATGGGATTCGACTGCTCTTTTTTGGGCGCGGCTGTGCCCGCGGCCTATTATTGGCTTGGGGAGGGGGTGGGCCATGTCTCAGCGCATTCCGAGTTCGGCGGACGAAGTTCGCAAGCCCCATGCCCCAAGGCTATAGCCCACCCCTTTTTTGGGCATTTTTCCGCAGGACGAACTTGGCGCCAAGTGGTTCGGCTGCTGTTTTATTGGGCGCGGCTGTGCCCGCGGCCTATTATTGGCTTGGGGAGGGGGTGGGCCATGTCTCAGCGCATTCCGAGTCCAGCGGACGAAGTTCGCCAGCCCCACGCCCCAAGGCTATAGCCCACCCCTTTTTTGGGCATTTTTCCGCAGGACGAACTTGGCACCAAGGGGTTCGCCTGCTCTTTTTTGGGTGCGGCTGTGCCCGCGGCGTATTTTTGTCGCGGCGAGGGGGTGGGCAAAGTCTCGGCCCTTTCCGAGTCCAGCGGACGAACTTCGCCAGCCCCACGCCCAAAGGCTATAGCACATCCCTTTTTTGGGCATTTTTCCGCAGGACGAACTTGGCGCCAAGGGGTTCGACTGCTCTTTTTTGGGCGCGGCTGTGCCCGAGGCCTATTATTGGTGCGGGGAGGGGGTGGGCCATGTCTCGTCCCATTCCGAGTTCGGTGGACGAAGTTCGCCAGCCCCACGACCCAAGGCTTTAGCCCACCCCCTTTTTGGGCATTTTTCCGCAGGACGAACTTGGCGCCAAGGGTTTCGGCTGCCCTTTTTTGGACGCGGCCGTGCCCGCGGCCTATTTTTGTTGCGGAGAGGGGGTGGGCATTGTCTAGGCACATTCCGAGTCCGGCGGACGATGTTCGCCAGCCCCACGCCCAAAGGCTATAGCACACCCCTTTTTTGGGCATTTTTCCGCAGGACGAACTTGGCGCCAAGGGGCTGCTCTTTTTTGGGAGCGGCTGTGCCCGCGGCCTATTTTTTTCGCGGGGAGTGGGTGGGGAAAGTCTCGGCCCATTCCGAGTCCAGCGGACGAACTTCGGCAGCCCCACGCCCCAAGGCTATAGTACACCCCATTTTTGGGCATTTTTCCGCAGGGCGAACTTCGCGCCAAGGGGTTCAACTGCTCTTTTTTGGGCGTGACCGTGCCCGCGGCCTACTTTTTGCGTGGGGAGGGAGTTGGCAATGTCTCGGCCCATTCCGAGGAAGGCGGATGAACTTTGGCGGCCCCACGCCCAAAGGCTATAGCACACCCCTTTTTTGGGCATTTTTCCGCGGGACGAACTTGGCGCCAAGGGGTTCGGCTGCTCTTTTTTGGTCGAGGCTGTGCCCGGGGCCTATTTTTGTCACGGGGAGGGGGTGGGAAAAGTATCGGCCCACTCCGAGTCCAGCGGACGAAGTTCGGCAGCCCCACGCCCCAAGGCTATAGTACACCCCTTTTTTGGGCTTTTTTCCGCAGGACTAACTTGGCGCCAAGGGGTTCGACTGCTCTTTTTTGGGCGTGGCTGTGCTCGTGGCCCATTATTGGCGTGGGGAGGGGGTGGGCCATGTCTCAGCCCATTCCGAGTTCGGCGGACGAAGTTCGCCAGCCCCACGTCCCAAGGCTATAGCCCACCCCCTTTTTAGGCATTTTTCCGCAGGACGAACTTGGCGCCAAGGGGTTCGGCCACTCTTTTTTGTGTGCGGCTGTGCCCGCGGCCTATTTTTGTTGCGGAGAGGGAGTGGACAAAGTCTCGGCACATTCCGAGTCCGGCGGACGAAGTGCGCCAGCCCCACGCCCAACGGCTATAGCACACCCCTTTTTTGGGCATTTTTCGGCAGGACGAACTTGGCGCCAAGTGGTTCGGCTGCTCTTTTTGGGCGCGGCTGTGCCCGCGGCCTATTTTTTTCGTGGGGAGGGGGTGGGAAAAGTCTCGGCCCACTCTGAGTCCAGCGGACGAACTTCGGCAGCCCCATGCCCCAAGGCTATAGTACACCCCTTTGTTGGGCATTTTTCCGCAGGACGAACTAGGCGCCAAGGCGTTTGACTGCTCTTTTTTGGGCACGGCTGTGCCCGCGGCCTATTTTTGTCGCAGGGAAGGGGTGGGCAAAGTCTCGGCCCATTCCGAGGAAGGCGGACGAAGTTCGCCAGCCCCACGTCCCAAGGCTATAGGCCACCCCCTTTTTGCGCATTGTTCCGCAGGACGAACTTGGCGCCAAGGGGTTCGACAGCTCTTTTTTGGGCGCGGCTGCGCCCACGGCCTATTTTTGTCGTGGGGAGGCGGTGCGCAAAGTCTCGGCCCATTCCGAGTCGAGCGGACGAAGTTCGCCAGCCCCACGTCCCAAGTCTATAGCCGACCCCCTTTTTGGGCATTTTTCCGCAGGACGAACTTGGCGCCAAGGGGTTCGGCTGTGCCCGCGGCCTATTTTTGTTGCGGAGAGGGAGTGGGCAAAGTCTTGGCACATTCCGAGTCCGGCGGACGAAGTTCGCCCGCCCCACGCCCCAAGGCTATAGCACACCCCTTTTTTGGGCATTTTTCCGCAGGACGAACTTGGCGCCAAGGGGTTCGGCTGCTCTTTTTTGGGTGCGGCTGTGCCCGCGGCCTAATTTTGTTGCGGGGAGGGGGTGGGAAAAGTATCGGCCCACTCCGAGTCCAGCGGACGAACTTCGGTAGCCCCATGCCCCAAGGGTATAGCCCACCCCTTATTTGGGCATTTTTCCGCAGGACGAACTTGGCACCAAGGGGTTCGCCTGCTCTTTTTTGGGTGCAGCTGTGCCCGTGGCCCATTATTGGCGTGGGGAGGGGGTGGGCCATGTCTCGGCCCATTCCGAGTTCGGCGGACGAAGTTCGCCATGCCCACATCCCAAGGCTATAGCCCACCCCCTTTTTGGGCATTTTTCCGCAGGACGAACTTGGCGCCAAGGGGTTCGGCTGCTCTTTTTTGAGTGCGGCTGTGCCCGCGGCCTATTTTTGTTGCGGAGAGGGAGTGGGCAAAGTCTCGGCACATTCCGAGTCCGGCGGACGAAGTTCGCCTGCCCCACGCCCCAAGGCTATAGCACACCCCTTTTTTGGGCATTTTTCCGCAGGACGAACTTGGCGCCAAGGGGTCGGCTGCTCTTTTTTGGGCGCGGCTGTGCCCGCGGCCTAATTTTGTCACGGGGAGGGGGTGGGAAAAGGATCGGCCCACTCCGAGTCCAGCGGACGAACTTTGGCAGCCCCATGCCCCAAGGGTATAGTACACCCCTTTTTTGGGCATTTTTCCGCAGGACGAACATGGCGCCGTGGGGTGCGGCTGCTCTTTTTTGGGCGCGGCTGTGCCCGCGGCCTATTTCTGTCGCGGGGAGGGGGTGGGCAAAGTCTCGACCCATTCCGAGGAAGGCGGATGAACTTTACCGTCCCCACGCCCCAAGTCTATAGCCGACCCCCTTTTTGGGCATTTTTCCGCAGGGCTAACTTGGCGCCAAGGGGTTCGACTGCTCATTTGTGGGCGCGGCTACGCCCGCGGCCTATTTTTGTCGTGGGGAGGGGGTGGGAAAAGTCTCGGCCAATTCCGAGTCTGGTGGACGAAGTTCGCCGGCCCCACGCCCCAAGGCTATAGCCCACCCCTTTTTGGGGAGTTTTTCGCATGACGAACTTGGCGCCAAGGGGTTAGGCTACTCTTTTTTGTGCGCGGCTGTGCCCGTGGCCTATGTTTGGCACGGCGAGGGGGTGGTAAAAGTCTCGGCCCATTCCGAGTCCGGCGGACGAAGTTCGCCTGCCCCACGCCCCAAGGCCATAGCCCACCCCTTTTTTAGGCTTTCTTCCGCAGGACGAACTTGGCGCCAAGGGGTTCGGCTGCTCTTTTTTGGGCGCGGTTGTGCCCGCCACCTATTTTTGTCGCGGGGAGGGGGTGGTCAATGGCTCGGCCCATTCCAAGTCCGGCGGACGAAGTTCGCCCGCCCCACGCCCCAAGGCTATAGCCCACCCCCTTTTTGGGCATTTTTCCGCAGGACGAACTTGGCTCCAAGGGGTTCGGCTGCTCTATTTTGGGCTTGGCTGTGCCCGCGGCCAATTTTTTGCGTGGGGAGGGGGTGGGAAAAGTCTCGGCCCATTCCGAGTCTGGTGGACGAAGTTCGTCGGCCCCACGCCCCAAGGCTATAGCCCACCCCCTTTTTGGGCTTTCTTCCGCAGGACGAACTTGGCGCCAATGGGTTCGGCTGCTCTTTTTGGGGCGCGGTTGTGCCCGCCACCTATTTTTGTCACGGGGAATGGGTGGTCAATGTCTCGGCCCATTCCAAGTCCGGCGGACGAAGTTCGCCCGCCCCACGTCCCAAGGCTATAGCCCACCCCTTTTTTGGGCATTTTTCCACAGGACGAACTTGGCACCAAGGGGTTCGGCAGCTCTTTTTTGGGCATGGCTGTGCCCGCGGCCTATTTTTTGCACGGGGAGGGGGTGGGAAAAGTCTCGGCCCATTCCGAGGCCGGCGGACGAAGTGCGCCGGCCCCACGCCCCAAGGCTATAGCCCACCCCCTTTTTGGGCAGTTTTTCGCATGACTAACTTGGGGCCAAGGGGTTCGGCTGCTCTTTTTTGTGCGCGGCTGTGCCCGCGGCCTATGTTTGGCGCGGCGAGGGGGTGGGAAAAGTCTCGGCCCATTCCGAGTCCGGCGGACGAAGTTCGCCAGCCCCACGCCCCAAGGCTATAGCCCACCCCTTTTTTGGGCTTTCTTCCGCAGGACGAACTTGGCGCCAAGGGGTTCGGCTGCTCTTTCTTGGACGCGGTTGTGCCCGCTGCCTATTTTTGTCGTGGGGAGGGGGTGGTGAATGTCTCGGCCCATTCCAAGTCCGGCGGACGAAGTTCGCCCGCCCCACGCCCCAAGGCTATAGCCCACCCCTTTTTTGGGCATTTTTCCACAGGACGAACTTGGCCCCAAGGGGTTCGGCTGCTCTTTTTTGGGCATGGCTGTGCCCGCGGCCTATTTTTTGCGCGGGGAGGTGGTGGGAAAAGTCTCGGCCCATTCCGAGTCCGGCGGAAGAAGTTCGCCTGCCCCACGCCCCAAGGCTATAGCCCACCCCCTTTTTGGGCCGTTTTTCGCGTGACGAACTTGGCGCCAAGGTGTTCGGCTGTTCTTTTTTGGACGCGGCTGCGCCCATGGCCTATTTTTGGCTCGGGGAGGGGGTGAGAAAAGTCTCGGCCCCTTCCGAGTCCGGCGGACGAAGTGGGCCGGCCCCACGCCCCAAGGCTATAGCCCACCCCTTTATTGGGCATTTTCCGCAGCACGAACTTGGCGCCAAGGGGTTCGCCTGCTCTTTTTTGTGTGCGGCTGTGCCCGCGGTGTATTTTTGTCGAGGGGAGGGGGTGGGAAAAGTCTCGGCCCATTCCGAGTCCGGCGGACGAACTTCGGCAGCCCCACGCCCCAAGGCTATAGCACACCCCTTTTTTGGCCATTTTTCCGCAGCACGAACTTGGCGCCAAGGGGTTCGCCTGCTATTTTTTGGGGAGGGGGGTGGGCAATGTCTCCGCCCATTCTGAGGAAGGCGGACGAAGTTCACCGGCCCCACGCCCCGAGGCTGTAGCCCACCCCTTTTTTGGGCATTTTTCCGCAGGACGAACTTGGCGCCAAGGGGTTCAGCTGCTCTTTTTTGAGTGCGGCTGTGCCCGCGGCCTATTTTTGTCACGGGGAGGGGGTGGGAAAAGTCTCGGCCCATTCCAAGTCCGGTGGACGAAATTCGCCCGCCCCACGCCCCACGGCTATAGCCCACACCCCTTTTGGGCATTTTTCCGCAGGACAAACTTGGCGCCAAGGGGATCGGCTGCACTTTTTTGGGCGCGGCTGTGCGCGCGGCCTATGTTTGTCGTGGGGAGGGGGTGGGCAAAGTCTCGGCCCATTCCGAGTCCGGTGGACGAACTTCGCCCGCCCCACGCCCCAAGGCTATAGCCCACCCCTTTTTTGGGCATTTTTCCACTGGATGAACTTGGCGCCAAGGGGTTCGGCTGCTCTTTTTTGGGCGCGGTTGTGCCCGCCGCCTATTTTTGTCACGGGGAGGGGGTGGTCAATGTCTCGGCCCATTCCAAGTCCGGCGGACGAAGTTCGCCCGCCCCACGCCCCAAGGCTATAGCCCACCCCTTTTTTGAGCATTTTTCCACAGGACGAACTTGGCGCCAAGGGGTTCGGCTGCTCTTTTTCGGGCGCGGCTGTGCCGGCAGCCTATTTTTGGCACCGGGAGGGGTGGTCAAAGTCTCGGCCCATTCCAAGTCCAGCGGACGAACTCCGCCAGCCCCACGCCCCAAGGCTATAGCACACCTCTTTTTTAGGCATTTTTTCAGCCGGACGAACTTGGCGACAAGTTGCTCGGCTGCTCTTTTTTGAGCGAGGCTGTGGCCACGGCCTATTTTTGTCGTGGGGAGGCGGTGGGCAAAGTCTCAGCCCATTCCGAGGAAGGCGGACGAAGTGCACCGGCCCCACGCCCAAAGGCTATAGCACACCCCTTTTTTGGGCATTTTTCCGCAGGACGAACTTGGTGCCAAGTGGTTCGGCTGCTCTTTTTTGGGCGCGGCTTTGCCCACGGCCTATTTTTGTCGTGGGGAGGCGGTGGGCAAAGTCTCGGCCCATTCTGAGTCGAGCGGACGAAGTTCGCCAGCCCCACGTCCCAAGGCTATAGCCCACCCCCTTTTTGGGCATTTTTCCGCAGGACGAACTTGGCGCTAAGGGGTTCGGCTGCTCTTTTTTTGGTGCGGCTGTGCCCGCGGCCTATTTTTGTCGCGGGGAGGGGGTGGGAAAAGTCTCGGCCCACTCCGAGTCCAGCGGACGAACTTCGGCAGCCCCATGCCCCAAGGGTATAGTACACCCCTTTTTTGGGCATTTTTCCGCAGGACGAACTTGGCGCCAAGGGGTTGGACTGCTCTTTTTTGGGCGCGGCTGTGCCCATCACCTGTTTTTTTCGCGGGGAGGGGGTGGGCATCGCCTCGGCCCATTCGGAGTCCGGCGGACGAAGTTCGCCAGCCCCACGCCCCAAGGCTATAGCCCACCCCTTTTTTGGGCATTTTTCCGCAGGACGAACTTGGCGCCAAGGGGATCGGCTGCTCTTTTTTGGGTGCGGCTGTGCCCGTGGCCTATTTTTGTCCGGGGAGGGGGTGGGCAACGCCTCGGCCCATTCCGAGTCCGGCGGACGAAGTTCGCCAGCCCCACGCCCCAAGGCTATAGCCCACCCCTTTTTTGGGCATTTTTTCGCAGGACGAACTTGGCGCCAAGGGGTTCGGCTGCTCTTTTTTGGGCGCGGCTGTGCCCGCCGCCTATTTTTGTCGCGGGGAGGGGGTGGTCAATGTCTCGGCCCATTCCAAGTCCGGCGGACGAAGTTCGCCCGCCCCACGCCCCAAGGCTATAGCCCACCCCTTTTTTGGGCATGACTGTGCCCGCGGCCTATTTTTTGCGCGGGGAGGGGGTGGGAAAAGTCTCGGCCCATTCCGAGGCCGGCGGACGAAGTTCACGGCCCCACGCCCCAAGGCTATAGCCCACCCCCTTTTTGGGCAGTTTTTCGCATGACGAACTTGGCGCCAAGGGGTTAGGCTGCTCTATTTTGTGCGCGGCTGTGCCCGCGGCCTATGTTTTGCGCGGGGAGGGGGTGGGAAAAGTCTCAGCCCATTCCGAGTCCGGCGGACGAAGTTCGCCAGCCCCACGCCCCAAGGCTATAGCCCACCCCTTTTTTGGGCTTTCTTCCGCAGGACAAACTTGGCGCCAAGGGGTTCGGCTGCTCTTTTTTGGGCGCGGTTGTGCCCGCCGCCTATTTTTGTCGCGGGGAGGGGGTTGTCAATGTCTCGGCCCATTCCAAGTCCGGCGGACGAAGTTCACCTGCCCCACGCCCCAAGGCTATAGCCCACCCCTTTTTTGGGCATTTTTCCACAGGACGAAGTTGGTGCCAAGGGGTTCGGCTGCTCTTTTTTGGGCATGGCTGTGCCCGCGGCCTATTTTTTGCACGGGAAGGGGGTGGGAAAAGTCTCGGCCCATTCCGAGTCCGGGGGACGAAGTTCGCCGGCCCCACGCCCCAAGGCTATAGCCCACCCCCTTATTGGGCAGTTTTTCGCCAGACGAACTTGGCGCCAAGGGGTTCGGCTGCTCTTTTTTGCGCGCGGCTGGGCCCGCGACCTATGTTTGGCGCGGGGAGGGGGTGGGAAAAGTCTCGGCCCATTCTGAGTCCGGCGGACGAAGTTCGTCAGCCCCACGCCCCAAGGCTATAGCCCACCCCTTTTTTGGGCTTTCTTCCGCAGGACGAACTTGGCGCCGAGGGGTTCGGCTGCTCTTTTTTGGGCGCGGCTGTGCCCGTGGCCTTGTTTTGTCGTGGGGAGGGGCGGCCAAAGTCTCGGCCCATTCCGAGGATGGCGGACGAAGTTTACCGGCCCCACGCCCAAAGGCTATAGCACACCCCTTTTTTGGGCATTTTCCGCAGGACGAACTTAGTGCCTAGGGGATCGGCTGCTCTTTTTTGGGCGCGGCTGTGCCTGAGGCCTATTTTTGTCGCAGGGAGTGGGTGGGAAAAGTCTCGGCCCATTCCGAGTCCGGTAGACAAGCTTCGGCAGCCCCACGCCCCAAGGCTATAGTGCACCCCTTTTTTGGGCATTTTTCCAGAGGACGAACCTGGCGCCAAGTGGTTCGGCTGCTCTTTTTTGGGTGCGGCTGTGCCCGCGGAAATTTTTGGCGTGGGGAGGGGGTGGGCAAAGTCTCGGCTCATTCCGAGTCCTGCGGAAGAAGTTCGCCATCCCCACTCCCCAAGGCTATAGCACACCCCTTTTTTGGGCATTTTTCCGCAGGACGAACTTGGCGCCAACGGGTTCGGCTGCTCTTTTTTGGGTGCGGCTGTGCCCGTGGAATTTTTTGTCGTGGGGAGGGGGTGGGCAAAGTCTCGGCTCATTCCGAGTCCGGCGGAAGAAGTTCGCCAGCCCCACGCCCCAAGGCTATAGCACACCCCTTTTTTGGGCATTTTTCCGCTGGACGAACTTGGCGCCAACGGGTTCGGCTGCTCTTTTTTGGGCGCGGCTGTGCCCGCGGCCTATTTTTGTCACAGGGAGGGGGTGGGAAAAAATTCGGCCCATTCCGAGTCCGGCGGACGAACTTCGGCAGCCCCACGCCCCAAGGCTATAGCACACCCCTTTTTTGGGCATTTTTCCGCAGCACGAACTTGGCGCCAAGGGGTTCGGCTGCATTTTTTTGGGCGCGGCTGTGCCCACGGCCTAGTTTTGTCGTTGGGAGGGGGCGGCCAAAGTCTCGGCCTATTCCGAGGAAGGCGGACGAAGTTTACCGGCCCCACGCCCAAAGGCTATAGCACACCCCTTTTTTGGGCATTTTCCGCAGGACAAACTTAGTGCCTAGGGGATCGGCTGCTCTTTTTTGGGCGCGGCTGTGCCCGAGGCCTATTTTTGTCGCGGGGAGGGGGTGGGAAAAGTCTCGGCCCATTCCGTGTCCGGCAGACAAGCTTTGGCAGCCCCACGCCCCAAGGCTATAGTGCACCCCTTTTTTGGGCATTTTTCCGCAGGTCGAACTTGGCGCCAAGGGGTTCGGCTCCTATTTTTTGGGCAAGGCTGTGCCAGCGGCATTTTTTGCCGTGGGGAGGGGGTGGGCAAAGTCTCGGCTCATTCCGAGTCTGGCGGACGAAGTTCGCCAGCCCCACGCCCCAAGGCTATAGCACACCCCTTTTTTGGGCATTTTTCCGCAGGACGAACTTGGCGCCAACGGGTTCGGCTGCTCTTTTTTGGGCGCGGCTGTGCCCACGGCCTATTTTTGTCATGGGGAGGGGGTGGGAAAAAATTCGGCCCATTCCGAGTCCGGCGGACGAACTTCGGCAGCCCCACGCCCCAATGCTATAGCACACCCCTTTTTTGGCCATTTTTCCGCGGCACGAACTTGGCGCCAAGGGGTTCGCCTGCTCTTTTTTGGGCGCGGCTGTGTCCGTGGCCTATTTTTTTCGTGGGAAGGGGGTGGGAAATGTCTCCGCCCATTCCGAGGAAGGCGGACGAAGTTCGCCAGCCCCACGCCCCAAGGCTATAGCCCACCCCTTTTTTGGGCATTTTTTCGCAGGACGAACTTGGCGCCAACGGGTTCGGCTGCTCTTTTTTGGGCGCGGCTGTGCCCGCAGCCTATTTTTGTCACGGGGAGGGGGTGGGCAAAGTCTCGGTCCATTCTGAGTCCGGCGGACGAAGTTCGCCAGCCCCACGCCCAAAGGCTATAGCACACCCCCTTTTTTGGGCATTTTGCCGCCGGACGAACTTGGCGCCAAGAGGTTCGGCTGCTCTTTTTCGGCGCGGCTGTGGCCGCGGCCTATTATTGTCGCGGGGAGGGGGTGGGCAGTGTCTCGGCACATTCCGAGGAAGGCGGAAGAAGTTCGCCGGCCCTACGCCCAAAGGCTATAGCACACCCCTTTTTCGGGGATTTTTTCGGAGGACGAACTTGGCGCCAAGGGGTTCGGCTGCTCTTTTTTGGGCACGGCTGTGCCCGCGGCCTATTTTTGTCATGGGGAGGGGGTGGGCAAAGTCTCGGCCCATTCCGAGTCCGGCAGACGAAGTTCGCCCGCCCCACGCCCCAAGGCTACAGCCCACCCCTTTTTTGGGCATTTTTCCGCAGGATGAACTTGGCGCCAAGGGGTTCGGCTGCTCTTTTTTGGGCACGGCTGTGCCCGCGGCCTATTTTTGTCGCGGGGAGGGGGTGGCCAAAGTCTCGGCCCATTCCGAGGAAGGGGGATGAACTTTGCCGGCCCCACGCCCAAAGGCTATAGCACACCCATTTTTTGGGCATTTTGACGCAGGACGAACTTGGCGCCAAGGGGTTCGGCTGCTCTTTTTTGGGCGAGGCTGTGCCCGCGTCCTATTTTTGACGCGGGGAGGGGGTGGGCAAAGTCTCGGCCTATTCCGAGGAAGGGGGATGAACTATTCCGGCCCCACACCCAAAGGCTATAGCACGCCCATTTTTTGGGAATTTTTCCGCAGGACGAACTTGGCGCCATGGGGTTCGGCTGCTCTTTTTTGGCGCGGCTGTGCCCGCGGCCTATTTTTATCGCGGGGAGGGGGTGCGCAATGTCTCGGCCCATTCCGAGGAAGGGGGATGAACTTTGCCGGCCCCACGCCCAAAGGCTATAGCACACCCATTTTTTGGGCATTTTGCCGCAGGACGAACTTGGCGCCAAGGGGTTCGGCTGCTCTTTTTTGGGCGAGGCTGTGCCCGCGGCCTAAGTTTGTCGCGGGGATGGGGTGGGTAAAGTCTCGGCCCATTCCGAGTCCGGCAGACGAAATTCGCCAGCCCCACGCCCCAAGGCTATAGCCCACCCCTTTTTTGGGCATTTTTTCCGCAGGACGAACTTGGCGCCAAGGGTTTCGGCTACTCTTTTTTGGGCGCGGCTGTGCCCGCGGCCTATTTTTGCCGTGGGGAGGGGATGGGCAATGTCTCGGCCCATTCCGAGGAAGGGGGATGAACTTTGCCGGCCCCACGCCCAAAGGCTATAGCACACCCATTTTTTGGGCATTTTGCCGCAGGACGAACTTGGCGCCAAGGGGTTCGGCTGCTCTTTTTTGGGCGAGGCTGTGCCCGCGGCCTATTTTTGACGCGGGGAGGGGATGGGCAGAGTCTCGGCCCATTCCGAGGAAGTGGGATGAACTTTGCCGGCCCCACGCGCAAAGGCTATAGAACACCCCTTTTTTGGGCATTTTGCCGCAGGACGAACTTGGCGCCAAGGGGTTCGGCTGCTCTTTTTTGGCGCGGCTGTGCCCGCGGCCTATTTTTGTCGCGGGGAGGGGGTGGGCAGAGTCTCGGCGCATTCCGAGGAAGGCGGATGAAGTTCGCCGGCCCCACGCCCAAAGGCTATAGCACACCCATTTTTTGGGCATTTTGCCGCCGGACGAACTGGGTGCCAAGGGGTGCGGCTGCTCTTTTTTGGACGAAGCTGTGCCTGCGGCCTATTTTTGTCGCGGGGAGGGGGTGGGCAAAGTCTCGGCCCATTCCGAGTCCGGCAGACGAAGTTCGCCAGCCCCACGCCCCAAGGCTATAGCGCACCCCTTTTTTGGGCATTTTTCGGCAGGACGAACTTGACGCCAAGGGGTTCGGCTGCTATTTTTTGGGCGCGGCTGTGCCCGCGGCCTATTTTTGTCGCGGGGAGGGGGTGGCCAAAGTCTCGTCCGTTCCGAGGTAGGGGGACGAAGTTCGCCAGCCCCACGCCCAAAGGCTATAGCACACCCATTTTTTGGGCATTTTTCCGCAGGACGAACTTGGCGCCAAGGGGTTCGGCTGCTCTTTTTTGGGCAAGGCTGTGCCCGCGTCCTATTTTTGACGCGGGGAGGGGGTGGCCAAAGTTTCAGCCCATTCCGAGGAAGGCGGATGAAGTTCGCCGGCCCCACACCCAAAGGCTATAGCACATCCCTTTTTTGGGCATTTTTCCGCAGGACGAACTTGGCACCAAGGGGTTTGGCTGCTCTTTTTTAGGCGCGGCTGTGCCCGCGGCCTATTTTTGTCATGGGGAGGGGGTGGGCAAAGTCTCGGCCCATTCCGAGTCCGGCAGACGAAGTTCGCCAGCCCCACGCCCCAAGGCTACAGCCCACCCCTTTTTTGGGCATTTTTCCGCAGGACGAACTTGGCGCCAAGGGTTTCGGCTACTCTTTTTTGGGCGCGGCTGTGCCCGCGGCCTATTTTTGCCGTGGGGAGGGGATGGGCAATGTCTCGGCCCATTCCGAGGAAGGGGGATGAACTTTGCCGGCCCCACGCCCAAAGGCTATAGCACACCCATTTTTTGGGCATTTTGACGCAGGACGAACTTGGCGCCAAGGGGTTCGGCTGCTCTTTTTTGGGCGAGGCTGTGCCCGCGTCCTATTTTTGACGCGGGGAGGGGGTGGGCAAAGTCTCGGCCTATTCCGAGGAAGGGGGATGAACTATTCCGGCCCCACACCCAAAGGCTATAGCACGCCCATTTTTTGGGAATTTTTCCGCAGGACGAACTTGGCGCCATGGGGTTCGGCTGCTCTTTTTTGGCGCGGCTGTGCCCGCGGCCTATTTTTATCGCGGGGAGGGGGTGCGCAATGTCTCGGCCCATTCCGAGGAAGGGGGATGAACTTTGCCGGCCCCACGCCCAAAGGCTATAGCACACCCATTTTTTGGGCATTTTGCCGCAGGACGAACTTGGCGCCAAGGGGTTCGGCTGCTCTTTTTTGGGCGAGGCTGTGCCCGCGGCCTAAGTTTGTCGCGGGGATGGGGTGGGTAAAGTCTCGGCCCATTCCGAGTCCGGCAGACGAAATTCGCCAGCCCCACGCCCCAAGGCTATAGCCCACCCCTTTTTTGGGCATTTTTCCGCAGGACGAACTTGGCGCCAAGGGTTTCGGCTACTCTTTTTTGGGCGCGGCTGTGCCCGCGGCCTATTTTTGCCGTGGGGAGGGGATGGGCAATGTCTCGGCCCATTCCGAGGAAGGGGGATGAACTTTGCCGGCCCCACGCCCAAAGGCTATAGCACACCCATTTTTTGGGCATTTTGCCGCAGGACGAACTTGGCGCCAAGGGGTTCGGCTGCTCTTTTTTGGGCGAGGCTGTGCCCGCGGCCTATTTTTGACGCGGGGAGGGGATGGGCAGAGTCTCGGCCCATTCCGAGGAAGTGGGATGAACTTTGCCGGCCCCACGCGCAAAGGCTATAGAACACCCCTTTTTTGGGCATTTTGCCGCAGGACGAACTTGGCGCCAAGGGGTTCGGCTGCTCTTTTTTGGCGCGGCTGTGCCCGCGGCCTATTTTTGTCGCGGGGAGGGGGTGGGCAGAGTCTCGGCGCATTCCGAGGAAGGCGGATGAAGTTCGCCGGCCCCCACGCCCAAAGGCTATAGCACGCCCATTTTTTGGGCATTTTACCGCAGGACGAACTTGGCGCCAAGGGGTTCGGCTGCTCTTTTTTGGCGCGGCTGTGCCCGCGGCCTATTTTTGTCGCGGGGAGGGGGTGGGCAGAGTCTCGGCGCATTCCGAGGAAGGCGGATGAAGTTCGCCGGCCCCACGCCCAAAGGCTATAGCACACCCATTTTTTGGGCATTTTGCCGCCGGACGAACTGGGTGCCAAGGGGTGCGGCTGCTCTTTTTTGGGCGAAGCTGTGCCTGCGGCCTATTTTTGTCGCGGGGAGGGGGTGGGCAAAGTCTCGGCCCATTCCGAGTCCGGCAGACGAAGTTCGCCAGCCCCACGCCCCAAGGCTATAGCGCACCCCTTTTTTGGGCATTTTTCGGCAGGACGAACTTGACGCCAAGGGGTTCGGCTGCTATTTTTTGGGCGCGGCTGTGCCCGCGGCCTATTTTTGTCGCGGGGAGGGGGGTGGCCAAAGTCTCGTCCGTTCCGAGGTAGGGGGACGAAGTTCGCCAGCCCCACGCCCAAAGGCTATAGCACACCCATTTTTTGGGCATTTTTCCGCAGGACGAACTTGGCGCCAAGGGGTTCGGCTGCTCTTTTTTGGGCAAGGCTGTGCCCGCGTCCTATTTTTGACGCGGGGAGGGGGTGGCCAAAGTCTCAGCCCATTCCGAGGAAGGCGGATGAAGTTCGCCGGCCCCACACCCAAAGGCTATAGCACATCCCTTTTTTGGGCATTTTTCCGCAGGACGAACTTGGCACCAAGGGGTTTGGCTGCTCTTTTTTAGGCGCGGCTGTGCCCGCGGCCTATTTTTGTCGCGGGGAGGGGGTGGGCAAAGTCTCGGTCCATTCTGAGTCCGGCGGACGAAGTTCGCCAGCCATACGCGCAAAGGCCATAGCACACCCCTTTTTTGGGCATTTTTCCGCAGGACGAACTTGGCGCCAAGGGGTTCGGCTGATCTTTTTTGGGCGCGGCTGTGCCTGCGGCCTATTTTTGTCATGGGGAGGGGATGGACGAAGTCCTGGCCCATTCCGAGGATGGCGGACGATGTGCGCCGGCTCCACGCCGGAAGGCTATAGCCCACCCCCTTTTTGGGGATTTTTCCGCAGGACGAACATGGCGCCAAGGGGTTCGGCTGCGCTTTTTTGGGCGCGGCTGTGCCCGCGGCCAATTTTTGGTGCGGGGAGGGGGTGGCCAAATTCTCGGCCCATTCCGAGGAAGGGGGATGAACTTTGCCGGCCCCACGCCCAAAGGCTATTCCATACCCATTTTTTGGGCATATTGCCGCAGGACGAACTTGGCGCCCAGGGGTTCGGCTGCTCTTTTTTGGGCGCGGCTGTGCCCGCGGCCTATTTTTGTCGTGGGGAGGGGGTGGGCAAAGTCTCGGCCCATTCCGGGGAATGCGGACGAAGTTCGCCGGCCCCACGCCCAAAGGCTATAGCACACCCCTTTTTTGGGCATTTTTCCGCAGGACGAACTTGGCGCCAAGGGGTTCGGCTGCTCTTTTTTGGGCGCGGCTGTGCCCTCGGTGTATTTTTGGCGCGGGGAGGGAGTGGGCAAAGTCTTGGCCAATTCCGAGGAAGGCGGATGAAGTTTTCCGGCCCCAGGCCCAAAGTCTATAGCACACCCCTTTTTTGGGCATTTTGCCGCTGGACGAACTTGGTGCAAAGGGGTTCGGCTGCTCTTTTTTGGGCGCGGCTGCGCCCGCGGCCTATTTTTGTCACGGGGAGGGGGTGGCCAAAGTCTCGGCCCATTCCGAGGAAGGCGGACGAAGTTCACTGGCCTCATGCCCAAAGGCTATAGCACACCTCTTTTTGGGCATTTTTCCGCAGGACGAACTTGGCGCTAAGGGGTTCGGCTGCTCTTTTATTGGCGGCGCTGTGCCCGCGGCCTATTTTTGTCGCGGGGAGGGGGTGGACAAAGTCTCGGCCCATTCCGAGTCCGGCAGACGAAGTTCGCCAGCCCCACGCCCCAAGGATATAGCCCACCCCTTTTTTGGGAATTTTTCCGCAGGACGAATATGGCGCCAAGGGGTTCGGCTGCTCTTTTTTGGGCACGGCTGTGCCCGCGGCCTATTTTTGTTGCTGGGAGGTGGTGGGCAAAGTCTCGGCCCATTCCGAGGAAGGGGGATGAACTTTGCCGGCCCCACGCCCGAAGGCTATAGCACGCCCATTTTTTGGGCATTTTGCCGCTGGACGAACATGGCGCCAAGGGGTTTGGCAGCTCTTTTTAATGCGCGGCTGTGCCCGCGGCCTATTTTTGTTACGGGGAGGGGATGGCCAAAGTCTCGGCCCATTCCGAGTCCGGCGGACGAAGTTCGCCAGCCCCACGCCCAAAGGCTATAGCACACCCATTTTTTGGGCATTTTTCCGCAGGACGAACTTGGCGCCAAGGGGTTCGGCTGCTCTTTTTTGGGCAAGGCTGTGCCCGCGTCCTATTTTTGACGCGGGGAGGGGGTGGCCAAAGTCTCAGCCCATTCCGAGGAAGGCGGCTGAAGTTCGCCGGCCCCACGCCCAAAGGCTATAGCACATCCCTTTTTTGGGCATTTTTCCGCAGGACGAACTTGGCACCAAGGGGTTTGGCTGCTCTTTTTTAGGCGCGGCTGTGCCCGCGGCCTATTTTTGTCGCGGGGAGGGGGTGGGCAAAGTCTCGGTCCATTCTGAGTCCGGCGGACGAAGTTCGCCAGCCATACGCGCAAAGGCCATAGCACACCCCTTTTTTGGGCATTTTTCCGCAGGACGAACTTGGCGCCAAGGGGTTCAGCTGCTCTTTTTTGGGCGCGGCTGTGCCTGCGGCCTATTTTTGTCATGGGGAGGGGATGGGCGATGTCCTGGCCCATTCCGAGGATCGCGGACGATGTGCGCCGGCTCCACGCCGGAAGGCTATAGCCCACCCCCTTTTTGGGGATTTTTCCGCAGGACGAACATGGCGCCAAGGGGTTCGGCTGCGCTTTTTTGGGCGCGGCTGTGCCCGCGGCCAATTTTTGGTGTGGGGAGGGGGTGGCCAAAGTCTCGGCCCATTCCGAGGAAGGGGGATGAACTTTACCGGCCCCACGCCCAAAGGCTATTGCACACCCATTTTTTGGGCATATTGCCGCAGGACGAACTTGGCGCCCAGGGGTTCGGCTGCTCTTTTTTGGGCGCGGCTGTGCCCGCGGCCTATTTTTGTCGTGGGGAGGGGGTGGGCAAAGTCTCGGCCAATTCCGAGGAATGCGGACGAAGTTCGCCGGCCCCACGCCCAAAGGCTATAGCACACCCCTTTTTTGGGCATTTTTCCGCAGGACGAACTTGGCGCCAAGGGGTTCGGCTGCTCTTTTTTGGGCGCGGCTGTGCCCTCGGTGTATTTTTGGCGCGGGGAGGGAGTGGGCAAAGTCTTGGCCAATTCCGAGGAAGGCGGATGAAGTTTTCCGGCCCCAGGCCCAAAGTCTATAGCACACCCCTTTTTTGGGCATTTTGCCGCTGGACGAACTTGGTGCAAAGGGGTTCGGCTGCTGCTCTTTTTTGGGCGCGGCTGTGCCCGCGGCCTATTTTTGTCGCGGGGAGGGGGTGGCCAAAGTCTCGGCCCATTCCGAGGAAGGCGGACGAAGTTCGCTGGCCTCACGCCCAAAGGCTATAGCACACCTCTTTTTGGGCATTTTTCCGCAGGACGAACTTGGCGCTAAGGGGTTCGGCTGCTCTTTTTTGGCGGCGCTGTGCCCGCAGCCTATTTTTGTCATGGGGAGGGGATGGGAAAAGTCTCGGCCCATTCCGAGTCCGGTGGACGAAGTTTGCCGGCCCCACGCCCCAAGCTATAGCCCACCCCCTTTTTGGGCATTTTACCGTAGGACGAACTTGGCGCCAAGGGGTTCGGCTGCACTTTTTTGGGCGCGACTGTGCCTGCGGCCTATTTTTGGTGCGGGGAGGGGATGGGCAGAGTCTCGGCCTATTCCGAGGAAGGCAGATGAACATTGCCAGCCCCATGCCCAAAGGCTATAGCACACCCCTTTTTTGGGCATTTTTCCGCAGGACGAACTTGGCGCCTAGGGGTTCGGCTGCTCTTTTTTGGACGAAGCTGTGCCCGCGGCCTATTTTTGTCATGGGGAGGGGATGGGAAAAGTCTCGGCCCATTCCGAGTCCGGTGGACGAAGTTTGCCGGCCCCACGCCCCAAGGCTATAGCCCACCCCCTTTTTGGGCATTTTACCGTAGGACGAACTTGGCGCCAAGGGGTTCGGCTGCACTTTTTTGGGCGCGACTGTGCCTGCGGCCTATTTTTGGTGCGGGGAGGGGATGGGCAGAGTCTCGGCCTATTCCGAGGAAGGCAGATGAACATTGCCAGCCCCATGCCCAAAGGCTATAGCACACCCCTTTTTTGGGCATTTTTCCGCAGGACGAACTTGGCGCCTAGGGGTTCGGCTGCTCTTTTTTGGACGAAGCTGTGCCCGCGGCCTATTTTTGTCGCGGGGAGGGGGTGGGAAAAGTGTCGGCCGATTCCGAGTCCGGCGGACGAAGTGCGCCCGCCCAACGCCCCAAGGCTATAGCACACCCCTTTTTTGGGCATTTTTCCGCAGGACGAACTTGACGCCAAGGGGTTCGACTGCTCTTTTTTGGGCGAGGCTGTGCCCGTGGCCTATTTTTGTCACGGGGAGGGGGTTGGAAATGTCTCGGCCCATTCGGAGTCCGGCGGACGATGTTCGCCCGCCCCACGCCCGAAGGCTATAGCGCACCCTCTTTTTGGGCATTTTTCCGCAGGACGAGCTTGGCGCCAAGGGGTTCGGCTGCTTTTTTTTGGGCGCGGCAGTGCCCGTGGCCTATTTTTGTCGCGGGGAGGGGGTGGGAAAAGTCTCGGCCCATTCCGAGTCCGGCGGACAAAGTTCGCTCGCCCCACGCCCCAACGCTATAGCCCACCCCTTTTTTGGGCATTTTTCCGCAGCACGAACTTGGCACCAAGGGGTTCGGCTGCTCTTTTTGGGGCGCGGCTGTGCCCACGGCCTATTTTTGTTGCGGGGACGGGGTGGGAAAAGTCTCGGCCCATTCCGAGTCCGGCGGACGAAGTTGGCCAGCCCCACGCCCCAAGGCTATAGCGCACCCCCATTTTGGGCATTTTTCCGCAGGACGAACTTGGCGCCAAGGGGTTCGGCTGCTCTTTTTTGGGCGCGGCTGTGCCCGCGGCCAATTTTTGTCGCGGGGAGGGGGTGGGCAAAGTCTCGGTCCATTCTGAGTCCGGCGGAAGAACTTTGCCGGCCCCACGCCCAAAGGCTATAGCACACCCATTTTTTTGGCATTTTGCCGCAGGACGAACTTGGCGCCAAGGGGTTCGGCTGCTCTTTTTTGGGCGAGGCTGTGCCCGCGGCCTATTTTTGTCGCGGGGAGGGGGTGGGCAAAGTCTCGGTCCACTCTGAGTCCGGCGGACGGAGTTCTCCAGCGCCACGCCCAAAGGCTATAGCACACCCCTTTTTTGGGCATTTTGCTGCAGGACGAACTTGGCGCCAAGGGGTTCGGCTGCTCTTTTTTGGGTGAGGCTGTGCCCGCGGCCTATTTTTGTCGTGGGGAGGGGGTGGGCAAATTCTCGGCCCATTCCGAGTCCGGTGGACGAACTTTGCCAGCCCCACGCCCCAAGGCTATAGCCTACCCCTTTTTTGGGCATTTTTCCCCAGGACGAACTTGGCGCCAAGGGGTTCGGCTGCTCTTTTTTGGGCGCGGCTGTGCCCGTGGCCTACTGTTGTCATGGGGAGGGGGTGGAAAATGTCTCGGCCCATTCCGAGGAAGGCGGACGAAGTTTGCCAGCCCCACGCCCCAAGACTATAGCCCACCACCTTTTTGGGCATTTTTCCGCAGGACGAACTTGGCGCCAAGGGGTCGGCAGCTCTTTTTTGGGCGCGGCTGTGTCCGCGGCCTCTTTTTGTCACAGGGAGGGGGTGGGAAAAACTCGGCCCACTCCGAGTCCGGCGGACGAACTTTGTCGGTCCCACGCCCCTTGGCTATAGCACACCCCTTTTTTGGGCATTTTTCCGCAGGACGAACTTCGCGCCAAGGGGTTCGGCTGCTCTTTTTTGGGCGCGGCTGTGCCCGCGGCCTAGTTTCGGCGTGGGGAAGGGGTGGGCAAAGTCTCGGCCCATTCTGAGTCCGGCGGACGAAGTCCGCCAGCCCCACGCCCCAGGGCTATAGCCCACCCCCTTTTTGGGCATTTTTCCGCAGGACGGAGTTGGCGCCAAGGGGTTCGGCTGCCCTTTCTTGGACGTAGCTGTGCCCACGGCCTATTTTTGCCGTGGGGAGAGGGTGGGAAAAGTCTCGGCCCACTCCGAGTCCGGCGGACGAACTTCGGCAGCCCCACGCCCCAAGGCTGTAGCACACCCCTTTTTTGGGCATTTTCCCGCAGGACGAACTTGGCGCCAAGGGGTTCGACTGCTCTTTTTTGTGCGCGGCTGTTCCCGCGGCCTATTTATGGCGCGGGGAGGGGCTGGGCAATGTCTTGGCCCATTTCGGGGAAGGCGGATGAACTTTGCCGGCCTCACGCCCAAAGGCTATAGCACACCCCTTTTTTGGGCATTTTCCCGGAGGAAGAACTTGGCGCCAAGGGTGTCGGCTGCTCTTTTTTGGGCGCGGCTGTGCCCGCGGCCTACCTTTGTCGCGGGGAGGGGGTGGTCAAAGTCTCGGCCCATTCCGAGGAAGGCGGATGAACTTTGCCAGCTCCACGCCCAAAGGCTATAGCACACCCCTTGTTTGGGGATTTTTCCGCAGGACGAACTTGATGCTATGGGGTTCGGCTGCTCTTTTTTGGGCGCGGCTGTGGTCGTGCCTTATTTTTGTCGCGGGGAGGCGGTGGGAAAAGTCTCGGCCCATTCTGAGTCCGGCGGACGAAGTTCGCCAGCCCCACGCCCCAAGGCTATAGCCCACCCCTTTTTGGGCATTTTTCCGCCGGACGAACTTGGCGCCAAGGGGTTCTGCAGCTCTTTTTTGAGCACGGCTGTGCCCGCGGCCTACCTTTGTCATGGGGAGGGGGTGGTCAAAGTCTCGGCCCATTCCGAGGAAGGCGGATGAACTTTGCCGGCCCCACGCCCAAAGGCTATAGCACACCCCTTTTTTGGGGATTTTTCCGCAGGACGAACTAGGCGCTATGAGGTTCGGCTGCTCTTTTTTGGGCGCGGCTGTGGCCGCGGCTTATTTTTGTCGCGGGGAGGCGGTGGGAAAAGTCTCGGCCCATTCCGAGTCCGGCGGACGAAGTTCGCCCGCCCCACGCCCCAAGGCTATAGCCCACCCCCTTTTTGGGCATTTTTCCGCCGGACGAACTTGGCGCCAAGGGGTTCGGCTGTTCTTTTTTCGGCGCGGCTGTGCCTGCGGCCTATTTTTGTCACGGGGAAGGGGTGGGCAAAGTTTCGGCCCATTCCGAGGAAGGCAGATGAATTTGCCAGCCCCACGCCCAAAGGTTATAGCACACCCCCTTTTTTGGGCATTTTTCCGCAGGACGAACTTGGCGCCAAGGGGTTCGGCTGCTCTTTTTTCGGCGCGGCTGTGCCCGCGGCCTATTTTTTTTGTGGGGAGGGGGCGGGTAAAGTCTCTGCCCAGTCCGAGGATGGCGGACGAAGTTCGCCCGCCCCACGCCCCAAGGCTATAGCCCACCCCCTTTTTGGGCATTTATCCGCAGGATGAACCTGGTGCCGAGGGGTTCGGCTGCTCTTTTTTGGGTGCGGCTGTGCCCACGGCCTATTTTTGTCGTGGGGAGGGGGTGGGCAAAGTCTCGGCCCATTCCGAGTCCGGCGGACGAAGTTCGCCAGCCCCACACCCAAAGTCTATAGCCCACCCTTTTTTTGGGCATTTTTCCGCAGGACGAACTTGGCCCCAAGGGGTTCGGCTGCTCTTTAATGGGCGCGGCTGCGCCCGCGGCCTATTTTTGTCGCGGGGAGGGGGTGGGCAAAGTCTCGGCCAATTCCGACTCCGGCGGACGAGGTTCCCCAGCCCCACGCCCCGAGGCTATAGCCCACCCCTTTTTTGGGTATTTTTCCGCAGGACGAACTTGGCGCCTAGGGGTTCGGCTGCTCTTTTTTGGACGCAGCTGTGCCCGCGGCCTATTTTTGTCGCGGGGAGGGGGTGCGACAATTCTCGGCCCATTCCGAGTCCGGCGGACGAACTTTGCTGGCCCCACGCCCCAAGGCTATAGCAAACCCCTTTTTCGGGCATTTTACCGTTGGACAAACTTGGCGACAGGGGGTTCGGCTGCTCTATTTTTTGCGCGGCTGTGCCAGCGGCCTATTTTTGTTGTGGGGACGGGGTTGGAAAAGTCTCGG
This sequence comes from Citrus glauca, assembly GCA_029633175.1. NCBI lineage: Eukaryota > Viridiplantae > Streptophyta > Magnoliopsida > Sapindales > Rutaceae > Citrus > Citrus glauca. The sequence goes on from JAQOOD010000022.1 coordinate 955,624, forward strand.
CCCATTCTGTGCCCGGCGGACGAAGTTCGCCAGCCCCACGCCCCAAGGCTATAGCCGACCCCCTTTTTGGGTATTTTTCCGCAGGACGAACTTGGCGCCAAGGGGTTCGGCTGCTCTTTTTTGGGTGCGGCTGTGCCCACAGCCTATTTTTGTTGCGGGGAGGGGGTGGGAAAAGTCTCGGCCCATTCCGAGTCGGGCGGACGAACTTCGGCAGCCCTACGCCGCAAGGCTATAGCACACAACTTTTTTAGGCATTTTTCCGCTGGACGAACTTTGTGCCAAGGTGTTCAGCTGCTCTTTTTTGGGTGCGGCTGTGGTCACGGCCTATTTTTGTCACAGGGAGGGGGTGGGTAAATTCTCGACCCATTCCGAGGAAGGCGGACGAAGTGCGCTAGCCCCACGCCCTTAGGCTATAGCCCACCCCTTTTTTGGGCATTTTTCCGCAGGACGAACTTGGCGCCAAGGGGTTCGGCTGCTCTTTTTTGGGCACGGCTGTGCCCGCAGCCTATTTTTGTCAGGGGGAGGGGGTGGGCAAAGTCTCGGCCCATTCCGAGGAAGGCGGACAAAGTGCGCCAGCCCCACGCCCCAAGGCTATAGCCCACCGCCTTTTTGGGCATTTTTCCGCAGTAACAACTTGGCGCAAAGGGGTTTGGCTGCTCTTTATTGGGCGCGGCTGCGCCCGCGGCCTATTTTTGTCACGGGGAGGGGGTGGACAAAGTCTCGGCCAATTCCGACTCCGGCGGACGAGGTTCCCCAGCCCCACGCCCAAAGGCTATAGCACACCCATTTTTTGGGCATTTTGCCGCCGGACGAACTGGGTGCCAAGGGGTGCGGCTGCTCTTTTTTGGGCGAAGCTGTGCCTGCGGCCTATTTTTGTCGCGGGGAGGGGGTGGGCAAAGTCTCAGCCCATTCCGAGGAAGGCGGATGAAGTTCGCCGGCCCCACACCCAAAGGCTATAGCACATCCCTTTTTTGGGCATTTTTCCGCAGGACGAACTTGGCACCAAGGGGTTTGGCTGCTCTTTTTTAGGCGCGGCTGTGCCCGCGGCCTATTTTTGTCGTGGGGACGGGGTTGGAAAAGTCTCGGCCCATTCTGTGCCCGGCGGACGAAGTTCGCCAGCCCCACGCCCCAAGGCTATAGCCGACCCCCTTTTTGGGTATTTTTCCGCAGGACGAACTTGGCGCCATGGGGTTCGACTGCTCTTTTTTGGGCACGGCTACGCCCGCGGCCTATTTTTTGGTGCGGGGAGGGGATGGGTAAAGTCTCGGCCCATTCCGAGTCCGGCAGACGAAGTTCGCCAGCCCCACGCCCCAAGGCTATAGCGCACCCCTTTTTTGGGCATTTTTCCGCAGGACGAACTTGACGCCAAGGGGTTCGGCTGCTATTTTTTGGGCGCGGCTGTGCCCGCGGCCTATTTTTGTCGCGGGGAGGGGGTGGCCAAAGTCTCGTCCGTTCCGAGGTAGGGGGACGAAGTTCGCCAGCCCCACGCCCAAAGGCTATAGCACACCCATTTTTTGGGCATTTTTCCGCAGGACGAACTTGGCGCCAAGGGGTTCGGCTGCTCTTTTTTGGGCAAGGCTGTGCCCGCGTCCTATTTTTGACGCGGGGAGGGGGTGGCCAAAGTCTCAGCCCATTCCGAGGAAGGCGGATGAAGTTCGCCGGCCCCACACCCAAAGGCTATAGCACATCCCTTTTTTGGGCATTTTTCCGCAGGACGAACTTGGCACCAAGGGGTTTGGCTGCTCTTTTTTAGGCGCGGCTGTGCCCGCGGCCTATTTTTGTCGTGGGGAGGGGGTGGGCAAAGTCTCGGTCCATTCTGAGTCCGGCGGACGAAGTTCGCCAGCCATACGCGCAAAGGCCATAGCACACCCCTTTTTTGGGCATTTTTCCGCAGGACGAACTTGGCGCCAAGGGGTTCGGCTGATATTTTTTGGGCGCGGCTGTGCCTGCGGCCTATTTTTGTCATGGGGAGGGGATGGACGAAGTCCTGGCCCATTCCGAGGATGGCGGACGATGTGCGCCGGCTCCACGCCGGAAGGCTATAGCCCACCCCCTTTTTGGGGATTTTTCCGCAGGACGAACATGGCGCCAAGGGGTTCGGCTGCGCTTTTTTGGGCGCGGCTGTGCCCGCGGCCAATTTTTGGTGCGGGGAGGGGGTGGCCAAAGTCTCGGCCCATTCCGAGGAAGGGGGATGAACTTTGCCGGCCCCACGCCCAAAGGCTATTCCACACCCATTTTTTGGGCATATTGCCGCAGGACGAACTTGGCGCCCAGGGGTTCGGCTGCCCTTTTTTGGGCGCGGCTGTGCCCGCGGCCTATTTTTGTCGTGGGGAGGGGGTGGGCAAAGTCTCGGCCCATTCCGGGGAATGCGGACGAAGTTCGCCGGCCCCACGCCCAAAGGCTATAGCACACCCCTTTTTTGGGCATTTTTCCGCAGGACGAACTTGGCGCCAAGGGGTTCGGCTGCTCTTTTTTTGGCGCGGCTGTGCCCTCGGTGTATTTTTGGCGCGGGGAGGGAGTGGGCAAAGTCTTGGCCAATTCCGAGGAAGGCGGATGAAGTTTTCCGGCCCCAGGCCCAAAGTCTATAGCACACCCCTTTTTTGGGCATTTTAACGCTGGACGAACTTGGTGCAAAGGGGTTCGGCTGCTCTTTTTTGGGCGCGGCTGTGCCCGCGGCCTATTTTTGTCACGGGGAGGGGGTGGCCAAAGTCTCGGCCCATTCCGAGGAAGGCGGACGAAGTTCGCTGGCCTCATGCCCAAAGGCTATAGCACACCTCTTTTTGGGCATTTTTCCGCAGGACGAACTTGGCGCTAAGGGGTTCGGCTGCTCTTTTTTTGGCGGCGCTGTGCCCGCGGCCTATTTTTGTCGCGGGGAGGGGGTGGGCAAAGTCTCGGCCCATTCCGAGTCCGGCAGACGAAGTTCGCCAGCCCCACGCCCCAAGGATATAGCCCACCCCTTTTTTGGGAATTTTTCCGCAGGACGAATATGGCGCCAAGGGGTTCGGCTGCTCTTTTTTGGGCACGGCTGTGCCCGCGGCCTATTTTTGTTGCTGGGAGGTGGTGGGCAAAGTCTCGGCCCATTCCGAGGAAGGGGGATGAACTTTGCCGGCCCCACGCCCGAAGGCTATAGCACGCCCATTTTTTGGGCATTTTGCCGCTGGACGAACATGGCGCCAAGGGGTTTGGCAGCTCTTTTTAATTCGCGGCTGTGCCCGCGGCCTATTTTTGTTACGGGGAGGGGGTGGCCAAAGTCTCGGCCCATTCCGAGTCCGGCGGACGAAGTTCGCCAGCCCCACGCCCAAAGGCTATAGCACACCCATTTTTTGGGCATTTTTCCGCAGGACGAACTTGGCGCCAAGGGGTTCGGCTGCTCTTTTTTGGGCGAGGCTGTGCCCGCGTCCTATTTTTGACGCGGGGAGGGGGTGGCCAAAGTCTCAGCCCATTCCGAGGAAGGCGGCTGAAGTTCGCCGGCCCCACGCCCAAAGGCTATAGCACATCCCTTTTTTGGGCATTTTTCCGCAGGACGAACTTGGCACCAAGGGGTTTGGCTGCTCTTTTTTAGGCGCGGCTGTGCCCGCGGCCTATTTTTGTCGCGGGGAGGGGGTGGGCAAAGTCTCGGTCCATTCTGAGTCCGGTGGACGAACTTTGCCAGCCCCACGCCCCAAGGCTATAGCCTACCCCTTTTTTGGGCATTTTTCCCCAGGACGAACTTGGCGCCAAGGGGTTCGGCTGCTCTTTTTTGGGCGCGGCTGTGCCCGTGGCCTACTTTTATCATGGGGAGGGGGTGGGAAATGTCTCGGCCCATTCCGAGGAAGGCGGACGAAGTTCGCCAGCCCCACGCCCCAAGACTATAGCCCACCACCTTTTTGGGCATTTTTCCGCAGGACGAACTTGGCGCCAAGGGGTCGGCAGCTCTTTTTTGCGCGCGGCTGTGCCCGCGGCCTATTTTTGTCACAGGGAGGGGGTGGGAAAAATCTCGGCCCACTCCGAGTCCGGCGGACGAACTTTGTCGGTCCCACGCCCCTTGGCTATAGCACACCCCTTTTTTGGGCATTTTTCCGCAGGACGAACTTCGCGCCAAGGGGTTCGGCTGCTCTTTTTTGGGCGCGGCTGTGCCCGCGGCCTAGTTTCGGCGTGGGGAAGGGGTGGGCAAAGTCTCGGCCCATTCTGAGTCCGGCGGACGAAGTCCGCCAGCCCCACGCCCCAGGGCTATAGCCCACCCCCTTTTTGGGCATTTTTCCGCAGGACGGAGTTGGCGCCAAGGGGTTCGGCTGCCCTTTCTTGGACGTAGCTGTGCCCACGGCCTATTTTTGCCGTGGGGAGAGGGTGGGAAAAGTCTCGGCCCACTCCGAGTCCGGCGGACGAACTTCGGCAGCCCCACGCCCCAAGGCTGTAGCACACCCCTTTTTTGGGCATTTTCCCGCAGGACGAACTTGGCGCCAATGGGTTCGACTGCTCTTTTTTGTGCGCGGCTGTTCCCGCGGCCTATTTATGGCGCAGGGAGGGGCTGGGCAATGTCTTGGCCCATTTCGGGGAAGGCGGATGAACTTTGCCGGCCCCTCGCCCAAAGGCTATAGCACACCCCTTTTTTGGGCATTTTTCCGGAGGAAGAACTTGGCGCCAAGGGTGTCGGCTGCTCTTTTTTGGGCGCGGCTGTGCCCGCGGCCTACCTTTGTCGCGGGGAGGGGGTGGTCAAAGTCTCGGCCCATTCCGAGGAAGGCGGATGAACTTTGCCAGCTCCACGCCCAAAGGCTATAGCACACCCCCTTTTTTGGGGATTTTTCCGCAGGACGAACTTGATGCTATGGGGTTCGGCTGCTCTTTTTTGGGCGCGGCTGTGGTCGTGCCTTATTTTTGTCGCGGGGAGGCGGTAGGAAAAGTCTCGGCCCATTCTGAGTCCGGCGGACGAAGTTCGCCAGCCCCACGCCCCAAGGCTATAGCCCACCCCTTTTTGGGCATTTTTCCGCCGGACGAACATGGCGCCAAGGGGTTCTGCAGCTCTTTTTTGAGCGCGGCTGTGCCCGCGGCCTACCTTTGTCATGGGGAGGGGGTGGTCAAAGTCTCGGCCCATTCCGAGGAAGGCGGATGAACTTTGCCGGCCCCACGCCCAAAGGCTATAGCACACCCCTTTTTTGGGGATTTTTCCGCAGGACGAACTAGGCGCTATGAGGTTCGGCTGCTCTTTTTTGGGCGCGGCTGTGGCCGCGGCTTATTTTTGTCGCGGGGAGGCGGTGGGAAAAGTCTCGGCCCATTCCGAGTCCGGCGGACGAAGTTCGCCAGCCCCACGCCCCAAGCCTATAGCCCACCCCCTTTTTGGGCATTTTTCCGCCGGACGAACTTGGCGCCAAGGGGTTCGGCTGTTCTTTTTTCGGCGCGGCTGTGCCTGCGGCCTATTTTTGTCACGGGGAAGGGGTGGGCAAAGTTTCGGCCCATTCCGAGGAAGGCAGATGAATTTGCCAGCCCCACGCCCAAAGGTTATAGCACACCCCTTTTTTGGGCATTTTTCCGCAGGACGAACTTGGCGCCAAGGGGTTGGGCTGCTCTTTTTTCGGCGCGGCTGTGCCCGCGGCCTATTTTTTTTGTGGGGAGGGGGCGGGTAAAGTCTCTGCCCATTCCGAGGATGGCGGACGAAGTTCGCCCGCCCCACGCCCCAAGGCTATAGCCCACCCCCTTTTTGGGCATTTATCCGCAGGATGAACCTGGCGCCGAGGGGTTCGGCTGCTCTTTTTTGGGTGCGGCTGTGCCCACGGCCTATTTTTGTCGTGGGGAGGGGGTGGGCAAAGTCTCGGCCCATTCCGAGTCCGGCGGATGAAGTTCGCCAGCCCCACACCCAAAGTCTATAGCCCACCCTTTTTTTGGGCATTTTTCCGCAGGACGAACTTGGCCCCAAGGGGTTCGGCTGCTCTTTATTGGGCGCGGCTGCGCCCGCGGCCTATTTTTGTCGCGGGGAGGGGGTGGGCAAAGTCTCGGCCAATTCCGACTCCGGCGGACGAGGTTCCCCAGCCCCACGCCCCGAGGCTATAGCCCACCCCTTTTTTGGGTATTTTTCCACAGGACGAACTTGGCGCCTAGGGGTTCGGCTGCTCTTTTTTGGACGCAGCTGTGCCCGCGGCCTATTTTTTTCGCGGGGAGGGGGTGGGACAATTCTCGGCCCATTCCGAGTCCGGCGGACGAACTTTGCTGGCCCCACGCCCCAAGGCTATAGCAAACCCCTTTTTCGGGCATTTTACCGTTGGACGAACTTGGCGCCAGGGGGTTCGGCTGCTCTATTTTGTGCGCGGCTGTGCCAGCGGCCTATTTTTGCTGTGGGGACGGGGTGGGAAAAGTCTCGGCCCATTCTGTGCCCGGCGGACGAAGTTCGCCAGCCCCACGCCCCAAGGCTATAGCCGACCCCCTTTTTGGGTATTTTTCCGCAGGACGAACTTGGCGCCAAGGGGTTCGGCTGCTCTTTTTTGGGTGCGGCTGTGCCCACAGCCTATTTTTGTTGCGGGGAGGGGGTGGGAAAAGTCTCGGCCCATTCCGAGTCGGGCGGACGAACTTCGGCAGCCCCACGCCGCAAGGCTATAGCACACAACTTTTTTAGGCATTTTTCCGCTGGACGAACTTTGTGCCAAGGTGTTCAGCTGCTCTTTTTTGGGTGCGGCTGTGGTCACGGCCTATTTTTGTCACAGGGAGGGGGTGGGTAAATTCTCGACCCATTCCGAGGAAGGCGGACGAAGTGCGCTAGCCCCACGCCCTTAGGCTATAGCCCACCCCTTTTTTGGGCATTTTTCCGCAGGACGAACTTGGCGCCAAGGGGTTCGGCTGCTCTTTTTTGGGCACGGCTGTGCCCGCGGCCTATTTTTGTCATGGGGAGGGGGTGGGCAAAGTCTCGGCCCATTCCGAGGAAGGCGGACGAAGTGCGCCAGCCCCACGCCCGAAGGCTATAGCCCACCGCCTTTTTGGGCATTTTTCCGCAGTACCAACTTGGCGCAAAGGGGTTCGGCTGCTCTTTATTGGGCGCGGCTGCGCCCGCGGCCTATTTTTGTCGCGGGGAGGGGGTGGGCAAAGTCTCGGCCAATTCCGACTCCGGCGGACGAGGTTCCCCAGCCCCACGCCCCGTGGCTATAGCCCACCCCTTTTTTGGGTATTTTTCCGCAGGACGAACTTGGCGCCATGGGGTTCGACTGCTCTTTTTTGGGCACGGCTACGCCCGCGGCCTATTTTTTGGTGCGGGGAGGGGATGGGTAAAGTCTCGGCCCATTCCGAGGAAGGCGGATGAACTTCGCCAGCCCCACGCCCCAAGGCTATAGCCCACCCCTATTTTGGGCTTTTTTCCCCACGACGAACTTGGCGCGAAGGGGTTTGGCTGCTCTTTTTTGGGCGCGGCTGTGCCCGCGGCCTATTTTTGTCGAGAGGAGGGGGTGGGCAAAGTCTTGGCCCGTTCCGAGTCTAGCGGACGCAGTTCGCCAGCCCCACGCCCCTAGGCTATAGCCCACCCCTTTTTTGGGCATTTTTCCGCAGGACGAACTTGGCGCCAAGGGGTTCGGCTGCTCTTTTTTGGGCGCGGCTGTGTCCACGGCCCATTTTTGTCGCGGGGAGGGGGTGGGCAAAGTCTCGGCCCATTCCGAGCCTGGCGGACGAAGTTTGCCAGCCCCACGCCCCATGGATATAGCCCTCCCCATTTTTGGGCATTTTTCCGCAGGACGAACTTGGCGCCAAGGGATTCGGCCGCTCTTTTTTGGGCGCGGCTGTGCCCACAGCCTATTCTTGTCGCGGGGAGGGGGTGGGAAAACTCTCGGCCCATTCCGATTCCGGCGGACGAACTTCGGCAGCCCCACACCGCAAGGCTATAGCACACAACGTTTTTAGGCATTTTTCCGCAGTACGAACTTGGCGCAAAGGGGTTCGGCTGCTCTTTTTTGGGTGCGGCTGTGCTCACGGCCTATTTTTGTCACAGGGAGGGGGTGGGCAAATTCTCGGCCCATTCCGAGGAAGGCGGACGAAGTTAGCCAGCCCCACGCCCCAAGGCTATAGCCCACCCGTTTTTTGGGCATTTTTCCGCAGGACGAACTTGGCGCCAAGGGGTTCGGCTGCCCTTTTTTGGGCGCGGCTGTGCCCGCGGCCTATTTTTGAGGCGGGGAGGGGGTGGGCATAGCCTCGGCGCATTCCGAGTCCCGCGTACGAAGTTCGCCCGCCCCACGCCCCAAGGCTATAGCCCTCCCCCTTTTTGGGCATTTTTCCGCGGGACGGACTTGGCGCCAAGGGGTTCGGCTGCTCTTTTTTGGGCGGGGCTGTGCCCACAGCCTATTTTTGTCATGGGGAGGGGGTGGGAAAAGTCTCGGCCCATTCCGAGTCCGGCGGACGAACTTCGGCAGCCCCACGCCCCAAGGCTATAGCACAAAACTTTTTTAGGCATTTTTCCGCAGAACGAACTTGGCGCCAAGGGGTTCGGCTGCTCTTTTATGGGCGCGGCTGTGTCCGCGGCCCATTTTAGTCGCAGGGAGGGGGTGGGAAAAGTCTCGGCCCATTCCGAGTCCGGCGGACGAACTTCGGCAGCCCCACGCCGCAAGGCTATAGCACACAACTTTTTTAGGCATTTTTCCGCAGGACGAGCTTTGTGCCAAGGTGTTCAGCTGCTCTTTTTTGGGTGCGGCTGTGGTCACGGCCTATTTTTGTCACAGGGAGGGGGTGGGTAAATTCTCCACCCATTCCGAGGAAGGCGGACGAAGTGCGCTAGTCCCACGCCCTTAGGCTATTGCCCATCCCTTTTTTGGGCATTTTTCCGCAGGACGAACTTGGCGCCAAGGGGTTCGGCTGCTCTTTTTTGGGCACGGCTGTGACCGCGGCCTATTTTTGTCACGGGGAGGGGGTGGGCAAAGTCTCGGCCCATTCCGAGGAAGGCGGACAAAGTGCGCCCGCCCCACGCCCCAAGGCTATAGCCCACCGCCTTTTTGGGCATTTTTCTGCAGTACCAACTTGGCGCAAAGGGGTTTGGCTGCTCTTTATTGGGCGCGGCTGCGCCAGCGGCCTATTTTTGTCGTGGGGAGGGGGTGGGCAAAGTCTCGGCCCATTCCGACTCCGGCGGACGAGGTTCCCCAGCCCCACGCCCCGAGGCTATAGCCCACCCCTTTTTTGGGTATTTTTCCGCAGGACGAAGTTGGCGCCAAGGGGTTCGACTGCTCTTTTTTGGGTACGGCTGCGCCCGCGGCCTATTTTTTGGTGCGGGGAGGGGGTGGGCAAAGTCTCGGCCCATTCCGAGGAAGGCGGATGAACTTCGCCAGCCCCACGCCCCAAGGCTATAGCCCACCCCTATTTTGGGCTTTTTTCCGCACGACGAACTTGGCACGACGGGGTTTGGCTGCTCTGTTTTGGGCGCGGCTGTGCCCGCGGCCTATTTTTGTCGAGGGGACGGGGTGGGCAAAGTCTCGGCCCGTTCCGAGTCTAGCGGACGCAGTTCGCCAGCCCCACGCCCCTAGGCTATAGCCCACCCCTTTTTTGGGCATTTTTCCGCTGGACGAACTTGGCGCCAAGGGGTTCGGCTGCTCTTTTTTGGGCGCGGCTGTGTCCGCGGCCCATTTTTGTCGCGGGGAGGGGGTGGGCATAGTCTCGGCCCATTCCGAGCCTGGCGGACGAAGTTTGCCAGCCCCACGCCCCATGGCTATAGCCCTCCCCCTTTTTGGGCATTTTTCCGCAGGACGAACTTGGCGCCAAGGGATTCGGCTGCTCTTTTTTGGGCGCGGCTGTGCCTACAGCCTATTCTTGTCGCGGGGAGGGGGTGGGAAAACTCTCGGCCCATTCCGATTCCGGCGGACGAACTTCGGCGGCCCCACGCCGCAAGGCTATAGCACACAACGTTTTTAGGCATTTTTCCGCAGTACGAACTTGGCGCAAAGGGGTTCGGCTGCTCTTTTTTGGGTGCTGCTGTGCTCACGGCCTATTTTTGTCACAGGGAGGGGGTGGGCAAATTCTCGGCCCATTCCGAGGAAGGCGGACGAAGTTCGCCAGCCCCACGCCCCAAGGCTATAGCCCACCCCTTTTTTGGGCATTTTTCCGCAGGACGAACTTGGCGTCAAGGGGTTCGGCTGCTCTTTTTTGGGCGCGGCTCTGCCCACAGCCTATATTTGTTGCGGGGAGGGGGTGGGAAAAGTCTCGGCCCATTCCGAGTCCGGTGTACGAAGTTCGCCAGCCCCACGCCCCAAGGCTATAGCCCTCCCCCTTTTTGGGCATTTTTCCGCACGACGGACTAGGCGCCAAGGGGTTCGGCTGCTCTTTTTTGGGCGCGGCTCTGCCCACAGCCTATTTTTGTCGCGGGGAGGGGGTGGGAAAAGTCTCGGCCCATTCCGAGTCCGGCGGACGAACTTCGGCAGCCCCACGCCGCAAGGCTATAGCACACAACTTTTTTAGGCATTTTTCCGCAGGACGGACTTGGCGCCAAGGGGTTCGGCTGCTCTTTTTTGGGTGCGGCGGTGCCCGCGGCCTATTTTTGTGGCTGGGAGGGGGTGGGCATAGCCTCGGCGCATTCCGAGTCCCGCGTATGAAGTTCGCCAGCCCCACGCCCCAAGGCGATAGCCCACCCCTTTTTTGGGCATTTTTCCGCAGGACGAACTTGCCGCCAAGGGTTCGGCTGCTCTTTTTTGGGCGCGGTGGTGTCCGCGGCCCATTTTTGTCGCGGGGAGGGGGTGGGCAAAGTCTCGGCCCATTGCGAGTCTGGCGGACGAAGTTTGCCAACCCCACGCCCGAAGGCTATAGCCCTCCCCCTTTTCGGGCATTTTTCCGCAGGACGAACTTGGGGCCAAGGGGTTTGACTGCTCTTTTTTGGGTGCGGCTGTGCCCGCTGCCTATTTTTTGGTGCGGGGAGGGGGTGGGCGAAGTCTCGGCCCATTCCGAGGAAGGCCGATGAACTTCGCCAGCCCCACGCCCCAAGGCTATAGCCCACCCTTATTTTGGGCATTTTTCCGCAGGATGAACTTGGTACCAAGGGGTTCGACTGCTCTCTTTTGGGCGCCGCTGTGTCCGCGGCCTATTTTTGGTGCGGGGAGGGGGTGGGCAAAGTCTCGGCCCATTCCGAGTCCCGCGGACGAAGTTCGCCAGCCCCACGCCCCAAGGCAATAGCCCACCCCTTTTTTGGGCATTTTTCCGCAGGACGAACTTGGCGCCAAGGTGCTCGGCTGTTCTTTTTTGGGCGCAGCTGTGCCCGGGGCCTATTTTTGTCACGGGGAGGGGGTGGGAAAAGTCTCGGCCCATTCCGAGTCCTGCGGACGAATATCGCCAGCCCCACGCCCCAAGGCTATAGCCCATGTCGAACTTGGCGCCAAGGGGTTCGGCTGCTCTTTTTTGGGCGCGGCTGTGTCCGCAGCCTTTTTTTTGGCACGGGGAGGGGGTGGTCAAAGTCTCGGCCAATTCCGAGGAGGGCGGATGAACTTTGCCGGCCCCACGCCCAAAGGCTATAGCACACCCCTTTTTTGGGCATTTTTCCGCAGGACGAACTTGGCGCCAAGGGGTTCGGCTGCTATTTTTTGGGAGCGGCTGTGCCCGCGGCCTATTTTTTGTGCGGGGAGGAGGTGGGCAAAGTCTCGTTCCATTCCTAGTCCCGCGTACGAAGTTCGCCGGCCCCACGCCCCCAGGCTATAGCCCACCCCTTTTTGGGCATTTTTCCGCAGGACGAACTTGGCGCCAAGGGGTTCGGCTGCTCTTTTTTGGGCGCGGCTATGCCCGCGGCCTATTTTTGTCGTGGGGAGGGGGTGGGCAAGGTCTTGGCCCATTCCGAGTCCGGCGGACGAAGTTTGCCAGCCCCACGCCCCAAGGCTATAGCCCACCCACATTTTGGGCATTTTTCCGCAGGACGAACTTGGCGCCAAGGGGTTCGGCTGCTCTTTTTTGGGCGCGGCTGTGCGCGCGGCCTATTTTTATTGTTGGGAGGGGGTGGGCAAGGCCCATTCCGAGGAACGCGGATGAATTTTGCCGGCCCCATGCCCAAAGGCTATAGCACACCCCTTTTTTTGGGCATTTTTCCGCAGGACGAACTTGGCGCCGTGGGGTTCGGCTGCTCTTTTTTGGGCACGGCTGTGCCCGCGGCCTATTTTTCTCGCGGGGAGGGGCTGGGCAAAGTCTCGGCCCACACCGAAGAAGGCGGACGAAGTTTGCCAACCCCACGCCCAAAGGCTATAGCACACCTCTTTTTTGGGCATTTTTGCACAGGACAAACTTGGCGCTAAGGGGTTCCGCTGTTCTTTTTTGGGCGCGGCTGTGCCCGCTGCCTATTTTGTTGTGGGGAGGGGGTGGGCAAGGCCCATTCCGAGTCCGGCGGACGAAGTTTGCCAGCCCCACGGCCCAAGGCTATAGCCCACCCACTTTTTGGGCATTTTTCCGCAGGACGAACTTCGCGCCAAGGGGTTCGGCTGCTCTTTTTTCGGCGCGGCTGTGCCCGCTGCCTATTTTTGTCGCGGGGAGGGGTTGTCAACCTCTCGGCCCATTCCGAGTCCGGCGGAAGAAGTGCGCCAGCCCCACGCCCCAAGGCTATATCCCACCCCCTTTTTGGGCATTTTTCTGCAGTACGAACTTGGCGCAAAGGGGTCGGCTGCTCTTTTTTGGGCGCGGCTGTGCCCGCGGCCTATTTTTGCCGTGGGGAGGGGGTGGGCAAAGTCTCGGCCCATTCCGAGTCCGGCGGACGAAGTTCGCCAGCCCCACGCCCAAAGGCTATAGCACACCCCTTTTTTGGCCATTTTTTCAGAGGACAAACTTGGCGCCAAGGGGTTCCGCTGCTCTTTTTTGGGCGCGGCTGTGCCCGCGGCCTATTTTTGTTGCAGGGAGGGGGTGGGAAAAGTCTCAGCTCATTCCGAGTCCGGCGGACGAAGTTCGCCCGCCCCACGCCCCAAGGCTATAGCCCACCCCTTTTTTGGGCATTTTTCCGCAGGACGAACATGGCACCAGGGGGTTCGGCTGCTCTTTTTTGGGCGCTGCTGTGCCCGCGGCCTATTTTTGTCGCTGGGAGGGGGTGGGCAAACTTTCGGCCCATTCCGAGGAAGGCGGAAGAAGTTCGCCTGCCCCACGCCCCAAGGCAGCCCACCCCCTTTTTCGGCATTTTTCAGCAGGACGAACTTGGCGCCAAGGGTTTCGGATACTCTTTTTTGGGCGCGGCTGTGCCCGCGGCCTATTTCTGGTGCGGGGAGGGGGTGGCCAAAGTCACGGCCCATTCCGAGGAAGGCTGACGAATTTCGCCGGCCCCAGGCCCAATGGCTATAGCACACCCCTTTTTTGGGCATTTTTCTGCAGGACGAACTTGGCGCCAAGGGGTTCGGCTGCTCTTTTTGGGGCGCGGCTGTGCCCGCGGCCTATTTTTGTGGTGGGGAGGGGGTGGGCATAGCCTCGGCGCATTCCGAGTCCGGCGGAAGAAGTTTGCCGGCCCCACGCCCCAAGGCTATAGCCCATCCCCTTTTTGGGCATTTTTCCGCAGGACGAACTTGGCGACAATGGGTTCGGGTGCTATTTTTTGGCGCGGCTGTGTCCGCTACCTATTTTTGTCGTGGGGAGGGGGTGGGAAAAGTCTCGGCTCATTCGGAGTCTGGCGGACGAAGTTCGCCAGCCCCACGCCCCAAGGCTATTGCCCACCCACTTTTTGGGCATTTTTCCGCAGGACGAACTTGGCGCCAAGGGGTTCGGCTGCTCTTTTTTGGGTCCGGCTGTCCCGCGGCCTAATTTTGTCGCGGGGAGGAGGTGGGAAAAGTCTCGGCCCATTCCGAGTCCGGCGGACGAAGTTCCCCAACCCCACGCTCCAAGGCTATAGCCTACCCCCTTTTTGGGCATTTTTCCGTAGGACGAATTTGGCGCCAAGGGGCTCGGCTGCTCTTTTTTGGGCGCAGCTTTGCGCGCGGCCTATTTTCGTTGCGGGGAGGGGGTGGGAAAAGTCTCGGCTCATTCCGAGTCCGGCGGACGAAGTTCGCCAGCCCCACGCCCCAAGGCTATAGCCCACCCCTTTTTTGGGCATTTTTCCGCTGGACGAACTTGGCGCCAAGGGGTTCCGCTGCTCTTTTTTGGGCGCGGCTGTGCCCGCGGCCTATTTTTGTCACGGGGAGGGGGTGGGCTAAGTCCCGGCCCATTCCGAGTCCGGCGGACGAAGTTCGCCAGCCCCACGCCCCAAGGCTATGGCCCACCACTTTTTTGGGCATTTTTTCGCAGGACGAACATGGCGCCAAGGGGTTCGGCTGCTCTTTTTTGGGCGCGGATGTGCCCGCGGCCTATTTTTGTCGTGGGGAGGGGGTGGCCGAGGTCTCGGCCCATTCCGAAGAAGGCGGACGAAATTCGCCAGCCCCACGCCCAAAGGATAGCCCACCCCTTTTTTCGGCATTTTTCCGCAGGACGAACTAGGCGACAAGGGGTTCGGCTGCTCTTTTTTGGCGCGGCTGTGCCCGCTACCTATTTTTGTCGTGGGGAGGGGGTGGGAAAAGTCTCGGCTCATTCGGAGTCTGGCGGACGAAGTTCGCCAGCCCCACGCCCCAAGGCTATTGCCCACCCACTTTTTGGGCATTTTTCCGCAGGACGAACTTGGCGCCAAGGGGTTCGGCTGCTCTTTTTTGGGTCCGGCTGTCCCGCGGCCTAATTTTGTCGCGGGGAGGAGGTGGGAAAAGTCTCGGCCCATTCCGAGTCCGGCGGACGAAGTTCCCCAACCCCACGCTCCAAGGCTATAGCCTACCCCCTTTTTGGGCATTTTTCCGTAGGACGAATTTGGCGCCAAGGGGCTCGGCTGCTCTTTTTTGGGCGCAGCTTTGCCCGCGGCCTATTTTCGTTGCGGGGAGGGGGTGGGAAAATTCTCGGCCCATTCCGAGTCCGGCGGACGAAGTTTGCCCGCCCCACGCCCCAAGGCTATAGCCCACCTCTTTTTTGGGCATTTTTCTGCAGGACGAACATGGCACCAAGGGGTTCGGCTGCTCTTTTTTGGGCACGGCTGTGCCCGCGGCCTATTTTTGTCACGGGGAGGGAGTGGGAAAATTCTCGGCCCATTCCGAGTCCGGCGGACGAAGTTCGCCCGCCCCACGCCCCAAGGCTATAGCCCACCCCCTTTTTGGGCATTTTCGGCAGGACGAACTTGGCGCCAACGGGTTCGGCTGCTCTTTTTTGGGCACGGCAGTGCCCGCGGCCTATTTTTGTCGTGGGGAGGGGGTGGGAAAGTCTAGGCCCACTCCGAAGAAGGCGGACGAAGTTCGCCAGCCACACGCCCCAAGGCTATAGCCCGCCCCTTTTTTGGGCATTTTTCCGCAGGATGAACTTGAAGCCAAGGGGTTCGGCTGCTCTTTTTTGGGTGCCTACCCATTCCGAGTCCGGCGGACGAAGTTCGCCCGACCCACGCCCCAAGGCTATAGCCTACCCACTTTTTGGGCATTTTTCCGTAGGACGAACTTGGTGCCAAGGGGCTCGGCAGCTCTTCTTTGGGCGCCGCTGTGCCCGCGGCCTATTTTTGTCGTGGGCAGGGGGTGGTCAAAGTCTCGGCACATTCCGAGTCCGGCGGACGAAGTTCGTCCGCCCCACGCCCCAAGGCTATTGCCCACCCACTTTTTGGGCATTTTTCCGCAGGACGAACTTGGCGCCAAGGGGTTCGGCTGCTCTTTTTTGGGCACGGCTGTTCCCGCGGCCTATTTTCGTTGCGGGGAGGGGGTGGTCAAAGTCTCGGCCCATTCCGAGGAAGGCAGACGAAGTTCGCCAGCCCCACGCCCCAAGGCTATAGCCCACCCCCATTTTGGGCATTTTTCCGCAGGACGAACTTCGCGCCAAGGGGTTCGGCTGCTCTTTTTTGGGCGCGGCGGTGCCCGCGGCCTATTTTTGTTGCAGGGAGGGGGTGGGCAAAGCCTCGGCCCATTCCTAGTCCGGCGGACGAAGTGCGCCGGCACCACGCCCCAAGGCTATCGCCCATACCCTTTTTGGGCATTTTTCCTCAGGACGAACTTGGCGCCGACGGGTTCGGCTGCTATATTTTGGTCGAGGCTGTGCCCGTGGCCTATTTTTTCCGCGGGGAGGGGGTGGGCAAAGTCTCCGCCCATTCCGAGTAAGGCGGACGAAGTTCGCCAGCCCCGCAGCCCAAGGCTATAGCCCACCCCTTTTTTGTGCATTTTTCCGCAGGGCGAACTTCTCGCCAAGGGGTTCGGCTGCTCTTTTTTGGGAGCGGCTGAGCCCGCGGCCTATTTTTGTCACGGGGAGGGGATGGGCAAAGCCTCGGCCCATTCCGAGTCCGGCGGACGAAGTTTGCCGGCCCCACGCCCCAAGGATATAGCCCACCCCCTTTTTGGGCATTTTTCCGCATGACGTACTTGGCGCCAAGGGGTTCGGCTGCTATTTTTTGGGCGCGGCTGTGCCCGCGGCCTATTTTTGTCGCGGGGAGGGGGTGAGAAATGTCTCGGCCATTCCGAGTCCGGCAGACAAACTTCGGCAGCCCCACGCCCCAAGGCTATAGCACACCCCTTTTTTGGGCATTTTTCCGCAGGACGAACTTGGCGCCAAGTGGGTCGGCTGCTCTTTTCTGGGCGCGGCTGTGCCCGCGGCCTATTTTTGTCGCGGGGAGAGGGTGGGCAAAGTCTCGGCCCATTCCGAGGAAGGCGAACGAAGTTCGCCAGCCCCACGCCCCAAGGCTATAGCCCACCCCTTTTTTGGGCATTTTTCCGCAGGATGAACTAGGCGCCAAGGGGTTCGGCTGCTCTTTTTTGGGCGCGGCTTTTGCCGCGGCCTATTTTTGTCGTGGGGAGGGGATGGACAAAGTCTCGGCCTATTCCAAGGAAGGTGGACGAAGTTCGCCCGCCCCACGCCCCAAGGCTATAGCCCACCCCCTTTTTGGGCATTTTTGCGCCGTACGAACTTGGCGCCAAGGGTTTCGGCTGCTCTTTTTTGGGCGCGGCTGTGCCCGCGACCTATTTTTCTCGTGGGGAGCGGGTGGGCAAAGCCTCGGCCCATTCCGAGTCCGGCGGACGAAGTGCGTCGGCCCCACGCCCCAAGGCTATAGCCCAGCCCCTTTTTGGGCATTTTTCCGCAGGACGAACCTGGCGCCAGGGGGTTCGGCTGCTCTTTTTTGGGCGCGGTTGTGTCGGCGGCCTATTTTTGTCGCGGGGAGGGGCTGAGAAAAGTTGCGGCCCATTCCGAGTACGGCGGACGAACTTCGGCAGCCCCACGCACCAAGGCTATAGCACACCCCGTTTTTGTGCATTTTTCTGCCGGACGAACTTGGCGGCAAGGGGTTCGGCTGCTCTTTTTTGGGCGCGGCTGAGCCCGCGGCCCATTTTTGGCACGGGAAGGGGGTGGCCAAAGTCTCGGCCCACTCCGAGGAAGCTGGACGAAGTTCGCCGGCCCCACGCCCAAAGGCTATAGCACACGCCTTTTTTGGGCATTTTTCCGCAGGACGAACTTGGCGCCAAGGGGTTCGGCAGCTCTTTTTTGAGCGCGGCTGTACCCGCGGTCTATTTTTGTCGCGGGGAGGGGTCGGGCAAAGTCTCGGCCCATTCCGAGGAAGGCGGACGAAGTTCGCCAGCCCCACGCCGCAAGGCTATAGCCCACCCCTTATTTGGGCATTTTTCCGCAGGATGAACGTGGGGCCAAGGGGTTCGGCTGTACTTTTTTGTGCGCGGCTGTGTCCGCTGCCTGTTTTTGTCACGGGGAGGGGGTGGGAAAAGTCTCGGCCCGTTCCGAGTGCGGGCGACGAAGTTCGACATCCCCACGCCCCAAGGCGATAGCCCACCCCCTTTTTGGGCATTTTTCCGCAGGACGAACTTGGCGCCAAGGGGTTCGGCTGCTCCTTTTTTGGCGCGGGGGTGCCCGTGGCCTATTTTTGTCACGGGGAGGGGGTGGGCAAAGTCTCGGCCCATTCCGAGGAAGGCGGACGATGTTCGCCAGCCCCACGCCCCAAGGCCATAGCCCACCCCCTTTTTGGGCATTTTTCCGCAGGATGAACTTGGCGCCACGGGGTTTGGCTGCTCTTTTTTGGGCGCGGCTGTGCCCGCGGCCTATTTGTGTCGCGGGGAGGGGTTGGGAAAAGTCTCGGCCCATTCCGAGCCCGGCGGACATAGTTAACCAGCCCCACGCCCCTAGGCTATAGCCCACCAAAATTTTGGGCATTTTTCCGTAGGATGAACTTGGCGCCAAGGGGTTCGGCTGCTCTTTCTTGGGCGCGGCTGTGCCCGCGGCCTATTTTTGCCGCGGGGAGGGGGTGGGCAACGTCTCGGCTCATTTGGAGGAAGGCGGATGAACTTTGCAGGCCCCACGCCCAAAGGCTATAGCACACCCCTTTTTTGGGCACTATTCCGCAGGACGAACTTGGCACCAAGGGGTTCGGCTGCTCTTTTGTGGGCGTGGCTGTGCCCGCGGCCTATTTTTGTCGCGCGGAGGGGGTGGCCAAAGTCTCGGCCCATTCCGAGGAAGGCAAACGAAGTTCACCGGCCCCACGCCCAAAGGCTATAGAACACCCCTTTTTTGGGCATTTTTCCGCAGGACGAACTTGGTGCCAAGGGGTTCGGCTGCTCTTTTTTGGGCGCGGCTGTGCCCGCGGCCTATTTTTGTCGCGGGGAGGGGGTGGGCAAAGTCTCGACCCATTCCGAACCCGGCGGATCAAGTTCGCCAGCCCCACGCCCAAAGGCTATAGCAAACCCCTTTTCTGGGCATTTTGCCGCAGGACGAACTTGGCGCCAAGGGCTTCGGCTGCTCTTTTTTGGGGGCGGCTGTTCCCGCGGCCTATTTTTGTCGCGGGGAGAGGGTGGTCAATGTCTCGGCCCATTCCGAGTCCGGCGGACGAACTCCGGCGGCCCCACGCCCCAAGGCTATAGCACTCTTCTTTATTAGGCATTTTTCCGCAGGACGAACTTGGCGCCAAGGGGTTCGGCTGCTCTTTTTTGGGCGCGGCTGTGCCCGCGGCCTATTTTTGTCGTGGCTAGGGGGTGGGCAATGTCTCGGCCCATTCCGAGAAAGGCAGACGAATTGCACCGGCCCCACGCCCAAAGGCTATAGCACACCCCTTTTTTGGGCATTTTTCCGCAGGATGAACTTGGCGCCAAGGGGTTCGGCTGCTCTTTTTTGAGCGCGGCTGTGCCCGCGACCTATTTTTGGCACGGGGAGGGGGTGGGCAAAGTCTCGGCCCATTCCGAGGAAGGTGGATGAACTTTGCCGGCCCCAGGCCCAAAGGCTATAGCACACCCATTTTTTGGGAATTTTGCCGCAGGATGAACTTGGCGCCAAGCGGTTTGGCAGCTCTTTCTTGGGCGCGACTGTGTCCGCGGCCTATTTTTGTCACGGGGAGGGGGTGGCCAAAGTCTCGGCCAATTCCGAGGAAGGCAAACGAAGTTCGCCGGCCCCACGCCGAAAGGCTATAGCCAACACCCCTTTTGGGCATTTTTCCGCAGGACGAACTTGGCGCCAAGGGGTTCGGCTGCTCTTCTTTGGGCGCGGCTGTGCCCGCGGCCTATTTTTGTCGCGGGGAGGGGGTGGGCAGAGTCTCGGTCAATTCTGAGTCCGGCGGGCGAAGTTCGCCAGCTCCACGCCCAAAGGCTATAGCACACCCCTTTTTTGGGCATTTTGCCTTAGGACGAACTTGGCGCCAAGGGGTTCGGCTGCTCTTTTTTTGGCGTGGCTATGCCCGCCCCCTATTTTTGGTGCGGGGAGGGGGTGGGCAAAGTCTCGACCCATTCCGAGGATGGCGGATGAAGTTCGCCAGCCCCACGCCCCAAGGCTATAGCCCACCCCCTTTTTGGGCATTTTTCCGCAGGACGAACTTGGCGCCAAGGGGTTCGGCTGCTATTTCTTGGGCGCGGCTGTGCCCGCGGCCTATTTTTGTCACGGGGAGGGGGTGGGCAATGTGTCGGCCCATTCCGAGGAAGGGGGATGAACTTTGCCGGCCCCACGCCCAAAGGCTATTGTACACCCATTTTTTGGGCATTTTGACGCAGGACGAACTTTGCGCCAAGGGGTTCGGCGGCTCTTTTTTGGGCGCGGCTGTGCCCGCGGCCTATTTTTGGCGCGGGGAGGGGGTGGGCAAAGTCTTGGCCAATTCCGAAGAAGGCGGATGAAGTTTTCCGGCCCCACGCCCAAAGTCTATAGCACACCCCTTTTTTGGGCATTTTGCCATAGGACGAACTTGGTGCCAAGGGGTTCGGCTGCTCTTTTTTGGGCGCGGCTGTGCCCGCGTCCTATTTTTGTCACGGGGAGTGGGTGGCCAAAGTCTCGGCCCATTCCGAGGAAGGCGGACGAAGTTCGCTGGCCTCACGCCCAAAGGCTATAGCACACCTCTTTTTGGGCATTTTGCCGCAGGACGAACTTGGTGCCAAGTGGTTCGGCTGCTCTTTTTTGGGCGCGACTGTGCCCGCGGCCTATTTTTGTCACGGAGAGGGGATGGTTAAAGTCTCGGCCCATTCTGAGGAAGGCGGACGAAGTGCGCCGGCCCCACGCCCAAAGGCAGTAGCACACCCCTTTTTTGGGCATTTTGCCGCAGGACGAATTTGGCGGTCAGGGGTTCGGCTGCTCTTTTTTGGGCGCGGCTGTGCCCGCGGCCTCCCATTTTGGGCATTTTTCCGCAGGACGAACAAGGTGCCAAGGGGTTCGGCTGCTCTTTTTTGGGCGCGGCTGTGCCCGCGGCCTATTTTTGTCACGGGGAGGGGGTGGGAAAAGTCTCGGCCCATTCCGAGGAAGGCGGATGAACTTTGCGGCCCACGCCCCAAGGCTATAGCACACCCCTTTTTTGGGGATTTTGCCGCAGGACGAACATGCCGCCAAGGGGTTTGGCTGCTGTTTTTTGGGCGCGGCTGCGACCGCGGCCTATTTTTGTAGCGGGGAGGGGGTGGCCAAAGTCTCGGCCCATTTCGGGGAAGGCGGACGAAGTACGCCGGCCCCACGCCCAAGGGCTATAGCACACCCCTTTTTTGGGCATTTTTCCGCAGGACGACCTTGGCGCCAAGGGGTTCGGCTGCTCTTTTTTGGGTGCGGCTATGCCCGCGGCCTATTTTTGTGGTGGGGAGGGGGTGGGAAAACTCTCGGCCCATTCCTAGTCCGGCGGACGAAGTTCGCCAGCCCCGCGCCCCAAGGCTATGGCCCACCCCCTTTTTGGGCATTTTTCCGCAGGACGAACTTGGCGCCAAGGGGTTCGGCTCTCTTTTTTGGGCGCGGCTGTGCCCGCGGCCTATTTTTGTCGTGGGGAGGGGGTGGGCAAAGTCTCAGCCCATTCCGAATCCGGCGGACAAAGTTCGCCCGCCCCACGCCCGAAGGCTATAGCCCACCCCTTTTTTGGGCATTTTTCCGCAGGACGAACTTGGCGCCAAGGGGTTTGGCAGCTCTTTTTTGGGCGCGGCTGTGCCCGCGGCCTATTTTTGTCGCGGGGAGGGGGTGGGCAATGTCTCGGCCCATTCCGAGTCCGGCGGATGAAGTTCGGCAGCCCCACGCCCCAAGGCTATAGCCCACCCCCTTTTTGGGCATTTTTCCGCAGGACGAACTTGGTGCCAAGAGGTTTGGCTGCTCTTTTTTGGGCGCGGCCGTGCCCGCGGCCTATTTTTGTCGTGGGGAGGGGGTGGGAAAAGTCTCGGCCCATTCCGAGTCCGGCGGACGAAAGTCGCCAGCCATAGCCCCAAGGCTATCGCCCACCCCCTTTTTGGGCATTTTCCCGGAGGACGAACTTGGCGCCAAGGGGTTCGGCTCTCCATTTTTGGGCGTGGCTGTGCCCGCGGCCTATTTTTCTTGCGGGGAGGGGGTTGGAAAACTCTCGGCCCATTCGGAGTCCGGCGGACAAAGTTCGCCCGCCCCACGCCCCAAGGCTATAGCGCACCCCCTTTTTTGTCATTTTTCCGCAGGACGAACTTGGCGCCACGGGGTTCGGCTGCTCTTTTCGGGGCGCGGTACAACGGCCTATTTTTGTCGCGGGGAAGGGGTGGGCAATGTCTCGGCCCATTCCGAGGAAGGCGGATGAAGTTCGCTAGCCCCACGCCCCAAGGCTATAGCCCACCCATTTTTTTGGGCATTTTTCCGCAGGACGAACTTGGCGCCAAGGGGTTCGGCTCTCTTTTTTGGGCGTGGCTGTGCCCGCGGCCTATTTTTGTCGAGGGGAGGGGGTGGGCAAAGTCTCGGCCCATTCCGAGTCCGGCGGACGAAGTTTGCCAGCCCCACGCCCCAAGGCTATAGCCCAGCCCCTTTTTGGGCATTTTTCCGCAGGACGAACTTGGCTCCAAGGGGTTCGGCTGCTCTTTTTTGGGCGCGGCTGTGCCCGCGGCCTATTTTTGTCGCGGGGACGGGTGGGAAAAGTCTCGGCCCATTCGGAGTCCGGCGGACGAAGTTCGCCCGCCCCACGCCCCAAGGTTATAGCCCACCCCCTTTTTTGGACATTTTTCAGCAGGATAAACTTGGCGCCAAGGGGTTCGGCTACTCTTTTTTGGGCGCGGCTGTGCCCGCGGTCTATTTGTTTCGCGGGGAGGGTGTGGGAAAAGTGTCGGCCCATTCCGAGTCCGGCGGACGAACTTCGGCAGCCCAACGCCCCAAGGCTATAGTACACCCCTTTTTTGGGCTTTTTTCTGCAGGAAGAACTTGGCGCCAAGGGGTTCGGCTGCTCTTTTTTGGGCGCGGCTGTCCCCGCGGCCTATTTTTGTCGTGGGGACGGGTGGGAAAAGTCTCGGCGCATTCCGAGTCCAGCGGACGAATATCGGCAGCCCCACGCCCCAAGGCTATAGTACACCCCTTTTTTGGGCTTTTTTCCGCAGGACGAACATGGCGCCAAGGGGTTCGACTGCTGTTTTTTGGGCGCGGCTGTCCCCGTGGCCTATTTTTGTCGTGGGGAGGGGTGGTCAAAGTCTCGGCCCATTCCGAGTCCGGCGGACGAACTCCGGCGGCCCCACGCCCCAAGGCTATAGCACTCTTCTTTCTTAGGCATTTTTCCGCAGGACGAACTTGGCGCCAATGGGTTCGGCTGCTCTTTTTTGGGCGAGGCTGTGCCCGCGGCCTATTTCTGTCGTGGGGAGGGGGTGGCCAAAGTCTCAGCCCATTCCGAGGAAGGCGGACGAAGTGCGCCGGCCCCACGCACAAAGGCTATAGCACGCCCCTTTTTTGGGCATTTTTCCGCTGGACGAACTTGGCGCCAAGGGGGTCGGCCGCTATTTTTTGGGTGCGGCTGTGCCCGCGGCCTATTTTTGTCGCGGGGAGGGGGTGGGCAAAGCCTCGGCCCATTCCGAGTTTAGCGGTCGAAGTTTGCCAGCCGCACGCCCCAAGGCTATAGCCCACCCCTTTTTTGGACATTTTTCCGCAGGACGAACTTGGTGCCAAGGGGTTCGGCTGCTCTTTTTTGGGCGCAGCTGTGCCCGCGGCCTATTTTTGTCGCGGGGAGGGGGTGGGAAAAGTCTCGGCCCATTCCGAGTCCAGCGGACGAATTTCGGCAGCCCCACGCCCCAAGGCTATAGTTCACCCCATTTTTGGGCTTTTTTCCGCAGGACGAACCTGGCGCCAAGGGGTTCGACTACTCTTTTTTGGGCGCGGCTGTGCCCGCTGCCTATTTTTGGCGCGGCGAGGGGTGGTCAAAGTCTCGGCCCATTCCGAGTCCGGCGGACGAACTCCGGCAGCCCCATGCCCCAAGGCTATAGCACACCTCTTTTTTATGCATTTTTCCGCAGGACGAACTTGGCGCCAAGGGGTTCAGCTGCTCTTTTTTGGGCGAGGCTGTGCCCGCGGCCTATTTCTGTCGTGGGGAGGGGGTGGCCAAAGTCTCAGCCCATTCCGGGG
Organism: Citrus glauca; assembly: GCA_029633175.1. NCBI lineage: Eukaryota > Viridiplantae > Streptophyta > Magnoliopsida > Sapindales > Rutaceae > Citrus > Citrus glauca. The sequence continues at coordinate 979,318 of JAQOOD010000022.1, forward strand.
AAGGCGGACGAAGTGCGCCGGCCCCACGCCCAAAGGCTATAGCACACCCCTTTTTTGGGCATTTTTCCGCAGGACGAACTTGGCGCCAAGGGGTTCGGCTGCTCTTTTCTGGGCGCGGCTGTGCCCACGGCCTATTTTTGTCACGGGGAGGGGGTGGGAAAAGTCTCGGCCCATTCCGAGTCCAGCGGACGAACATCGGCCGCCCCACGCCCCAAGGCTATAGTACACCCCTTTTTTGGGCATTTTTCCGCAGGACGAACTTGGCGCCAAGGGGTTCGACTGCGCTTTTTTGGGCGCGGCTGTGCCCGCGGCCTATTGTTGGCGGGGGGAGGATGTTGGCAAAGTCCCGGCCCATTCCGAGGAAGGCGGAGGAAGTTTGCCGGCCCCACGCACATAGGCTATAGCACACCCTTTTTTTGTGCATTTTTCCGCAGGACGAACATGGCGCCAAGGGGTTCGGCTGCTCTTTTTTGGGCGCGGCTGTGCCCGCGGCCTATTTTTGTCGCGGGGAGGTGGTGGGCAAAGTCTCGGCCCATTCCGAGTCCGGCGGACTGACGAAGTTTGCCAGCCTCACGCCCCAAGGATATAGCCCACCCCTTTTTTGGGCATTTTTCCGCAGGACGAACTTGGCGCCAAGGGGTTCGGCTGCTCTTTTTTGGGCGCGGCTGTGCCAGTGGCCTATTTTTGTCACGGGGATGGGGTGGGCAAAGTCACGGCCCATTCCGAGTCCGGCGGACGTAGTTCGCCTGGCCCTCGCCCCAAGGCTATAACCCACCCCCTTTTTGGGCATTTTTCCGCAGGTCGAACTTGGCGCCAAGGGGTTCGGCTGCTCTTTTTTGGGCGCGGCTGTGGCCGTTACCTATTTTTGTCGTGGGGAGGGGATGGGCAATGCCTCGGCCCATTCTGAGTCCGGCGGACGAAGTTCGCCCGCCCCACGCCACAACGCTATAACCCACCCCCTTTTTGGGCATTTTTCCGCAGGACAAACATGGCGCCAAGGGGTTCGGCTGCTCTTTTTTGGGCCCGGCTGTGCCCGCGGCCTATTTTTGTCGCGGGGAGGGGGTGGCCAAAGTCTCGGCCCATTCCGAGGAAGGCAGACGAAGTTCGCCGGCCCCACGCCCAAAGGCTATAGCACACCTCTTTTTGGGCATTTTGCCGCAGGACGAACTTGGGCCCAAGGGGTTCGGCTGCTCTTTTGTGGGCGCGGCTGTGCCCGCGTCTTATTTTTGTCGCGGGGAGGGGGTGGGCAAAGTCTCGGTCCATTCTGAGTCCGGCAGACGAAGTTCGCAAGCGCCATGCCCAAAGGCTATAGCACACCCCTTTTTTGGGCATTTTCCCACAGGACGAACTTGGCGCCAAGGGGTTCGGCTACTCTTTTTTGGGCGCGGCTGTGCCCGCGGCCTATTTTTGTCGCGGGGAGGGGGTGGCCAAAGTCTCGGCCCATTCCGAGGAAGGCAGACGAAGTTCGCCGGCCCCACGCCCAAAGGCTATAGCACACCCCTTTTTGGGCATTTTTTTGCAGGACGAACTTGGCGCCAAGGGGTTCGGCTGTCCTTTTTTGGGCACGGCTGTGCCCTTGACCTATTTTTTGCATGGGAGGGGGTGGGCAAAGTCTCGGCCCATTCCGGGGAAGGGGGATGAACTTTGCCGGCCCCACGCCCAAAGGCTATAGCACACCTATTTTTTGGGCATTTTGCCGTAGGACGAACTTGGGGCCAAGGGGTTCGGCTGCTCTTTTTTGGGCGCGGCTGTGTCCGCGGCCTTTTTTTGTCACGGGGAGGGGGTGGACGATGTCTCGGCCCATTCCGAGGAAGGCAGACGAAGTGCGCCGGCCCCACGCCCAAAGGCTATAGCACACCCCTTTTTTGGGCATTTTTCCGCAGGACGAACTTGGTGCGAAGGGGTTCCGCTGCTCTTTTTTGGGCGTGGCTGTGCCCGCAGCCTATTTTAGTCGCGCGGAGGGGGTGGTCAATGGCTCGGCCCATTCCGAGTCTGGCGGACGAAGTTCGCCTGCCCCACGCACCAAGGCTATAGCCCACCCCCTTTTTGGGCATTTTTTCGCAGGAGGAACTTGGCGCCTAGGGGTTCGGCAACTCTTTTTTGGGCGCGGCTGTGCCGGCAGTCTACTTTTGTCGCGGGGAGGGGGTGGACAAAGTGTCGGCCCATTCCAAGTCCGGCGGACGATGTTCGCCCGCCCCACGCCCCAAGGCTATAGCCCACCCCTTTATTGGGCATTTTTCCGCAGGACGAAGTTTGCGCCAAGTGGTTCGGCTGCTCTTTTTTGGGCGCGGCTGTGCCCGTGGCCTTTTTTTGTCGCGGGGAGGGGGTGGGCAAAGTCTCGGTCCATTCCGAGTTCGGCGGACGATGTTCGCCCGCCCCACGCCCCAAGGCTATAGCCCACCCCCTATTTGGGCATTTTTCGGCAGGACGAACTTGGCGCAAAGGCGTTCGGCTACTCTTTTTTGGGCGCGGCTGTGCCAGCGGCCTATATTTGTCGCGGGGAGTGGGTGACGAAAGTCTCGGCCCATTCCGAGTCCGGCGGACGAAGTTCGCCCGCCCCACACCCCAAGGCTATAGCCCACCCCCTTTTTGGGCATTTTTCGGCAGGACGAACTTGGCGCCAAGGGGTTCGGCTGCTCGGTTTTCGGCGCGGCTGTGCCCGGGGCCTATTTTTGTCGCGTGGAGGGGGTGGACGAAGTCTCGGCCCATTTCGAGTCCGGCGGACGAAGTTCGCCAGCCCAACACACCAAGGCTATAGCCCACCCCTTTTTTGGGCATTTTTCCGCCGGACGAACTTGGCGCCAAGGGGTTCGGCTGCTCTTTCTTCGGCGCGGCGGAGCCCGCGGCCTATTTTTGGCGCGGGGAGGGGGTGGCCAAAGTCTCAGCCCGTTCTGAGGAAGGGGGATGAACTTTGCCGGCCCCACGCCCTAAGGCTATAGCCCACCCCCTGTTTGGGCATTTTTCCGCAGGACGAACTTGGGGCCAAGGGGTTTGGCTGCCCTATTTTTGGGCGCGGCTGTGCCCACGGCCTACTTTTGTCGCGGGGAGGGGGTGGACAAAGTGTCGGCCCATTCCAAGTCCGGCGGACGATGTGCGCCTGCCCCACGCCCCAAGGCTATAGCCCACCCCTTTTTTGGGCATTTTTCCGCAGGACGAAGTTTGCGCCAAGGGGTTCGGCTGCCCTTTTTGGGGCGCGGCTGTGCCTGTGGCCTATATTTGTCGTGGGGAGGGGGTGGGGAAAGTCTCGGCCCATTCCGAGTGCGGCGGACGAAGTTCGCCCGCCCCACGCCCCAAGGCTATAGCCCACCCCCTTTTTGGGCATTTTTCCGCAGGACGAACTTGGCGCCAAGGGGTTCGGCTGCTCTGTTTTGGGCGCGGTTGTGCCCGCGGCCTATGTTTGTCGCGTGGAGGGTGTGGACAAAGTCTCGGCCCATTCCGAGTCCGGCGGACGAAGTTCGCCAGCCCAACACACCAAGGCTATAGGCCACCCCTTTTTTGGGCATTTTTCCGCAGGACGAACTTGGCGCCAAGGGGTTCGGCTGCTCTTTTTTGGGCGCGGCGGAGCCCGCGGCCTATTTTTGGCGCGGGGAGCGGGTAGCCAAAGTCTTGGCCCATTCTGAGGAAGGGGGATGAACTTTGCCGGCCCCACCCCCAAAGGCTATAGCACACCCCTTTTTTGGGCATTTTTCCGCAGGACGAACTTGGGGCCAAGGGGTTCGGCTGCTCTTTTTTGGGCGCGGCTGTGCCCGCGGTCTATTTTTGTCGCGGGGAAGGGGTGGGCAAAGTCTCGACCCATTCCGAGTCCGGCGGACGAACATCGGCAGCCCCACGCCCCAAGGCGATATCACACCCCTTTTTTGGGTATTTTTCCGCAGGACGAACTTGGTGCCAAGAGTTTCGACTGCTCTTTTTTTGGCGCGGCTGTGCCCGTGGCCTATTTTTGTCACGGAGAGGCGATGGGCATAGTCTGGGCCATTCCGAGTCCGGCGGACGAAGTGCGCCAGCCCCACGCCCCAAGGCTATAGCCCACCCCCTTTTTGGGCATTCTTCCGTAGGACGAACTTGGCGCCAAGGGGTTCGACTATTCTTTTTTGGGCGAGGCTGTACCCGCGGCCTATTTTTGTCGTGGGGAGGGGGTGGGGAAAGTCTCGGCCCACTCCGAGTCTGGCGGACGAAGTTCGCCCGCCCCACGCCCCATGGCTATAGCCCACCCCTTTTTTGGGCATTTATCCGCAGGATGAACTTGGCGCCAAGGGGTTCGGCTGCTCTTTTTTGGGCGCGGCTGTGCTCGCAGCCTATTTTTGTCACGGAGAGGGGGTGGGCATAATCTGGGCCATTCCGAGTCCGGCGGACGAAGTTCGCAAGCCCCACGCCCCAAGGCCATAGCCCACCCCCTTTTTGGGCATTTTTTCGAAGGACGAACTTGGCGCCAAGGGGTTCGGCTGCTCTTTTTTGGGCGCAGCGGAGCCCGCGGCCTATTTTTGGCGCGGGGAGGGGGTGGCCAAAGTCTCGTCCTATTCTGTGGAAGGGGGATGAACTTTGCCGGCCCCACGCCCAAAGGCTATAGGACACCCCTTTTTTGGGCATTTTTCCGCAGGACGAACTTGGTGCCAAGGGGTTTGGCGGCTCCTTTTTGGGCGCGTCTGTGCCCGTGGCCTATTTTTATCGCGGGGAGGGGGTGGGCAACGCCTTGGCCCATTCCGAGTCTGGCGAACGAAGTTCGCCAGCCCCACGCCCCAAGGCTATAGCCAACCCCCTTTTTGGGCATTTTTCCGCGGGACGAATTTGGCGCTAAGGGGTTCGTCTGCTCTTTTTCGGGCGCGGCTGCGCCCGCGTCCTATTTTTGTCACGGGGAGGGTGTGGTCAATGTCTCGGCACATTCCGAGTCCGGCGGACGTAGTTCGCCTGCCCCACGCCCCAAGGCTATATCCCACCCCCTTCTTGGGCATTTTTCCGCAGGACGAACTTGGCGCCAAGGGGTTCGGCTGCTCTTTTTTGGGCGCGGCTGTGCCAGTGGCCTATTTTTGTCACGGGGAGGGGGTGGGCAAAGTCTCGGCCCATTCCGAGTCCGGCGGACGTAGTTCGCCTGGCCGTCGCCCCAAGGCTATAACCCACCCCCTTTTTGGGCATTTTTCCGCAGGTCGAACTTGGCGCCAAGGGGTTCGGCTGCTCTTTTTTGGGCGCGGCTGTGGCCGTGGCCTATTTTTGTCACGGGGAGGGGGTGGGCAATGCCTCGGCCCATTCTGAGTCCGGCGGACGAAGTTCGCCAGCCCCACGCCACAACGCTATAACCCACCCCCTTTTTGGGCATTTTTCCGCAGGACAAACATGGCGCCAAGGGGTTCGGCAGCTCTTTTTTGGGCCCGGCTGTGCCCGCGGCCTTTTTTTGTCGCGGGGAGGGGGTGGCCAAAGTCTCGGCCCATTCCGAGGAAGGCAGACGAAGTTCGCCGGCCCCACGCCCAAAGGCTATAGCACACCTCTTTTTGGGCATTTTGCCGCAGGACGAACTTGGCCCCAAGGGGTTCGGCTGCTCTTTTGTGGGCGCGGCTGTGCCCGCGGCTTATTTTTGTCGCGGGGAGGGGGTGGGCAAAGTCTCGGTCCATTCTGAGTCCGGCGGACGAAGTTCGCAAGCCCCACGCCCAAAGGCTATAGCACACCCCTTTTTTGGGCATTTTCCCACAGGTCGAACTTGGCGCCAAGGGGTTCGGCTGCTCTTTTTTGGGCACGGCGGTGCCCGCGGCCTATTTTTGTCGCGGGGAGGGGGTGGCCAAAGTCTCGGCCGATTCCGAGGAAGGCAGACGAAGTGCGCCGGCCCCACGCCCAAAGGCTATAGCACACCCCTTTTTTGGGCATTTTTCCGCAGGACGAACTTGGTGCGAAGGGGTTCCGCTGCTCTTTTTTGGGCGCGGCTGTGCCCGCGGCCTATTTTTGTCGCGGGGAGGGGGTGGCCAAAGTCCCGGCCCATTCCGAGGAAGGCAGATGATGTTCGCCGGCCACACGCCGAAAGGCTATAGCACATCCCTTTTTTGGGCATTTTTCCGCAGGACGAAATTGGCGCCAAGGGGTTCGGCTGCTATTTTTTGGGCGCGGCTGTGCCCGCGGCCTATTTTTGTCGCGGGGAGGGGGTGGGCAAAGCCTCGGCCCATTCCGAGTCCGGCGGACGAAGTTCGCCAGCCCCACGCCCAAAGGCTAGAGCACACCCCTTTTTTGGGCATTTTGCCGCAGGCGAACTTGGTGCCAGGGGGATCGGCTGCTCTTTTTTGGGCGCGGCTGTGTGCGCGGCCAATTTTTGTCGCGGGGAGGGGGTGGCCAAGGTCTCGGCCCATTCCGAGGAAGGCAAACGAAGTTCGCCGGCCCCACACCCAAAGGCTATAGCACACCCCATTTTTGGGCATTTTTCCGCAGGACGAACTTGGTGCCAAGGGGTTCGGCCGCTCTTTTTTGGGTGAGGCTGTGCCCGCGGCCTATTTTTGTCGCGGGGAGGGGGTGGGCAAAGTCTTGGCTCATTCCGAGCCCGGCTGACGAAGTTCGCCAGCCCCACGCCCCAAGGCTATAGCCCACCCCTTTTTTGGGCATTTTTCCGCAGGATGAACTTGACGCGAAGGGGTTCGGCTGCTATTTTTTGGGCGCGGCTGCGCCCGCTGCCTATTTTTGTCGCGGGGAGGGGGTGGGGGGTAAAGTCTCGGCCCATTCCGAGGAAGGGGGATGAACTTTGCCGGCCCCACGCCCAAAGGCTATAGCATACCCATTTTTTGGGCATTTTGCCGCAGGACGAACTTGGCGCCAAGGGGTTCGGCCGCTCTTTTTAGGGTGAGGCTGTGTCCGCAGCCTATTTTTGTCGCGGGGAGGGGGTGGGTAAAGTCTCGGTCCATTCTGAGTCCGGCGGACGAAGTTCGCCAGCCCCACGCCCAAAGGCTATAGCACACTCCCTTTTTGGGCATTTTGCCTCAGGACGAACTTGGCGCCAAGGAGTTCGGCTGCTCTTTTTTGTCATAGCTGTGCCCGCGGCCTATTTTTGTCGCGGGGAGGGGGTGGCCAAAGTCTCCGCCCATTCCGAGTCCGGCAGACGAAGTTCGCCAGCCCCACGCCGCAAGGCTATAGCCCACCCCCCTTTTTTGGCATTTTTCTGCTGGACGAACTTGGCGCCAAGGGGTTCGGCTCCTCTTTTTTGGGCGCGGCTGTGCCCGCGGCCTATTTCTGTCACGGGGAGGGGCTGGGAAAAGTCTCGGCCCATTCCGAGTCCGGCGGACGAAGTGCGCCGGCCTTCCGCCCCTAGGCTATAGCCCACCCCCTTCTGGGCATTTTTCCGCTGGACGAACTTGGCGCCAAGGGGTTCGGCTGCCCTTGTTGGGCGCAGCTATGACCGCGGCCTATTTTTGTCGCGCGGAGGGGGTGGGCAAAGTCTCGGCCCATTCCGAGTCCGGCGGACGAAGTTCGCCCGCCCCACGCCCCAAGGCTATAGCCCACCCCTTTTTTGGGCATTTTCCCGCAAGACGAACTTGGCGCCAAGGGGTTCGGCTGCTCTTTTTTGGGCGCGGCTGTGTCCGCGGCCTATTTTTGTCATGGGGAGGGGGTGGACAAAGTCTCTGCCCATTCCGAGGAAGGCAGACGAAGTGCGCCGGCCCCACGCCCAAAGGCTATAGCACACCCCTTTTTTGGTCATTTTTCCTCAGGACGAACTTGGCGCCAAGGGGTTCTGCTGCTCTTTTTTGGGCTCGGCTGTGCCCGCGGCCTATTTTTGTCGTGGGGAGGGGGTGGGCAAAGTCTCGGTCCATTCTGAGTCCGGCGGATGAAGTTCGCCAGCCCCACGCCCCAAGGCTATAGGCCACCCCTTTTTTGGGATTTTTCAGCCGGACGAACTTGACGCCAAGGGGTTGGGCTGCTATTTTTTGCGCGCGGCAGTGCCCGCGGCGTACTTTTGTCGAGGGGAGGGGGTGGGCAAAGTCTTGGCCCATTCCGAGGAAGGCAGATGAAGTTCGCCGGCCACACGGCCAAAGGCTATAGCACATCCCTTTTTTGGGCATTTTTCCGCAGGACGAACTTGGCGCCAAGGGGTTCGGCTGCTCTTTTTTGGGCGCGGCTGTGCCCACGGCCTATTTTTGGCGCGGGGAGGGGGTGGGCAATGTCTCGGCCCATTCTGAGGAAGGGGGATGAACTTTGCCGGCCCCACGCCCAAAGGCTATAGCACACCCATTTTTTGGGCATTTTGCCGCAGGACGAACTTGGCGCCAAGGGGTTCGGCTGCTCTTTTTTGGGCGAGGCTGTGCCCGCGGCCTATTTTTGTCGCGGGGAGAGGGTGGGCAAAGTCTCGGCCCATTCTGAGGAAGGCAGATGAAGTTCGCCGGCCACACGCCCAAAGGCTATAGCACATCCCTTTTTTGGGCATTTTTCCGCAGGACGAACTTGGCGCCAAGGGGTTCGGCTGCTCTTTTTTGGGCGCGGCTGTGCCCGCGGCCTATTTTTGTCGCAGGGAGGGGGTGGGCAAAGTCTCAGTCCATTCTGAGTCCGGCGGACGAAGTTCGCCAGCCCCATGCCCAAAGGCTATAGCACACCCCTTTTTTGGGCATTTTGCCGCAGGACGAACTTGGCGCCAAGGGGTTCGGCCGCTCTTTTTTGAGTACGGCTGTGCCCGCGGCTTATTTTTGTCGCAGGGAGGGGGTGGGCAAAGTCTCAGTCCATTCTGAGTCCGGCGGACGAAGTTCGCCAGCCCCACGCCCAAAGGCTATAGCACACCCCTTTTTTGGGCATTTTGCCGCAGGACGAACTTGGCGCCAAGGGGTTCGGCCGCTCTTTTTTGAGTACGGCTGTGCCCACGGCCTATTTTTGGTGCGGGGAGGGGGTGGGCAAAGTCCCGTCCCATTCCGAGGAAGGGGGATGAACTTTGCCGGCCCCACGCCCAAAGGCTATAGCACACCCATTTTTGGGCATTTTACCGCAGGACGAACTTGGCGCTAAGGGGTTCGGCTGCTCTTTTTTGGGCGAGGCTGTGCCCGCGGCCTATTTTTGTCGCGGGGAGAGGGTGGGCAAAGTCTCGGCCCATTCTGAGTTGCGAACTTCGTCTGCCTTCCTCGGAACAGGCCGAGACTTTGCCCACCCCCTTCCCGCGATAAAAATAAGCCAAGGGCGCAGCTGTGCCCAAAAAAGAGCAGCCGAACCCCTTGGCGCCAAGTTCGTCCTGCGGAAAAATGCCCAAAAAGGGGATGGGCTATAGCCTTGGGGCGGGGGGGCGGGCGAACATCGTCTGCCGGACTCGGAATGGGCCAAGAACCTGACCACCCCCTCCCCGCAACAAAAATAGGCCGCGGGCACAGCCGCGCCCAAAAAACAGCAGCCGAACTCCTTGGCGCCAAGTTCGTCGTGCGGAAAAATGCCCAAAAAGGGGATAGTCTATAGGCTTGGGGCGTGGGGCTGGCGAACTTCGTCCGCCGAACTCGAAATGGGCCGAGCCATTGAACACCCCCTCCCCGCGACAAAAATAGGCCGCGGGCACAGCCGCGCACAAAAAAGAGCAGCCGAACCCCTTGGCCTTAAGTTTCGTCCTGCGGAAAAATGCCGAAAAAAGGGGTGGGCTATAGCCTTGGGGCGTGGGGCTGGCGCACTTCGTCCGCCGGACTCGGAATGGGCAGAGACTTTGCCCACCCCCTCCCCGCGAAAAAAATAGGCCGCGGCCACGGCCGCACCAAAAAAAGAGCAGCCGAACCCCTTGGCGCCAAGTTCGACATGCGGATAAATGCCCATAAAAGGCGTGAGCTATAGCCTTTGGGCGTGGGGCCGGCGAACTTCGTCCACCATCTTCGGAATGGGCTGAGACTTTGGCCACCCCCTCCCTGCACCAAAAATAGACCGTGTGCACAGCCGCGCCCAAAAAAGAGCAACCGAACCCCTTGGCGCCAAGTTCGTCCTGCGGAAAGATGCCCAAAAAAGGGATGTGCTATAGCCTTGGGGCGTGGGGCTGGCGAACATCGTCCGCCGGACTCGGAATGGGCCGAGACTTCTCCCACCCGCTCCCCTCGACAAAAATAGGCCGCGGGCACAGCCGCGCCCAAAAAAGAGCAGCCGAACCCCTTGGCGCCAAGTTCGACCTGCGGAAAAATGCACAAAAAAGGCGTGTGCTACAGCCTTTGGGTGTGGGGCCGGCGCACTTCGTCCGCCTTCCTCGGAATGGGCCGAGCCTGTGGCCACCCCCTCCCCGCGACAAAACTAGGCCGCGGGCACAGCCGCGCTAAAAAAAAAGCAGCCGAACCCCTTGGCACCAAGTTCGACCTGCGGAGAAATGTCTAAAAAAGGGGTGTGCTATAGCCTTTGGGAGTGGGGCCGGTGAACTTCGTCTGCCTTCATCGGAATGGGCCGAGACTTTGCCCACCCCTTCCCAATGACAAAAATAGGCTGTGGGCAGAGCCGCGCCAAAAAAAGAGCAGCCGAACCCCTTGGTGCAAAGTTCGTGCTGCGGAAAAATGCCCAAAAAGGGGGTGGGCTATAGCCTTGGGGTGTGGGGCCGGTGAACTTCGTCCGGCGGACTCGGAATGGGCCGAGACTTTGCCCACCCCCTCTCCGCAAAACAAATAGGCCGCGGGCACAGCCGCGCCCAAAAAAAGAGCAGCCGAACCCCTTGGCGCCAAGTTCGACCTGCGGATAAATGCCCAAAAAGGAGGTGGGCTATAGCCTTGGGGCGTGGGGATGGCGAACTTCGTCCGCCGGATTCGGAATGGGCCGAGACTTTGCCGACCCCCTCCCCGTGAAAAAATAGGCCGAGGGCACAGCCGCGCCCAAAAAAGAGGGGCCAAACCCCTTGGCGCCATGTTCGTCCTACGGAAAAATGCCCAAAAAGGAGGTGGGCTATAGCCTTGGGGTGTGGGGATGGCGAACTTCGTCCGCCGGATTCGGAATGGGCCGAGACTTTCCCGACCCTCTCCCCGTGACAAAATAGGCCGCGGGCACAGCCGCGCCCAAAAAAGAGCAGCCGGACCCCTTGGCGCCAAGTTCGTCCTGCAGAAAAATGCCGAAAAAAGGGGTGGGCTATAGCCTTGCGGCGTGGGGCAGGCGAACTTCGTCCGCCGGACTCGGAATGGGCCGAGACTTTACCCACCCCATCCCCATGACAAAACTAGGCCGCGGGCACAGCCGTGCCATAAAAAGAGCAGCCGAACCCCTTGGCGCCAAGTTCGACCTGCGGAAAAATGTCCAAAAAAGGGTTGTGCTATAGCCATTGGGCGTGGGGCCGGCGAACTTCGTCCGCCTTCGTCGGAATGGGCCGAGACTTTGGCCACCCCCTCCCCACGACAAAAATAGGCCGCGGGCAGAGCCGCGCCAAAAAAAGAGCAGCCGAACCCCTTGGTGCCAAGTTCGTCCTGCGGAAAAATGCCCAAAAACGGGGTGGGCTATAGCCTTGGGGGTGGGGCTGGCGAACTTCGTCCGCCGGATTCGGAATGGGCCGAGACTTTGCCCACCCCCTCCCCGTGACAAAATAGGCCGCGGGCACAGCCGCGCCCAAAAAGAGCTGCCGAACCCCTTGGCGCCAAGTTCGTCCTGTGGAAAAATGGCCAAAAAGGAGGTGGGCTATAGCCTTGGGGCGTGGGGCTGCCGGAGTTCGTCCGCCGGACTCGAAATGGGTCAAGCCTTTGAACACCGCCTCCCCGCGACAAAAATAGGCCGCGGGCACAGCCGCGCCCAAAAAAGAGCAGCCGAACCCCTTGGCGCCAAGTTCGTCCTGCAGAAAAAATGCCGAAAAAAGGGGTGGGCTATAGCCTTGGGGCGTGGGGCTGGCGAACTTCGTCCGCCGGACTCGGAATGGACCGAGACTTTAACCACCCCCTCCCCGCGACAAAAATAGGCCGCGGGCACAGCCGCGCCAAAAAAAGAGCAGCCGAACCCCTTGGCGCCAAGTTCGACCTGCGGAAAAATGTCCAAAAAAGGGCTGTGCTATAGCCATTGGGCGTGGGGCCGGCGCACTTCGTCCGCCTTCCTCGGAATGGGCTGAGACTTTGGGCACCCCCTCCCTGCACCAAAAATAGACCGTGTGCACAGCCGCGCCCAAAAAAGAGCAACCGAACCCCTTGGCGCCAAGTTCGTCCTGCGGAAAAATGCCCAAAAAAGGGGTGTGCTATAGCCTTGGGGCGTGGGGCTGGCGGACATCCTCCGCCGCTCTCAGAATGGGCCGAGACATTTCCCACCCCCTCCCCGCAACAAAAATAGGCCGCGGGCACAGCCGCGCCCATAAAAGAGCTGCTGAACCCCTTTGCACCAAGTTCGACCTGCGGAAAAATGTCTAAAAAAGGGGTGTGCTATAGCCTTTGGGGGTGGGGCCGGTGAACTTCGTCTGCCTTCATCGGAATGGGCCGAGACATTTCCCACCCCCTCCCCGCGACAAAAATAGGCCGCAGGCACAGCCGCGCCCAAAAAAGAGCAGCCGAACCCCCTGGCGCCAAGTTCGTCTTGCGGAAAAATGCCAAAAAAAGGGGTGGGCTATATCCTTGCGGCGTGGGGCTGGCGAACTTTGTCCGCCTTCCTCGGAATAGGCCGAGACTTTGCCCACCCCCTCCACATGACAAAAATAGGCCGCGGGAACAGCCGCACCCAAAAAAGATCAGCCAAACCCCTTGGCGCCAAGTTCGTCCTGCGGAAAAATGCCCAAAAAGTGGGTGGGCTATAGCCTTGGGGCGTGGGGCTGCCGGAGCTCATCCGCCGGACTGGGAATGTGCCGAGACTTTGCCCACCCCCTTCACGCGACAAAAATAGGCCGCGGGCACAGCCGCACCCAAAAAAGAGCAGCCAAACCCCTTGGCGCCAAGTTCGTCCTGCGGAAAAATGCCCAAAAAGGGGGTGGGCTATAGCCTTGGGGAGTGGGGCTGCCGGAGTTCGTCCGCCGGACTCGGAATGTGCCGAGACTTTGCCCACCCCCTCCCCGCGACAAAAATAGGCCGCAGTCACAGCCGCGCCAAAAAAAGAGCAGCCGAACCCCTTGGCGCCAAGTTCGACCTGCGGATAAATGCCCAAAAAGGAGGTGGGCTATAGCCTTGGGGCGTGGGGATGGCGAACTTCGTCCGCCGGATTCGGAATGGGCCGAGACTTTGCCGACCCCCTCCCCGTGACAAAATAGGCCACGGGCACAGCCGCGCCCAAAAAAGAGTAGCCGAACCCCTTGGCGCCAAGTTCGACCTGCGGAAAAATGCCCAAAAAAGGCGTGTGCTACAGCGTTTGGGCGTGGGGCCGGCGCACTTCGTCCGCCTTCCTCGGAATGGGCCGAGGCTGTGGCAACCCCCTCCCCGTGACAAAACTAGGCCGCGGGCAACGCCGCGCCAAAAAAAAAGAAGCCGAACCCCTTGGCACCAAGTTCGACCTGCGGAAAAATGTCTAAAAAAGGGGTGTGCTATAGCCTTTGGGCGTGGGGCCGGTGAACTTCGTCTGCTTTCGTCGGAATGGGCCGAGACTTTGGCCACCCCCTCCCCGCGACAAAAATAGGCCGCGGCCAGATCCACGCCAAAAAAAGAGCAGCCGAACCCCTTGGTGCCAAGTTCGTCCTGCGGAAAAATGCCCAAAAACGGGGTGGGCTATAGCCTTGGGGGGTGGGGCTGGCGAACTTCGTCCGCCAGATTCGGAATGGGCCGAGACTTTGCCCACCCCCTCCCCGTGACAAAATAGGCCGCGGGCACAGCCGCGCCCAAAAAGAGCTGCCGAACCCCTTGGCGCCAAGTTCGTCCTGCGGAAAAATGGCCAAACAGGAGGTGGGCTATAGCCCTAGGGCGTGGAGCGGGCGAACTTCGTCCGCCGGACTCGGAATGGGCCGAGACTTTTCCCACCCCCTCCCCGCGACAAAAATAGGCAGCGGGCACAGCCGCGCCCAAAAAAGAGCAGCAGAACCCCGTGTCGCCAAGTTCGTCCTGCGGAAAAATGCCCGAAAAGGGGGTGTGCTATAGCCTTTGGGCGTGGGGCCAGCGAACTTCGTCCGCCTTCCTCGGAATGGGCCGAGACTTTGGCCACCCCCTCCCCGCACCAACAATAGACCGTGTACGCAGCCGTGCCCAAAAAAGAGCAGTCGAACCCCTTGGCGCCAAGTTCGTCCTGCGGAAAAATGCCCAAAAAAGGGGTGTGCTGTAGCCTTGGGGCGTGGGGCGGGCGCACTTCGTCCGCCGGACTCGGAATGTGCCGAGACATTGCGCACCCCCTCCCCGTGACAAAAATAGGACGCGGGCACAGCCGTGCATAAAAAGGAGCAGCCGAACCCCTTGGCGCCAGGTTCATCCTGGAGAAAAATGCCCAAAAAGGGGGTGGGCTATAGCCTTGGGGCTTGGGGCTGGCGAATTTGTCCGCCGGACTCGGAATGGGCCGAGACTTTGTCCACCCCCTCCCCGCGACAAAAATAGGCCACGGGCACAGCCGAGCCCAACAAAGAGTAGCCGAACCCCTTTGCACCAACTTCGTGCTGCGGAAAAATGCCCAAAAAAGGGGTATGCTATAGCCTTTGGGCGTGGGGCCGGCGAACATCGTCCGCCTTCCTCGGAATGGGCCGAGACATTGGCCACCCCCTCCCCACGAGAAAAATAGGAGGCGGGCACAGCCGCTCCCAAAAAAGAGCAGCCGAACCCCTTGGCGCCAAGTTCGTCCTGCGGAAAAATGCCCAAAAAGGGGTGGGCTATAGCCTTGGGGCGTGGGGCTGGCGAACTTCGTCCGTTGGACTCGGAATAAGCCAAGACTTTCCCCACCCCCTCCCCGCGACAAAAATAGGCCGCGGGCACAGCCGTACCCAAAAAAGAGGAGCCGAAACCCTTGGCGCCAAGTTCGTCCTGAGGAACAATGCCCAAAAAAGGGGTGGGCTATAGCCTTGGGGTGTGGGGCGGGCGAACTTTGTCCGCCGGACTCGGAATGGGCCGAGACCTGTCCCACCCCCTCCCCGGGACAAAAATAGGCCGCGGGCCCAGCCGCGCCCAGAAAAGAGAAGCCGAACCCCTTGGCGCCACGTTCGTCTTGCGGAAAAATGCCCAAAAAGGGGGTGGGCTATAGCCTTGGGGCGTGGTGCTGGCGCACTTTGTCTGCCGGACTCGGAATGGGCCGAGGATATTCCCACCCCCTCCCCGCAGCAAAAATAGGCCGCGGGCACAGCCGCCCCTAAAAAAGAGCAGCCGAACCCTTGGCGCCAAGTTCGTCCTGCGGAAAAATGCCCAAAAACGCGTGGGCTATAGCCTTGGGGCGTGGGGCAGGCGAACATCGACCGCCGGACTCGGAATAAGCCAAGACTTTCCCCACCCCCTCCCCGTGACAAAAATAGGCCGTGGGCACAGCCGCGCCCAAAAAGGAGCAGCCGAACCCCATGGCGCCATGTTCGTCCTGCGGAAAAATGCCCAAAAGGGGGGTGGGCTATAGCCTTGGGGCGTGGGGCTGGCGAACTTCGTCCACCGGGCTCAGAATGGGCCGAGGCTTTGCCCACCCCCTCACCGCGACAACAATAGGCCGCGAGCACAGCCACGCCCAAAAAAGATCAGCCGAACCCCTTGGCGCCAAGTTCGTCCTTCCGAAAAATGCCCAAAAAGGGGATGGGCTATAGCCTTGGGGCGTGGGGCGGGCGAACTTCGTCCGCCGGACTCGGAGTGGGCCGAGACTTTGACCACCCCCTCCCCATGACAGAAATAGGCCGAGGGCACAGCCGCGCCCAAAAATGAGCAGCCGAACCCCTTGGCGCCTGGTTCATCCTTCGGAAAAATGCCCAAAAAGAGGGTGGGCTATAGCCTTGGGGCGTGGGGCGTGGGGCTGGCGAACTTCGTCCACCGGACTCGGAATGGGCTGAGCCTTTGCCCACCCCCTCAGCGCGACAAAAATAGGCCGCGGGCACAGCCGCACCCAAAAGAGAGCAGCCGAACCCCTTGGCGCCAAGTTCGTCCCGCGGAAAAATGCCCAAAAAAGGATTGGGCTGTAGCCTTGGGGCGTGGTGCTTGCGAACTTCATCCGCCGGACTCGGAATGGGCCAAGACTTTTCCCACCCCCTTCCCGCGCCAAAAATAGGCTGCGGGCACAGCCGCGCCCAAAAAATAGCAGTCGAACCCCTTGGCGCCAAGTTCGTCCTGCGGAAAAATGCCCAAAAAAGGGGTGTGCTATAGCCTTGGGGCGTGGGGCGGGCGAACTTCGTCCACCGGTCTCGGAATGTGCCGAGACTTTACCAACCCCGTCCCCGTGACAAAAATAGGCCACGGGCACAGCCGCGGCCGAAAAAGAGCAGCTGAACCGCTTAGCACCAAGTCCGTCCTGCGGAAAAATGCCCAAAACGGGGGTGGGCTATACCCTTGGGGCGTGGGGCTGGCGAACTTCGTCCGCCGGACTCAGAATGGGTTGAGGCTTGCCCACCCCCTCACCGTGACAAAAATAGGCCGCGGACACAGCCGCGCCCAAAAAAGAGCAGCCGAACCCCGTGTCGCCAAGTTCGTCCTGCGGAAAAATGCCCAAAAAAGGGGTGTGCTATAGCCTTGGGGCGTGGGGCGGGCGCACTTCGTCCGCCGGACTCGGAATGTGCCGAGACATTGCGCACCCCCTCCCCGTGACAAAAATAGGACGCGGGCACAGCCGTGCATAAAAAGGAGCAGCCGAACCCCTTGGCGCCAGGTTCATCCTGGAGAAAAATGCCCAAAAAGGGGGTGGGCTATAGCCTTGGGGCTTGGGGCTGGCGAATTTGTCCGCCGGACTCGGAATGGGCCGAGACTTTGTCCACCCCCTCCCCGCGACAAAAATAGGCCACGGGCACAGCCGAGCCCAACAAAGAGTAGCCGAACCCCTTTGCACCAACTTCGTGCTGCGGAAAAATGCCCAAAAAAGGGGTATGCTATAGCCTTTGGGCGTGGGGCCGGCGAACATCGTCCGCCTTCCTCGGAATGGGCCGAGACATTGGCCACCCCCTCCCCACGAGAAAAATAGGAGGCGGGCACAGCCGCTCCCAAAAAAGAGCAGCCGAACCCCTTGGCGCCAAGTTCGTCCTGCGGAAAAATGCCCAAAAAGGGGTGGGCTATAGCCTTGGGGCGTGGGGCTGGCGAACTTCGTCGGTTGGACTCGGAATAAGCCAAGACTTTCCCCACCCCCTCCCCGCGACAAAAATAGGCCGCGGGCACAGCCGTACCCAAAAAAGAGGAGCCGAAACCCTTGGCGCCAAGTTCGTCCTGAGGAACAATGCCCAAAAAAGGGGTGGGCTATAGCCTTGGGGTGTGGGGCGGGCGAACTTTGTCCGCCGGACTCGGAATGGGCCGAGACCTGTCCCACCCCCTCCCCGGGACAAAAATAGGCCGCGGGCCCAGCCGCGCCCAGAAAAGAGAAGCCGAACCCCTTGGCGCCACGTTCGTCTTGCGGAAAAATGCCCAAAAAGGGGGTGGGCTATAGCCTTGGGGCGTGGTGCTGGCGCACTTTGTCTGCCGGACTCGGAATGGGCCGAGGATATTCCCACCCCCTCCCCGCAGCAAAAATAGGCCGCGGGCACAGCCGCCCCTAAAAAAGAGCAGCCGAACCCTTGGCGCCAAGTTCGTCCTGCGGAAAAATGCCCAAAAACGCGTGGGCTATAGCCTTGGGGCGTGGGGCAGGCGAACATCGACCGCCGGACTCGGAATAAGCCAAGACTTTCCCCACCCCCTCCCCGTGACAAAAATAGGCCGTGGGCACAGCAGCGCCCAAAAAGGAGCAGCCGAACCCCATGGCGCCATGTTCGTCCTGCGGAAAAATGCCCAAAAGGGGGGTGGGCTATAGCCTTGGGGCGTGGGGCTGGCGAACTTCGTCCACCGGGCTCAGAATGGGCCGAGGCTTTGCCCACCCCCTCACCGCGACAACAATAGGCCGCGAGCACAGCCACGCCCAAAAAAGATCAGCCGAACCCCTTGGCGCCAAGTTCGTCCTTCCGAAAAATGCCCAAAAAGGGGATGGGCTATAGCCTTGGGGCGTGGGGCGGGCGAACTTCGTCCGCCGGACTCGGAGTGGGCCGAGACTTTGACCACCCCCTCCCCATGACAGAAATAGGCCGAGGGCACAGCCGCGCCCAAAAATGAGCAGCCGAACCCCTTGGCGCCTGGTTCATCCTTCGGAAAAATGCCCAAAAAGAGGGTGGGCTATAGCCTTGGGGCGTGGGGCGTGGGGCTGGCGAACTTCGTCCACCGGACTCGGAATGGGCTGAGCCTTTGCCCACCCCCTCAGCGCGACAAAAATAGGCCGCGGGCACAGCCGCACCCAAAAGAGAGCAGCCGAACCCCTTGGCGCCAAGTTCGTCCCGCGGAAAAATGCCCAAAAAAGGATTGGGCTGTAGCCTTGGGGCGTGGGGCTTGCGAACTTCATCCGCCGGACTCGGAATGGGCCAAGACTTTTCCCACCCCCTTCCCGCGCCAAAAATAGGCTGCGGGCACAGCCGCGCCCAAAAAATAGCAGTCGAACCCCTTGGCGCCAAGTTCGTCCTGCGGAAAAATGCCCAAAAAAGGGGTGTGCTATAGCCTTGGGGCGTGGGGCGGGCGAACTTCGTCCACCGGTCTCGGAATGTGCCGAGACTTTACCAACCCCGTCCCCGTGACAAAAATAGGCCACGGGCACAGCCGCGGCCGAAAAAGAGCAGCTGAACCGCTTAGCACCAAGTCCGTCCTGCGGAAAAATGCCCAAAACGGGGGTGGGCTATACCCTTGGGGCGTGGGGCTGGCGAACTTCGTCCGCCGGACTCAGAATGGGTTGAGGCTTGCCCACCCCCTCACCGTAACAAAAATAGGCCGCGGACACAGCCGCGCCCAAAAAAGAGCAGCCGAACCCTTGGCGCCAAGTTCGTCCTGCGGAAAAATGCCCAAAAACGCGTGGGCTATAGCCTTGGGGCGTGGGGCGGGCGAACTTCGTCCGCCGGACTCGGAATAAGCCAAGACTTTCCCCACCCCCTCCCCGTGACAAAAATAGGCCGCGGGCACAGCCGCGCCCAAAAGAGAGCAGCCGAACCCCTTGGCGCCAAGTTCGTCCCGCGGAAAAATGCCTAAAAAAGGATTGGGCTGTAGCCTTGGGGCGTGGGGCTTGCGAACTTCATCCGCCGGACTCGGAATGGGCCGAGACTTTTCCCACCCCCTTCCCGCGCCAAAAATAGGCTGCGGGCACAGCCGCACCCCAAAAATAGCAGTCGAACCCCTTGGCGCCAAGAAGGGGTGTGCTATAGCCTTGGGGCGTGGGGCGGGCGAACTTCGTCCACCGGTCTCGGAATGTGCCGAGACTTTGTCAACCCCGTCCCCGTGACAAAAATAGGCCACGGGCACAGCCGCGGCCGAAAAGGAGCAGCTGAACCCCTTAGCGCCAAGTTCGTCCAGCGGAAAAATGCCCAAAACGGGGGTGGGCTATACCCTTGCGGCGTGGGGCTGGCGAACTTCGTCCGCCGGACTCAGAATGGGTTGAGGCTTTGCCCACCCCCTCACCGTGACAAGAATAGGCCGCGGGCATAGCCGCGCCCAAAAAAGAGCAGCCGAACCCTTGGCGCCAAGTTCGTCCTGCGGAAAAATGCCCAAAAACGCGTGGGCTATAGCCTTGGGGCGTGGGGCGGGCGAACTTTGTCCGCCGGACTCGGAATAAGCCAAGACTTTCCCCACCCCCTCCCCGTGACAAAAATAGGCCGCGGGCACAGCCGCGCCCAAAAGAGAGCAGCCGAACCCCTTGGCGCCAAGTTCGTCCCGCGGAAAAATGCCCAAAAAAGGATTGGGCTGTAGCCTTGGGGCGTGGGGCTTGCGAACTTCATCCGCCGGACTCGGAATGGGCCGAGACTTTTCCCACCCCCTTCCCGCGCCAAAAATAGGCTGCGGGCACAGCCGCGCCCAAAAAATAGCAGTCGAACCCCTTGGCGCCAAGTTCGTCCTGCGGAAAAATGCCCAAAAAAGGGGTGTGCTATAGCCTTGGGGCGTGGGGCGGGCGAACTTCGTCCACCGGTCTCGGAATGTGCCGAGACTATGCCAACCCCGTCCCCGTGACAAAAATAGGCCACGGGCACAGCCGCGGCCGAAAAGGAGCAGCTGAACCCCTTAGCGCCAAGTTCGTCCTGCGGAAAAATGCCCAAAACGGGGGTGGGCTATACCCTTGGGGCGTGGGGCTGGCGAACTTCGTCCGCCGGACTCATAATGGGTTGAGGGTTTGCCCACCCCCTCACCGTGACAAAATTAGGCCGCGGGCACAGCTGCGCCCAAAAAAGAGCTGCCGAACCCCTTGGCGCCAAGTTCGTCTGGCGGAAAAATGCCCAAAAAGGGGGTGGGCTATAGGCTTGGGGCGTGGGGCTGGCGAACTTCGTCCGCCGGACTCGGAATGGACCGAGGCTTCCACCACCCACTCCCCACGACAAAAATAGGCCGTGGGCACAGCCGCGCCCAAAATGGAGCAGCCGAACCCATTGGCGCCAAGTTCGTCCTGCAGCAAAATGCCCAAAAAGGGGGTGGGCTATAGCCTTGGGGCGTGGGGCTGGCAAACTTCGTCCGCCGGACTCGGAATGGGCCCAGGCTTTGCCCACACCCTCACCGCGACAAAAATAGGCCACGGGCACGGCCGCGCCCAAAAAAGAGCAGCCGAACCCCTTGACGCCAAGTTCGTCCTGTGGAAAAATGCCCAAAAAGGGGGTGGGCTATAGCCTTGGGGCGTGGGGATGGCGCACTTCGTCTGCCGGACTCAGAATGGGATGAGTCTTTGTCTACCCCCACCGCGTGAGAAAAATATGCCGCGGTTACACCCACGCCCAAAAAATAACAGCCGAACCCCTTGGCGCCAAGTTCGTCCTGTGGAAAAATGCCCAAAAAGGGGGTGGGCTATAGCCTTCGGGCGTGGGGATGGCGCACTTCGTCCGCCAGACTCAGAATGGGGCGAGTCTTTGTCCACCCCCTCCCCGTGACAAAAATATGCCGCGGTTACACCCACGCCCAAAAAAGAACAGCCGAACCCCTTGGCGCCAAGTTCGTCCTGCGGAAAAATGCCCAAAAAAGGGGTGGGCTATTGCCTTGGGGCGTGGGGCTGCCGAACTTCGTCCGCCGGACTCGTAATGGGCCGAGACATTTCCCACCCCCTCCCCGTGAGAAAAATATGCTGCGGGCACAGCCGCGCCCAAAAAAGAGCAGGCGAACCCCTTGGCGCCAAGTTCGTCCTGCGGAAAAATGCCCAAAAAAGGGGTGGGCTATAGCCTTGGGACGTGGGGCTGGCGATCTTCGTCCGCCGGACTCGGAATGGGCCGAGACTTTTCCCACCCCCTCCCCGTGACAAAATTAGGCCGCGGGCACAGCCGCGCGCAAAAAAGAGCAGCCGAAACCCTTGGCGCCAAGTTCGTCCGGTGGAAAAATGTCCAAAAAAGGGCTGGGCTGTAGCCTTGGGGCGTGGGGTTGGCGAACTTCGGTTTCCGGACTCGGAATGGGCCGAGACTTTCCCCACCCCCTCCCCGTGACAAAAATAGGCCGCGCGCACAGCCGCGCCCAAAAGAGAACAGCCAAACCCCTTGGCGCCAAGTTTGTCCAGCGGAAAAATGCCCAAAAAAGGGGTGGGCTATAGCCTTGGGGCGTGGGGCTGGCGAACTTCGTCCGCCGGACTCGGAATGGGACGAGAGTTTGACCACCCGCTCGCCGTGCCAAAAATAGGCCGAGGGCACAGCCGCGCCCAAAAAAGAGCAGCCGAACCCCTTGGCGCCAAGTTCGTCCTGCGGAAAAATGCCCAAAAAAGGGGTGGGCTATAGCCTTCGGGCCTGGGGCTGGCGGACTACGTCCGCCGGACTCGGAATGGGACGAGGCTATGTCCACCCCCTCCCCGTGACAAAAATATGCCGCGGTTACGCCTACGCCCAAAAAAGAACAGCCGAACCCCTTGGCGCGAAGTTCGTCCTGCGGAAAAATACCCAAATAAGGGGTGGGCTATAGCCTTGGGGCGTGGGGCTGGCGAACTTCGTCCGCCGGACTCGGAATGGGACGAGAGTTTGACCACCCGCTTGCCGTGCCAAAAATAGGCCGAGGGCACAGTCGCGCCCAAAAAAGAGCAGCCGAACCCCTTGGCGCCAAGTTCGTCCTGCGGAAAAATGCCCAAAAAAGGGGTGGGCTATAGCCTTCGGGCGTGGGGCTGGCGAACCTCGTCCGCCGGACACGGAATGGGACGAGGCTTTGTCCACCCCCTCCCCGTGACAAAAAATATGCCGCGGTTACGCCCACGCCCAAAAAAGAACAGCCGAACCCCTTGGCGCGAAGTTCGTCCTGCGGAAAAATGCCCAAAAAAGGGGTGGGCTATAGCCTTGGGGCGTGGGGCTGACGAACTTTGTCAGCCGGACTCGGAATGGGACGAGAGTTTGACCACCCGCTCGCCACGGCAAAATTAGGCCGCGGGCACAGCCGCGCCCAAAAAAGAGCAGCCGAAACCCTTGGCGCCATGTTCGTCCGGTGGAAAAATGTCCAAAAAAGGGCTGGGCTATAGCCTTGGGGCGTGGGGTTGGCGAACTTCGGTTGCCGGACTCGGAATGGGCCGAGACTTTCCCCACCCCCTCCCCGTGACAAAAATAGGCCGCGCGCACAGCCGCGCCCAAAAGAGAGCAGCCGAACCCCTTGGCGCCAAGTTCGTCCTGCGGAAAAATGCCCAAAAAGGGGGTGGGCTATAGCCTTGGGGCGTGGGGCTGGCGAGCTTCGTCCGCCGGACTCGGAATGGGCCGACACTTTGACCACCCCCTCCCCATGACAAAAATTGTCCGCGGGCACAGACGCGTCCAAAAAAGAGCAGCCGAACCCCTTGGCGCCAAGTTCGTCCTGCGGAAAAATGCCCAAAAAAGGGGTGGGCTACAGCCTTCGGGCGTGGGGCTGGCGAACCTCGTCCGCCGGACTCGGAATGGGACGAGGCTTTGTCCACCCCTCCCCGTGACAAAAATATGCCGCGGTTACACCCACGCCCAAAAAAGAACAGCCGAACCCCTTGGCGCGAAGTTCGTCCTCCGAAAAAATGCCCAAAAAAGGGGTGGGCTATAGCCTTGGGGCGTGGGGCTGGCGATCTTTGTCCGCCGGTCTCGGAATGGGCCGAGACTTTTCCCACCCCCTCCCCGTGACAAAATTAGGCCGCGGGCATAGCCGCGCCCAAAAAAGAGCAGCCGAAACCCTTGGCGCCAAGTTCGTCCGGTGGAAAAATGTCCAAAAAAGGGCTGGGCTATAGCTTTGGGACGTGGGGTTGGCGAACTTCGGTTGCCGGACTCGGAATGGGCCGAGACTTTCCCCACCCCCTCACCGTGACAAATATAGGCCGCGCGCACAGCCGTGCCCAAAAGAGAGCAGCCGAACCCCTTGGCGCCAAGTTTGTCCTGCGGAAAAATGCCCAAAAAGGGGGTGGGCTATAGCCTTGGGGCGTGGGGCTGGCGAGCTTCGTCCGCCGGACTCGGAATGGGCCGACACTCTGACCACCCCCTCCCCAGGACAAAAATAGTCCGCGGGCACAGACGCGTCGAAAAAAGAGCAGCCGAACCCCTTGGCGCCAAGTTCGTCCTGCGGAAAAATGCCCAAAAAGGGGGTGGGCTATAGCCTTGGGGCGTGGGGATGGCGAACTTCGTACGCCGGACTCGGAATGGGCCGAGGCTCGGTCCAACCCCTCCCCACGAGAAACATAGGCCGCGGGCACCGCTGCGCTGAAAAAAGAGCAGCCGAACCCCTTGGAGCCAAGTTCGTCCTACGGAAAATTGCCCAAAAAGGGGGTGGGCTATTGCCTTGGGGCGTGGGGCTGGCGAATTTTGTCCGCCGGACTCGTAATGGGCCGAGACTTTTCCCACCCCCTCCCCAGGACAAAAATATGCCGCGGGCACAGCCGCGCCTAAAAAAGAGCTGCCGAACCCCTTGCCGCCAAGTTCGTCCTGCGGAAAAATGCCCAAAAAGGGGGTGGGCTATAGCCTTGGGGCGTGGGGATGGCGAACTTCGTCCGCCGGATTCGGAATGGGCCGAGGCTCGGTCCACCCCCTCCCCACGACAAACATAGGCCGCGGGCACCGCTGCGCCGAAAAAAGAGCAGCCGAACCCCTTGGAGCCAATTTCGTCCTGCGGAAAATTGCCCAAAAAGGGGGTGGGCTATAGCCTTGGGGCGTGGGGCTGGCGAATTTTGTCCGCCGGACTCGTAATGGGCCGAGACTTTTCCCACCCCCTCCCCACGACAAAAATATGCCGCGGGCACAGTCGCGCCCAAAAAAGAGCAGCCGAACCCCTTGGCGCCAACTTCGTCCCGCGGAAAAATGCACAAAAAAGGGGTGGGCTATAGCCTTGGGAGGTGGGGCTGGCGATCTTCGTCCGCCGGACTCGGAATGGGCCGAGACTTTTCCCACCCCCTCCCCGCAACAAAAATAGGCCGCAGGCACTGCCGCGCCCAAAAAAGAGCAGCCGAACCCCTTGGCGCCAAGTTTGTCCTGTGGAAAAATCCCCAAAAAAGGGGTGGGCTATAGCCTTGGTGCGTGGGGCTGGCGAAATTCGTTTACTGGACTCGGAATGGGCCGAGACTTTTCCCACCCCCTCCCCATGACAAAAATAGGCCGCGCGCACAGCCGTGCCCAAAAGAGAGCAGCCGAACCCCTTGGCGCCAAGTTCGTCCGGCGGAAAAATGCCCAAAAATGGGGTGGGCTATAGCCTTGGGGCGTGGGGCTGGCGAACTTCGTTTGCCGGACTCGGAATGGGCCGAGAATTTCCGCACCCCCTCCCCACGACAAAAATAGGCCGCGCGCACAGCCGCGCCCAAAAGAGAGCCGCCGAACCCGTTGGCGCAAAGTTCGTCCGGCGGAAAAATGCCCAAAAAGGGGGTGGGCTATAGTCTTGGGGCGTGGGGCTGGCGAATTTTGTCCGCCGGACTCGGAATGGGCTGAGACTTTTCCCACCCCCTCCCCGCGACAAAAATATGCCGCGGGCACAGCCGCACCCAAAAAAGAGCAGCCGAACCCCTTGGCGCCAAGTTCGTCCTGCGGAAAAATGCCCAAAAAGGGGGCGTGCTATAGCCTGGGGGCGTGGGGCGGGCGAACTTCGTCCGCCGGACTCGGAATCGGCCGAGGCTTTGCCCACCCCCTCCCCGCGCCCAAAAAAGAGCTGCCGAACCCCATGGCGCCAAGTTCGTCCTCCGGAAAAATGCCCAAAAAAGGGGTGGGCTATAGCCTTGGGACGTGGGGCTGGCGATCTTCGTCCGCCGGACTCGGAATGGCCCGAGGCTTTGTCCACCCCCTCCCCGCGACAAAATAGGCCGCGGGCACAGCCATGCCCAAAAAAGAGCAGCCGAACCCCTTGGCGCCAAGTTCGTCCTGCGGAAAAATGCCCAAAAAATGGGTGGGCTATACCCTTGGGACATGGGGCTGGCGATCTTCGTCCGCCGGACTCGGAATGGGCCGAGACTTTTCCCACCCCCTCCCCGCGACAAAAATAGGCCGCGGGCCCAGCCGCGCCCAAAAAAGAGCGGCTGCACCCCTTGGCGCCAAGTTCGTCCTGTGGAAAAATGCCCAAAAAAGGGGTGGGCTATAGCCTTGGGGCGTGGGGCGGGCGAACTTCGTTTGCCGGACTCGGAATGGGCCGAGGCTCGGTCCACCCCCTCCCCACGACAAAAATAGGCCGCGGGCACCGTTGCGCCGAAAAAAGAGCAGCCGAACCCCTTGGAGCCAAGTTCGTCCTGCGGAAAATTGCCCAAAAAGGGGGTGGGCTATAGCCTTGGGGCGTGGGGCTGGCGAATTTCTTCCGCCGGACTCGTAATGGGCCGAGACTTTTCCCACCCCTCCCCGCGACAAAATAGGCCGTGGGCACAGCCGCGCCGAAAAAAGAGCAGCTGCACCCCTTGGCGCCAAGTTCGTCCTGTGAAAAAATGCCCAAAAAAGGGGTGGGCTATAGCCTTGGGGCGTGGGGCTGGCGAACTTCGTTTGCCGGACTCGGAATGGGCCGAGACTTTCCCCACCCCCTCTCCACAACAAAAATAGGCCGCGCGCACAGTCGCGCCCAGAAGAGAGCAGCCGAACCCCTTGGCGCCAAGTTCGTCCAGCGGAAAAATGCCCAAAAAGGCGGTGGGCTATAGCCTTGGGGCGTGGGGCGGGCGAACTTCGTCCGCCGGACTCGGAATGGGCGGAGACTTTGACCACCCCCTCCCCACGACAAAAATAGGCCGCGGGCACAGCCGTGTCTAAAAAAGAGCAGCCGAACCCTCTGGCGCCAAGTTCGTCCAACGGAAAAATGCCCAAAAAGGGGGTGGGCAATAGCCTTGGGGCGTGGGGATGGTGAACTTCGTCCGCCGGACTCGGAATGGCCCGAGGCTTTGTCCACCCCCTCCCTGCGACAAACATAGGCCGCGGGCACAGCCATGCCCAAAAAAGAGCGGCCGAACCCCTGGGCGCCAAGTTCGTCCTGCGGAAAAATGCCCAGAAAGGGGGGTGGGCAATAGCCTTGGGGCGTGGGGATGGCGAACTTCGTCCGCCGGACTCGGAATGGCCCGAGGCTTTGTCCACCCCCTCCCCGCGACAAAATAGGCCGCGGGCACAGCCATGCCCAAAAAAGAGCAGCCGAACCCCTTGGCGCCAAGTTCGTCCTGCGGAAAAATGTCCAAAAAAGGGGTGGGCTATAGCCTTCGGGCGTGGGGCTGGCGAACCTCGTCCGCCGGACTCGGAATGGGACGAGGCTTTGTCCACCCCTCCCCGTGACAAAAATATGCCGCGGTTACACCCACGCCCAAAAAAGAACAGCCGAACCCCTTGGCGCGAAGTTCGTCCTGCGAAAAAATGCCCAAAAAAGGGGTGGGCTATAGCCTTGGGGCGTGGGGCTGGCGATCTTTGTACGCCGGTCTCGGAATGGGCCGAGACTTTTCCCACCCCCTCCCCGCGACAAAATTAGGCCGCGGGCATAGCCGCGCCCAAAAAAGAGCAGCCGAAACCCTTGGCGCCAAGTTCGTCCGGTGGAAAAATGTCCAAAAAAGGGCTGGGCTATAGCTTTGGGGCGTGGGGTTGGCGAACTTCGGTTGCCGGACTCGGAATGGGCCGAGACTTTCCCCACCCCCTCACCGTGACAAATATAGGCCGCGCGCACAGCCGTGCCCAAAAGAGAGCAGCCGAACCCCTTGGCGCCAAGTTTGTCCTGCGGAAAAATGCCCAAAAAGGGGGTGGGCTATAGCCTTGGGGCGTGGGGCTGGCGAGCTTCGTCCGCCGGACTCGGAATGGGCCGACACTTTGACCACCCCCTCCCCACGACAAAAATAGTCCGCGGGCACAGACGCGTCCAAAAAAGAGCAGCCGAACCCCTTGGCGCCAAGTTCGTCCTGCGGAAAAATGCCCAAAAAGGGGGTGGGCTATAGCCTTGGGGCGTGGGGATGGCGAACTTCGTATGCCGGACTCGGAATGGGCCGAGGCTCGGTCCAACCACTCCCCACGAGACACATAGGCCGCGGGCACCGCTGCGCCGAAAAAAGAGCAGCCGAACCCCTTGGAGCCAAGTTCGTCCTGCGGAAAATTGCCCAAAAAGGGGGTGGGCTATTGCCTTGGGGCGTGGGGCTGGCGAATTCTGTCCGCCGAACTAGTAATGGGCCGAGACTTTTCCCACCCCCTCCCCAGGACAAAAATATGCCGCGGCCACAGCCGCGCCCAAAAAAGAGCTGCCGAACCCCTTGGCGCCAAGTTCGTCCTGCGGAAAAATGCCCAAAAAGGGGGTGGGCTATAGCCTTGGGGCGTGGGGATGGCGAACTTCGTCCGCCGGATTCGGAATGGGCCGAGGCTCGGTCCACCCCCTCCCCACGACAAACATAGGCCGCGGGCACCGCTGCGCCGAAAAAAGAGCAGCCGAACCCCTTGGAGCCAATTTCGCCCTGCGGAAAATTGCCCAAAAAGGGGGTGGGCTATAGCCTTGGGGCGTGGGACTGGCGAATTTTGTCCGCCGGACTCGTAATGGGCCGAGACTTTTCCCACCCCCTCCCCACGACAAAAATATGCCGCGGGCACAGCCGCGCCCAAAAAAGAGCAGCCGAACCCCTTGGCGCCAACTTCGTCCTGCGGAAAAATGCCCAAAAAAGGGGTGGGCTATAGCCTTGGGAGGTGGGGCTGGCGATCTTCGTCCGCCGGACTCGGAATGGGCCGAGACTTTTCCCACCCCCTCCCCGCCACAAAAATAGGCCGCAGGCACTGCCGCGCCCAAAAAAGAGCAGCCGAACCCCTTGGCGCCAAGTTTGTCCTGTAGAAAAATCCCCAAAAAAGGGGTGGGCTATAGCCTTGGTGCGTGGGGCTGGCGAAATTTGTTTACTGGACTCGGAATGGGCCGAGACTTTTCCCACCCCCTCCCCATGACAAAAATAGGCCGCGCGCACAGCCGTGCCCGAAAGAGAGCAGCCGAACCCCTTGGCGCCAAGTTCGTCCGGCGGAAAAATGCCCAAAAATGGGGTGGGCTATAGCCTTGGGGCGTGGGGCTGGCGAACTTCGTTTGCCGGACTCGGAATGGGCCGAGAATTTCCGCACCCCCTCCCCACAACAAAAATAGGCCGCGCGCACAGCCGCGCCCAAAAGAGAGCAGCCGAACCCGTTGGCACAAAGTTCGTCCGGCGGAAAAATGCCCAAAAAGGGGGTGGGCTATAGTCTTGGGGCGTGGGGCTGGCGAATTTTGTCCGCCGGACTCGGAATGGGCTGAGACTTTTCCCACCCCCTCCCCGCGACAAAAATATGCCGCGGGCACAGCTGCACCCAAAAAAGAGCAGCCGAACCCCTTGGCGCCAAGTTCGTCGTGCGGTAAAATGCCCAAAAAAGGGGTGTGCTATAGCCTTAGGGCGTGGGGCCGGCAAAGTTCATCCGCCTTCCTCGGAATGGGCCGAGACTTTTCCCACCCCCTCCCAGCACAAAAAATAGGCCACGGGCACAGCTATGCCCAAGAAAGAGCAGCCGAACCCCTTGGTGCCATGTTCGTCCGGTGGAAAGATGCCCAAAAAAGGGGTGGGCTATAGCCTTGGGGCGTGGGGCGGGCGCACTTCGTCCGCCGGACTCGAAATGGGCCGAGACTTTGGCCAGCCCCTCCCCACGAAACAAATAGGCCGCGGGCACAGCCGCACCCAAAAAAGAGTAGCCGAACCCCTTGGCGCCAAGTTCGTCTTGCGGAAAAATGCCCAAAAAAGGAGTGTGCTATAGCCTTGGGACGTGGGGCTGGCGATCTTCGTCCGCCGGACTCGGAATGGGCCGAGACTTTTCCCACCCCCTCCCTGCGAGAAAAATAGGCCGCGGGCACAGCCGCACCCAAAAAAGGGCAACCAAACCCCTTGGCGCCAAGTTCGTCCTGCGGAAAAATGCCCAAAAAGGGGGGTGGGCTATAGCCTTGGGGCGTGGGGATGGCGAACTTCGTCCGCCGGACTCGGAATCGGCCGAGGCTTTGCCCACCCCCTCCCCGCGACAAAAATAGGCCGTGGGCACAGCCGCGCCCAGAAGAGAGCAGCCGAACCCCTTGGCGCCAAGTTCGTCCAGCGGAAAAATGCCCAAAAAGACGGTGGGCTATAGCCTTGGGGCGTGGGGCGGGCGAACTTCGTCCGCCGGACTCGGAATGGGCGGAGACTTTGACCACCCCCCTCCCCACGACAAAAATAGGCCGCGGGCACAGCCGTGTCTAAAAAAGAGCAGCCGAACCCTCTGGCGCCAAGTTCGTCCTGCGGAAAAATGCCCAAAAAGGGGGTGGGCAATAGCCTTGGGGCGTGGGGATGGCGAACTTCGTCCGCCAGACTCGGAATGGCCCGAGGCTTTGTCCACCCCCTCCCCGCGACAAAATAGGCCGCGGGCACAGCCATGCCCAAAAAAGAGCAGCCGAACCCCTTGGCGCCAAGTTCGTCTTGCGGAAAAATGCCCAAAAAAGGAGTGTGCTATAGCCTTGGGACGTGGGGCTGCCGATCTTCGTCCGCCGGACTCGGAATGGGCCGAGACTTTTCCCACCCCCTCCCTGCGAGAAAAATAGGCCGCGGGCACAGCCGCACCCAAAAAAGAGCAACCAAACCCCTTGGCGCCAAGTTCGTCCTGCGGAAAAATGCCCAAAAAGGGGGTGGGCTATAGCCTTGGGGCGTGGGGATGGCGAACTTCGTCCGCCGGACTCGGAATCGGCCGAGGCTTTGCCCACCCCCTCCCCGCGACAAAAATAGGCCGTGGGCACAGCCGCGCCCAGAAGAGAGCAGCCGAACCCCTTGGCGCCAAGTTCGTCCAGCGGAAAAATGCCCAAAAAGACGGTGGGCTATAGCCTTGGGGCGTGGGGCGGGCGAACTTCGTCCGCCGGACTCGGAATGGGCGGAGACTTTGACCACCCCCTCCCCACGACAAAAATAGGCCGCGGGCACAGCCGTGTCTAAAAAAGAGCAGCCGAACCCTCTGGCGCCAAGTTCGTCCTGCGGAAAAATGCCCAAAAAGGGGGTGGGCAATAGCCTTGGGGCGTGGGGATGGCGAACTTCGTCCGCCAGACTCGGAATGGCCCGAGGCTTTGTCCACCCCCTCCCCGCGACAAAATAGGCCGCGGGCACAGCCATGCCCAAAAAAGAGCAGCCGAACCCCTTGGCGCCAAGTTCGTCTTGCGGAAAAATGCCCAAAAAAGGAGTGTGCTATAGCCTTGGGACGTGGGGCTGCCGATCTTCGTCCGCCGGACTCGGAATGGGCCGAGACTTTTCCCACCCCCTCCCTGCGAGAAAAATAGGCCGCGGGCACAGCCGCACCCAAAAAAGAGCAACCAAACCCCTTGGCGCCAAGTTCGTCCTGCGGAAAAATGCCCAAAAAGGGGGTGGGCTATAGCCTTGGGGCGTGGGGATGGCGAACTTCGTCCGCCGGACTCGGAATCGGCCGAGGCTTTGCCCACCCCCTCCCCGCGACAAAAATAGGCCGTGGGCACAGCCGCGCCCAGAAGAGAGCAGCCGAACCCCTTGGCGCCAAGTTCGTCCAGCGGAAAAATGCCCAAAAAGGCGGTGGGCTATAGCCTTGGGGCGTGGGGCGGGCGAACTTCGTCCGCCGGACTCGGAATGGGCGGAGACTTTGACCACCCCCTCCCCACGACAAAAATAGGCCGCGGGCACAGCCGTGTCTAAAAAAGAGCAGCCGAACCCTCTGGCGCCAAGTTCGTCCTGCGGAAAAATGCCCAAAAAGGGGGTGGGCAATAGCCTTGGGGCGTGGGGATGGCGAACTTCGTCCGCCAGACTCGGAATGGCCCGAGGCTTTGTCCACCCCCTCCCCGCGACAAAATAGGCCGCGGGCACAGCCATGCCCAAAAAAGAGCAGCCGAACCCCTTGGCGCCAAGTTCGTCCTGCGGAAAAATGCCCAAAAAAGGGGTGGGCTATAGCCTTTGGACATGGGGCTGGCGATCTTCGTCCGCCGGACTCGGAATGGGCCGAGACTTTTCCCACCCCCTCCCTGCGAGAAAAATAGGCCGCGGGCACAGCCGCACCCAAAAAAGAGCAACCAAACCCCTTGGCGCCAAGTTCGTCCTGCGGAAAAATGCCCAAAAAGGGGGTGGGCTATAGCCTTGGGGCGTGGGGATGGCGAACTTCGTCCGCCGGACTCGGAATCGGCCGAGGCTTTGCCCACCCCCTCCCCGCGACAAAAATAGGCCGTGGGCACAGCCGCGCCCAGAAGAGAGCAGCCGAACCCCTTGGCGCCAAGTTCGTCCAGCGGAAAAATGCCCAAAAAGGCGGTGGGCTATAGCCTTGGGGCGTGGGGCGGGCGAACTTCGTCCGCCGGACTCGGAATGGGCGGAGACTTTGACCACCCCCTCCCCACGACAAAAATAGGCCGCGGGCACAGCCGTGTCTAAAAAAGAGCAGCCGAACCCTCTGGCCCCAAGTTCGTCCTGCGGAAAAATGCCCAAAAAGGGGGTGGGCAATAGCCTTGGGGCGTGGGGATGGCGAACTTCGTCCGCCAGACTCGGAATGGCCCGAGGCTTTGCCCACCCCCTCCCCGCGACAAAATAGGCCGCGGGCACAGCCATGCCCAAAAAAGAGCAGCCGAACCCCTTGGCGCCAAGTTCGTCCTGCGGAAAAATGCCCAAAAAAGGGGTGGGCTATAGCCTTTGGACATGGGGCTGGCGATCTTCGTCCGCCGGACTCGGAATGGGCCGAGACTTTTGCCACCCCCTCCCCGCGACAAAAATTGGCCGCGGGCCCAGCCGCGCCCAAAAAAGAGCAGCTGCACCCCTTGGCGCCAAGTTCGTCCTGTGGAAAAATGCCCAAAAAAGGGGTGGGCTATACCCTTGGGGCGTGGGGCTGGCGAACTTCGTTTGCCGGACTCGGAATGGGCCGAGACTTTCCCCACCCCCTCTCCACAACAAAAATAGGCCGCGCGCACAGTCGCGCCCAGAAGAGAGCAGCCGAACCCCTTGGCGCCAAGTTCGTCCAGCGGAAAAATGCCCAAAAAGGCGGTGGGCTATAGCCTTGGGGCGTGGGGCGGGCGAACTTCGTCCGCCGGACTCGGAATGGCCCGAGACTTTGGCCACCCCCTCCCCGTGACGAAAGTAGGCCGCAGGCACAGCCGCGCCCAAGAAAGAGCAGCCAAACCCCTTGGAGCCAAGTTCGTCCTGCGGAAAATTTCCCAAAAAAGGGGTGGGCTATAGCCCTGGGGCGTGGGGCTGGCGAACTTCGTTTGCCGGACTCGGAATGGGCCGAGACTTTCCCCACCCCCTCTCCACAACAAAAATAGGCCGCGCGCACAGTCGCGCCCAGAAGAGAGCAGCCGAACCCCTTGGCGCCAAGTTCGTCCAGCGGAAAAATGCCCAAAAAGGCGGTGGGCTATAGCCTTGGGGCGTGGGGCGGGCGAACTCCGTCCGCCGGACTCGGAATGGGCGGAGACTTTGACCACCCCCTCCACACGACAAAAATAGGCCGCGGGCACAGCCGTGTCTAAAAAAGAGCAGCCGAACCCTCTGGCGCCAAGTTCGTCCAACGGAAAAATGCCCAAAAAGGGGGTGGGCAACAGCCTTGGGGCGTGGGGATGACGAACTTCGTCCGCCGGACTCGGAATGGCCCGAGGCTTTGTCCACCCCTCCCTGCGACAAACATAGGCCGCGGGCACAGCCATGCCCAAAAAAGAGCGGCCGAACCCCTTGGCGCCAAGTTCGTCCTGTGGAAAAATGCCCAAAAAAGGGGTGGGCTATAGCCTTGGGGCGTGGGGATGGCGAACTTCGTCCGCCGGACTCGGAATGGGCCGAGGCTTTGACCACCCCCTCCCCATGACGAAAGTAGGCCGCAGGCACAGCCGCGCCCAAGAAAGAGCAGCCAAACCCCTTGGAGCCAAGTTCGTCCTGCGGAAAATTTCCCAAAAAAGGGGTGGGCTATAACCCTGGGGCGTGGGGCTGGCGAACTTCCTTTGCCGGACTCGGAATGGGCCGAGACTTTCCCCACCCCCTCTCCACAACAAAAATAGGCCGCGCGCACAGTCGCGCCCAGAAGAGAGCAGCCGAACCCCTTGGCGCCAAGTTCGTCCAGCGGAAAACTGCCCAAAAAGGCGGTGGGCTATAGCCTTGGGGCGTGGGGCGGGCGAACTTCGTCCGCCGGACTCGGAATGGACCGAGACTTTGGCCACCCCCTTCCCGTGCCAAAAATAGGCCGCGGGCACAGCCGCGCCCAAGAAAGAGCAGCCGAACCCCTTGGCGAAAAGTTTGTCCAGCGGAAAAATGCCCAAAAAAGGGGTGGGCTATAGCCTTCGGGCGTGGGGCTGGCGAACTTCGTCCGCCCGACTTGGAATGGGTGAAGACTTTGCCCACCCCCTCCCCGCGACAAAAATAGGCCGCGGACACAGCCGCGCCCAAGAAAGAG
This sequence comes from Citrus glauca, assembly GCA_029633175.1. NCBI lineage: Eukaryota > Viridiplantae > Streptophyta > Magnoliopsida > Sapindales > Rutaceae > Citrus > Citrus glauca. The sequence continues at coordinate 1,013,015 of JAQOOD010000022.1, forward strand.
CAGCCGAACCCCTTGGCGCCAAGTTTGTCCTGCGGAAAAATGCCCACAAAGGGGGTGGGCTATAGCCTTGGGGCGTGGGGCTGGCGAACTTCGTCCGCCGGACTCGGAATGGGTCGAGACTTTGCCCACCCCTTCCCTGCAACAAAAATAGGCTGCGGACACAGCCACGCCCAAAAAAGAGCAGCCGAACCCCTTGGCGCCAAGTTCGTCATGCGAAAAAATACCCAAATAGGGGGTGGGCCATAGCCTCGGGGCGTGGGGCTGGCGAACATCGTCCACCGGACTCGGATTGGGTCGAGACTTAGCCCACCCCCTCACCGCGACAAAAATAGGCCGCGGACACAGCGTCGCCCAAAGAAGAGCTGCCGAACCCCTTGGCGCCAAGTTCGTCCTGCGGAAAAATGCCCACAAAGGGGGTGGGCTATAGCCTTGGGGCGTGGGTCGGCCGAACTTCGTCTGCCGGACTCGGAATGGGCCGAGACTTTGCCCACCCACTCCCCGCGACAAAAATAGGCCGCGAGCACAGCCGCGCCCAGAAAAGAGCAGCCGAAACCCTTGGCGCCAAGTTCGTCCTGCGGAAAAATGCCCAAAAAAGGGGTGTGCTATAGCCTTGGGGCGTGGGGCGGGCGGACTACGTCCGCCGGACTCAGAATGGGCCGAGGCTTTGACCACCCCCTCCCCACGGCAAAAATAGGCCGCGGGCACAGCCGCACCCAAAAAAGAGCAGCCGAACCCCTTGGCGCCAAGTTCGTCTTGCGGAAAAATGCCAAAAAAAGGAGTGTGCTATAGCCTTTGGGTGTGGGGCCGGCGCACTTCGTCCGCCTTCCTCATAATGGGCCGAGACTTTGCCCACCCCCTCCCCGTGACAAAAAATAGGCCGCGGTCACAGCCGCGCCCAAAAAAGAGCAGCCGAACCCCTTGGCGCCAAGTTCGTCCTGCGGTAAAATGCCCAAAAAAGGGGTGTGCTATAGCCTTAGGGCGTGGGCCGGCAAAGTTCATCCGCCTTCCTCGGAATGGGCCGAGACTTTTCCCCCCCCCTCCCAGCACAAAAAATAGGCCACGGGCACAGCTATGCCCAAGAAAGAGCAGCCGAACCCCTTGGTGCCATGTTCGTCCGGTGGAAAGATGCCCAAAAAAGGGGTGGGCTATAGCCTTGGGGCGTGGGGCGGGCGCACTTCGTCCGCCGGACTCGAAATGGGCCGAGACTTTGGCCAGCCCCTCCCCACGAAAAAAATAGGCCGCGGGCACAGCCGCACCCAAAAAAGAGTAGCCGAACCCCTTGGCGCCAAGTTCGTCTTGCGGAAAAATGCCCAAAAAAGGAGTGTGCTATAGCCTTTGGGTGTGGGGCCGGCGAACTTCGTCCGCCTTCCTCATTATGGGATGAGACTTTGCCCACCCCCTCCCCGCGCCAAAAATAGGCCGCGGGCACTGTCACACCGAAATAAGAGCAGCCAAACCCCTTGGCGCCAAGTTCGTCCTGCGGAAAAATGCCCAATAAAAGGGCGGGCTATAGCCTTGGGGCGTGGGGCTGCCGAACTTCATCCGCCGGACTCGGAATGGCCCGAGACTTTGGCCACCCCCTCCCCGCGACAAAAATAGGCCATGGGCACAGCCGCGCCCAAAAAGGAACAGCCGAACCCCTTGGCGCCAAGTTCGTCATGCGGAAAACTGCCCAAAAAGGGGGTGGGCTATAGCCTTGGGCGTGGGGCGGGCGAACATCGTCCGCCGGACGCGGAATGGGCCGAGACTTTTCCCACCCCCTCCCCGGGGCAAAAATAGGCCGCGGGCACGGCTGCGCACAAAAAATAGTTGCCGAACCCCTTGGCGTCAAGTTCGTCCTGCGGAAAAATGCCCAAAATGGGGGTGCGCTACAGCCTTGGGGTGTGGGGCGGGCGAACTTCGTCCGCCGGACTCCGAATGGGCCGAGACTTTTCCAACCCCCTCCCCGCGACAAAAATAGGCCGCGGGCAAAGCCGAACCCAAGAAGGAGCAGCCGAACCCCTTGGCGCCAAGTTCGTCCTGTGGAAAAATGCCCAAAAAAGGGGTGGGCGAAAGCCTTGGGGCGTGGGGCTGGCGAATTTCGTCCGCCTTCCCCGGAACGGGCCGAGACTTTACCCACCCCCTCCCCACGAAACAAATATGCCGCGGGCTCAGCCGCGCCCAAAAAAGAGCAGCCGAACCCCTTGGCGCCAAGTTCGTCCTGCGGAAAAATGCCCAATAAAAGGGCGGGCTATAGCCTTGGGCCGTGGGGCTTGCGAACTTCATCCGCCAGACTCGGAATGGCCCGAGACTTTGCCCACCCCCTCCCCATGACAAAAATAGGCCATGGGCACAGCTGCACCCAAAAAAGAACAACCGAACCCTTTGGCGCCAAGTTCGTCATGCGGAAAACTGCCCAAAAAGGGGGAGGGCTATAGCCTTGGGGCGTGGGGCGGGCGAACTTCGTCCGCCGGACTCGGAATGGGCCGAGAATTTTCCCACCCCCTCCCCGCGACAAAAATAGGCCGCGAGCACAGCCGCGCCCAAAAAAGAGCAGCCGAACCCCTTGGCGCCAAGTTCGTCCTGCGGAAAAATGCCCAAAAAAGGGGTGTGCTATAGCCTTGGGGCGTGGGGCTGGCGACCTTCGTCCGCCGGACTCGGAATGGGCCGAGACTTTGGCCAACCCCTCCCCACGACAAAAATAGGCCGTGGGCACAGCCGCGCCCAAAAAAGAGCAGCCGAACCCCTTGGCGGCAGGTTCGCCCTGCGGAAAAATGCCCAAAAGGGGGTTGGCGACCTTCGTCCGCCGGACTCGGAATGGGCCGAGACTTTGGCCAACCCCTCCCCACGACAAAAATAGGCCGCGGGCACAGCCGTGCCCAAAAAAGATCAGCCGAACCCCTTGGCGCCAAGTTCGTCCGGCGGAAGAATGCCCAAAAATGGGGGGGGTCTATAGCCTTGGGGCGTGGGGCTGGCGAACTTCGTCCGCCCGGGCTCGGAATGGGCCGAGACTTTGGCCACCCCCTCCCCGCAACAAAAATAGGCCGCGGGCACTACCGCGCCCAAAAAAGAGCAGCCGAACCCCTTGGTGCCAAGTTCGTCCTGCGGCAAAATGCCCAATAAAGAGGCGTGCTATATTCTTTGGGCGTGGGGCCTACAAAGTTCATCCGCCTTCCTCGGAATGCGCCGAGACATTGCCCACCCCCTCCCCGCGCAAACAATAGGGCACGGCCACAGCCGCGCCCAAAAAAGAGCAGCCGAACCCCGTGGCGCCAAGTTCGCCCTGCGGAAAAATGCCCAATAAAAGGGTGGGCTATAGCCTTGGGGCGTGGGGCTGGCGAACTTCATCCGCCGGACTCAGAATGTGCCCAGACTTTGCCCACCCCCTCCCCGCGACAAAAATAGGCCGAGGCCACAGCCGCGCCCAAAAAAGAGCAGCCGAACCCCTTGGTGCCAAGTTCGTCCTGCGGCAAAATGCCCAAAAAAGAGGCGTGCTATATCCTTTGGACGTGGGGCCTGCAAAGTTCATCCGCCTTCCTCGGAATGGGCGGAGACATTGCCAACCCCCTGCCCACGCAAAAAATGGGCCGCAGCCACAGCCGCGCCCAAAAAGGAGCAGCCGAACCCCGTGGCGCCAAGTTCGTCCTGCGGAAAAATGACCAATAAAAGGGTGGGCTATAGCCTTGGGGCGTGGGGCTGGGGAACTTCATCCGCCGGACTCGGAATGTGCCGAGACTTTGCCCACCCCCTCCCCGCGACAAAAATAGGCCGAGGGCCCAGCCGCGCCCAAAAAAGAGCAGCCGAACCCCTTGGCGCCAAGTTCGTCCTGCGGAAAAATGTCCAAAAAGGGGGTGGGCTATAGCCTTTGGGCGTGGGGCTGGCGAATTTCGTCCTCCGGACTCGGAATGGGCTGAGGCTTTTGCCACCCCCTCCCCACGACAAAAATAGGCCGAGGGCACAGCCGTCCCAAAAAAGAGCAGCTGAACCCCTTGGCGCCAAGTTCGTCCTGCGGAAAAATGCCGAAAAGGGGTTGGGCTATAGCATTGGGGCGTGGGGCGGGCGAACCTCGTCCGCCGGACTCGGAATGGGCTGAGACTTTTCCCACCCCATCCCCGCGACAAAAATAGGCTGCGGGCACTCCCGTACCCAAAAAAGAGTAGCCGAACCCCTTGGCGCCAAGTTCGTCTGGCGGAAAAATGCCCAAAAAAGGGGTGGTCTATAGCCTTGGGGCGTGGGGCTGGCGAACTTCGTCCGCCCGGACTCGGAATGGGCCGAGACTTTGGCCACCCCCTCCCCGCAACAAAAATAGGCCGCGGGCACTGCCGCGCCCAAAAAAGAGCAGCCGAACCCCTTGGTGCCAAGTTCGTCCTGCGGAAAAATGCCCAAAAAAGGGGTGGGCTATAGCCTTGGGGCGTGGGGCCGGCGAACTTCGTCCGCCGGACTCGGATTGGGCCGAGGCTTTTCCCACCCCCTCCCCTCGACAAAAATAGGCCGCGGGCACAGCCGCGCCCAGAAAAGAGCAGCCGAACCCCATGGCGCCAAGTTCGTCCGGCGGAAAAATGCCCAAAAAAGGGGTGTGCTATAGCCTTTGGGCGTGGGGCCGGCAAAGTTCATCCCCCTTCCTCGGAATGGGCCGAGACTTTGGCCACCCCCTCCCCGCGACAAAAATAGGCCGCGGGCACAGCCGCGCCCAGAAAAGAGCAGCCGAACCCCATGGCGCCAAGTTCGTCCGGCGGAAAAATGCCCAAAAAAGGGTTGGGCTATAGCCCTGGGCCGTGGGGTCGGTGCACTTCGTCCGCCGGACTCGGAATGGGCCGAGGCTTTTCTCACCCCCTCCCCATGACAAAAATAGGCCGCGGGCACAGCCGCCCCAAAAAAGAGCAGCCGAACCCGTTGGCGCCAAGTTCGTCCTGCGGAAAAATGCCCAAAAAAGGGGTGTGCTATAGCTTTTGGGCGTGGGGCCGGCGCACTTCGTCCGCCTTCCTGGGAATGGGCCAAGACTTTGGCCACCCACTCCCCGCGACAAAAATAGGCCGCGGGCACAGCCGCGCCCAAGAAAGTGCAGCCGAACCCCTTGGCGCCAAGTTCGTCCTGCGGAAAAATGCCCAAAAAGGGTTTGGGCTGTAGCCCTGGGGCGTTGGGCGGGCGAACTTCGTCCGCCGGACTCGGAATGGGCCGAGACTTTTCCCACCCCATCCCCACGACAAAAATAGGCCACGGGCACTGCCGCGCCCAAAAAAGAGCAGCCGAACCCCTTGGCGCCAAGTTCGTCCGGCGGAAAAATGCCCAAAAATGGGGTGTTCTATAGCCTTGGGGCGTGGGGCTGGCGAACTTCGTCCGCCCGGACTCGGAATGGGCCGAGTCTTTCGCCACCCCTCCCCGCGACAGAAATAGGCCGTGGGCACTACCGCGCCCAAAAAAGAGCAGCCGAACCCCTTGGTGCCAAGTTCATCCTGCGGCAAAATGCCCAAAAAAGGGGTGTGTTATAGCCTTTGGGCGTGGGGCCGGCGAACCTCGTCCTCCGGGCTCGGAATGGGATGAGGGTTTTCCCACCCCCTCGCCGCGCCAAAAATAGGCCGCGGGCACAGCCGCGCCCAAAAAAGGACAGCCCAACCCGTTGGTGACAAGTTTGTCCTGCGGAAAAATGCCCAAAAAAGGGGTGTGCTATAGCCTTTGGGCGTGGGGCCGGCGCACTTTGTCCGCCTTCCTCGGAATGGGCCAAGACATTGGCCACCCACTCCCCGCGACAAAAATAGGCCGCGGGCACAGCCGCGCCCAAGAAAGTGCAGCCGAACCCCTTGGCGCCAAGTTCGTCCTGCGGAAAAATGCCCAAAAAGGGTTTGGCTTGTAGCCCTGGGGCGTTGGGCGGGCGAACTTCGTCCGCCGGACTCGGAATGGGCCGAGACTTTTCCCACCCCATCCCCACGACAAAATTAGGCCACGGGCACTGCCGCGGCCAAAAAAGAGCAGCCGACCCCTTGGCGCCAAGTTCGTCCGGCGGAAAAAATGCCCAAAAATGGGGTGTTCTATAACCTTGGGGCGTGGGGCTGGCGAACTTCGTCCGCCCGGACTCGGAATGGGCCGAGACTTTGGCCACCCACTCCCCGTGACAGAAATAGGCCGTGGGCACTGCCGCGCCCAAAAAAGAGCTGCCGAACCCCTTGGTGCCAAGTTCGTCCTGCGGCAAAATGCCCAAAAAAGGGGTGTGCTATAGCCTTTGGGCGTGGGGCCGGCGAACCTCGTCCTCCGGACTCGGAATGGGCGGAGGCTTTTCCCACCCCCTCCCCGCGCCAAAAATAGGCCGCGGGCACGGCCGCGCCCAAAGAATAACAGCCGAACCCCTTGGCGCCAAGTTCGTCCGGCGGAAAAATGCCCAAAAAAGGGGTGGTCTATAGCCTTGGGGCGTGGGGCTGGCGAACTTCGTCCGCCCGGACTCGGAATGGGCCGAGACTTTGGCCACCTCCTCCCCGTGACAGAAATAGGCCGTGGGCACTGCCGCGCCCAAGAAAGAGCAGCCGAACCCCTTGGTGCCAAGTTCATCCCGCGGCAAAATGCCCAAAAAAGGGGTGTGCTATAGCCTTCGGGTGTGGGGCCGGCAAACCTCGTCCTCCGGACTCGGAATGGGCGGAGGCTTTTCCCACCCCCTCCCCGCGCCAAAAATAGGCCGCGGGCACAGCCGCGCCAAAAAAAAGAACTGCCGAAGCCCTTGGCGCCAAGTTCGTCCAGCGGAAAAATGCCCAAAAAAGGGGTGGTCTATAGCCTTGGGGCGTGGGGCTGGCGAACTTCGTCCGCCCGGACTCGGAATGGGCTGAGACTTTGGCCACCCCCTCCCCACGACAAAAATTGGCCGTGGGCACAGCCGTGCCCAATACAGAGCAGCCGAACCCCTTGGTGCCAAGTTCGTTCTGCGGCAAAATGCCCAAAAAAGAGGCGTGCTATATCCTTTGGGCGTGGGGCTGGCGAACCTCGTCCTCCGGACTCGGAATGGGCGGAGGGTTTTCCCACCCCCTCGCCGCGCCAAAAATAGGCCGCGGGCACAGCCGCGCCCAAAAAAGAACAGCCGAACCCGTTGGCGCCAAGTTTGTCCTGCGGAAAAATGCCCAAAAAAGGGGTGTGCTATAGTCTTTGGGCGTGGGGCAGGCGCACTTCGTCCACCTTCCTCGGAATGGGCCAAGACTTTGGCCACCCACTCCCCGCGACAAAACTAGGCCGCGGGCACAGCCGCGCCCAAAAAAGAGCAGCCGAACCCCTTGGCACCAAGTTCGTCCTGCGGCAAAATGCCCAAAAAAGGGGTGTGCTATAGCCTTGGGGCGTGGGGCCGGCGAGCTTCGTCCTCCGGACTCGGAATGGGCGGAGACTTTTCCCACCCCCTCCCCGCGCCAAAAATAGGCCGGGCGCACAGCCGCGCCCAAAAAAGAACAGCCAAACCCCTTGGCGCCAAGTTCGTCCGGCGGAAAAATGCCCAAAAAAGGGATAGTCTACATCCTTGGGGCGTGGGGCTGGCGAACTTCGTCCGCCCGGACTCGGAAAGGGCCGCGAATTTGCCCACCCCCTCCCAACGACAAAAATAGGCCGCGGGCACAGCCGCGCCCAAAAAAGAACAGCCGAACCCCTTGGCGCCAAGTTCGTCCGGCGGAAAAATGCCCAAAAAAGGGGTGGTCTATAGCCTTGGGGCGTGGGGCTGGCGAACTTCGTCCGCCCGGACTCGGAATGGGCCGAGACTTTGGCCACCCCCTCCCCGTGACAAAAATAGTCCGCGGGTACTGCCGCGCCCAAAAAAGAGCAGCCGAACCCCTTGGCGCCAAGTTCGTCCTGCAGAAAAATGCCCAAAAAAGGGGTGTGCTATAGCCTTTGGGCGTGGGGCCGGCGCACTTCGTCCGCCTTCCTCGGAATGGGCCAAGACTTTGGCTACCCACTCCCCATGACAAAAATAGGCCGCGGCCACAGCCGCGCCCAAAAAAGTGCAGCCGAACCCCTTGGCGCCAAGTTCGTCCTGCGGAAAAATGCCCAAAAAGGGGTTGGGCTATAGCCCTGGGGCGTTGGGCGGGCGAACTTCGTCCGCCGGACTCGGAATGGGCCGAGACTTTTCCCACCACATCCCTGCGACAAAAATAGGCTGCGGGCACTGCCGCGCCCAAAAAAGAGTAACCGAACCCCTTGGCGCCAAGTTCGTCCTGTGGAAAAATGCCCAAAAAAGGGGTGTGCTATAGCCTTTGGGCGTGGAGCCGGCAAAGTTCGTCCGCCTTCCCCGGAATGGGCCGAGACTTTACCCACCCCCTCCCCATGAAGCAACTATGCCGCGGGCACAGCCGCGCCCAAAAAAGAGCGGCCGAACCGCTTGGCGCCAAGTTCGTCCTGCGGAAAAATGCCCAATAAAAGGGCGGGCTATAGCCTTGGGGCGTGGGGCTTGCGAACTTCATCCGCCGGACTCGGAATGGCCCGAGACTTTGGCCACCCCCTCCCCGCGAAACAAATAGGCCATGGGCACAGCCGCGCCCAAAAAAGAACAACCGAACCCCTTGGCGCCAAGTTCGTCATGCGGAAAACTGCCCAAAAAGGGGGAGGGCTATAGCCTTGGGGCGTGGGGCGGAAGAACTTCGTCCGCCGGACTCGGAATGGGCCGAGAATTTTCCCACCCCCTCCCCACGACAAAAATAGGCCGCTGGCACAGCCGCCCCAAAAAAGAGCAGCCGAACCCCTTGGCGCCAAGTTCGTCCTGCGGAAAAATGCCCAAAAAAGGGGTGTGCTATAGCCTTTGGAAGTGGGGCCGGCGCACTTCGTCCGCCTTCGTCGGAATGGGCCGAGGCTTTTGCCACCCCCTCCCCACGACAAAAATAGGCCGAGGGCACTCCCGCACCCAAAAAAGAGCAGCCGAACCCCTTGGCGCCAAGTTCGTCCTGCGGAAAAATGACCAAAAAAAGGGCGGGCTATAGCCTTGGGGCGTGGGGTGGGCGAACTTCGTCCGCCGGACTCGGAATGGGCCGAGACTTTTCCCACCCCCTCCCCACGACAAAAATAGGCCGTGGGCACAGCCGCCCCAAAAAAGAGCAGCCGAACCCCTTGGCGCCAAGTTCGTCCTGCGGAAAAATGCCCAAAAAAGGGGTGTGCTATAGCCTTTGGGCGTGGGGCCGGCGCACTTCGTCCGCCTTCCTCAGAATGGGCCGAGACTTTGGCCACCCACTCCATCGTCAAAAATAGGCCGCGGGCACAGCCGCGGGCGAAAAAGAGCAGCCGAACCCCTTGGCGCCAAGTTCGTCCTGCGGAAAAATTCCCAAAAAGGGGTTGGGTTATAGCGTTGGGGTGTGGGGCGGGTGAACTTCGTCCGCCTGACTCGGAATGGGCCGAGACTTTTCCCACCGCATCCCCGTGACAAAAATATGCTGCGGGCACTCCCGCACCCAAAAAAGAGCAGCAGAACCCCTTGGCGCCAAGTTCGTCTGGCGGAAAAATGCCCAAAAAAGGGGTGGTCTATAGCCTTGGGGCGTGGGGCTGGCGAACTTCGTCCGCCCGGACTCGGAATGGGCTGAGACTTTGGCCACCCCCTCCCCACGAAAAATATCAGCCGCGGGCACTGCCGCGCCCAAAAAAGAGCAGCCGAACCCCTTGGTGCCAAGTTCGTCGTGCGGCAAAATGCCCAAAAAAGAGGCGCGCTATAGCCTTTGGGCGTGGGGCCTGCAAAGTTCATCCACTTCCTCGGAATGGGCCGAGACTTTGCCCACCTCCTCCCCGCGCAAAAAAAAGGCCGCGGGCACAGCCGCGCCCAAGAAAGAGCAGCCGAACCCCGTGGCGCCAAGTTCATCCTGCGGAAAAATGCTTAAAAAAAGGGCGGAATATAGCCTTCGGGCGTGGGGCTGGCGAACTTCGTCCGCCGGACTCGGAATGTGCACAGACTTTGCCCACCCCCTCCCCACGACAAAAATAGACCGAGGGCACAGCCGCGCCCAAAAAAGAGCAGCCGAACCCCTTGGCGCCAAGTTCGTCCTGCGGAAAAATGCCCAAAAAGGGGATGGGCTATAGCCTTGGGGCGTGCGGCCGGCGAACTTCGTCCGCCTTCCTCGGAATGGGCCGAGGCCTTTCCCACCCCCTCCGCCCGACAAAATAGGCCGCGGGCATAGCTGCGCCCAAAAAATAGCAGCCGAACACCTTGGCGCCAAGTTCGTCCTGCGGAAAAATGCCGAAAAAGGGGTTGGGCTATAGCCTTGGGGCGTGGGGCGGGCCAAGTTCGTCCGCCGGACTCGGAATGGGCCGAGACTTTGGCCACCCCCTCCCCGCGACAAAAATAGGCCGCGGGCACAGCCGCACCCAAAAAAGAGCAGCCGAACCCCTTGGCGCCAAGTTCGACCGGCGGAAAAATGCCCAAAAAAGGGGTGTGCTATAGCCTTTGGGCGTGGGGCCGGCGAACTTCGTCCGCCTTCCTCGGAATGGGCCGAGATTTTGCCCACCCCCTCCCCGCGACCAAAATAGACCGCAGGCACAGCCGCGCCCAAAAAAGAGCAGCCGAACCCCTTGGCGCCAAGTTCGTCCTGCGGAAAAATGCCCAAAAAAGGGGTGGGCTATAGCCTTGGGGCGTGGGGCTGGCGAACTTCGTCCGCCGGGCTCGGAATGGGCCGAGACTTTGCCCAGCCCCTCCCCGTGACGAAAATAGGCCGCGGGCACAGCCGCGTGCAAAAAAGAGCAGCCGAACCCCTTGGCGCCAAGTTCGTCCTGCGAAAATTGCCCAAAAAAGGGGTGTGCTATAGCCCTGGGGCGTGGGGCTGGGGCAGTTCATCCGCAGCACTCAGAATGGGACGAGAATTTGCCCACCCCCTCCCCGCATAAAAACTAGGCCGCCGGTACAGCCGCGCCCAAAAAAGAGCAGCCGAACCCCTTGGCGCCGAGTCCGTCCTGCAGAAAAATGCCCAAAAAAGGGGTGCGCTATAGCCTTGGGGTGCGGGGCTGGCGAATTCAATCAACCTTCCTCGGAATGCGGCGAGACTTTCCCACCCCCTCCCCGCTCCCAAAAATAGGCTGCGGGCACAGCCGTGCCCAACAAACAGTAGCCGAACCCCTTGGCGCGTCGTGCGTCCTGCGGAAAATTGCCCAAAAAAGGAATGTGCTATAGCCTTGGGGCGTGGGGTTCACGAAGTTCGTCCGCCTTCCTCAGAATGGGCCAAGACTTTACCCACCCCTAGCCCGCACAAAAATTAGGCGGCGGTCACAGCCGAACCCAAAAAAGTGCAGCCGAACCCCTTGGCGCCAAGTTCATCCTGTGGAAAAATGCCCAAAAAAGGGGTGTGCTATAGCCTTGGGAAGTGGGGCTGGCGAAGTTTGTGCGCCATCCTCGGAACGGACTGAAACTTTGCCTGGCCCCTACCCACGCCAACAATAGGCCGCGGGCAAAGCCGCGCCCAAAAAAGAGCAGCCGAACACCTAGGCGCCAAGTTCGTCCTGCGGAAAAATGCCCAAAAAAGGGGTGTGCTATAGCCCTGGGGCGTGGGGCTGGTGAAGTTCGTCCGCGGGACTCGGAATGGGCTGAGACTTTGCCCGCCCCCTCCGCGCACCAAAAATAGGCTACGGACACAGCCGCGACAAAAAAAGAGGAACCGAACCCCCTGGCGCCAAGTTCGTCGTGCGGAAAAATGCCCAACAAAGGGGTGTGCTACAGCCTTGGGACGTGGGGCTGGTGAAGTTCGTCCGCAGGACTCGGAATGGCCCGAGACTTTGCCCGCCCCCTCCCTGCACGAAAAAAAGGCGGCGCCCACTGTTGCGTCCAAAAAAGAGCAGGCGAACCCCTTGGCGCCATGTTCGTCCAGCGGAAAAATGCCCAAAAAAGGGGTGTGCTATAGCCCTGGGGCGTGGGGCTGGCGAAGTTCGTCCGCCGGACTCGGAATGGGCCCAGACTTTGCCCACCCCCTCCCCATGCCAAAAATAGGCCGCGGGCACAGGCGCGCCCAAAAAAATAGCACCCGAACCCCTTGGCGCCAAGTTTGTCGTGCGGAAAAATGCCCAAAAAAGGGGTGTGCTATAGCCTTGGGGCGTGGGGCTGGCGAAGTTCATCCGCCTTCCTCAGAAAGGACTGAGACTTTGCCTGGCCCCTACCCACACCAAAACTAGGCCGCGGACACAGCCCCGCCCAAAAAAGAGCAGCCAAACCCCTTGCCGCCGAGTTCGTCGTGTGGAAAAATGCCCAAAAAAGGGGTGTGCTATAGCCTTGGGGCGTTGGGCTGGCGAAGTTCGTCTGCCGGACTCCGAATGCGCCGAGACTTTGCCCACCCTCTCCCGCACCAAAAATAGGCTACGAACACAGCCGCGACAAAAAAAGAGGAACCGAACCCCTTGGCGCCAAGTTCGTCGTGTGGAAAAATGCCCAAAAAAGGGGTGTGCTATAGCCTTGGGGCGTGGGGCTGGTGAAATTCGTCCGCCGGACTCGGAATGGACCGGCACTTTGCTCGCCCACTCCCTGTGCCAAAAAAAGGCGGCGCCCACTGCTGCGCCCAAAAAAGAGCAGGCGAACCCCTTGGCGCCATGTTCGTCCAGCGGAAAAATGCCCAAAAAAGGGGTGTGCTATAGCCCTGGGGCGTGGGGCTGGCGAAGTTCGTCCGCCGGACTCCGAATGGGCCGAGACTTTGCCCACCCTCTCCCCGCGCCAAAAATAGGCCGCGGGCACAGCCGCGCCCAAGAAAGTGCAGCCGAACCCCTTGGCGCCAAGTTCGCCCTGTGGAAAAATGCCCAAAAAAGGGGTGTGCTATAGCCTTGGGAAGTGGGGCTGGCGAAGTTCGTGCGCCTTCCTCGGAACGGACTGAAACTTTGCCTGGCCCCTACCCACGCCAACAATAGGCCGCGGGCAAAGCCGCGCCCAAAAAAGAGCAGCCGAACACCTAGGCGCCAAGTTCGTCCGGCGGCAAAATGCCCAAAAAAGGGGTGGGCTATAGCCTTGGGGCGTGGGGCTGGTGAAGTCCGTCCGCCGGACTCGGAATGGACCGACACTTTGCCCGCCCACTCCCTGCGCCAAAAAAAGGCCGCGGCGACTGCCGCGCCCAAAAAAGAGCAGGAGAACCCCTTGGCACCAAGTTCGTCCGGCGGAAAAATGCCCAAAAAAGGGGTGTGCTATAGCCTTGGGGCGTTGGGCTGGCGAAGTTCGTCTGCCGGACTCGGAATGGGCCGAGAATTTGTCCGCCCCCTCCCTGCACCAAAAATAGGTAGCGGGCACAGCCGCGCCCAAAAAAGAGCAGCTGAACCCCCTGGCGCCAAGTTCATCCTGCGGAAAAATGCCCAAAAAAGGGGTGTGCTATAGCCCTAGGGCGTGGGACTGGCGAAGTTCGTCCGCCGGACTCCGAATGCGCCGAGACTTTGCCCACCCTCTCCCGCACCAAAAATAGGCTACGGACACAGCCGCGACAAAAAAATAGGAACCGAACCCCTTGGCGCCAAGTTCGTCGTGCGGAAAAATGCCCAAAAGAGGGGTGTGCTATAGCCTTGGGGCGTGGGGCTGGTGAAGTTCGTACGCCGGACTCGGAATGGACCGGCACTTTGCTCGCCCACTCCCTGCGCCAAAAAAAGCGGCGCCCACTGCTGCGCCCAAAAAAGAGCAGGCGAACCCCTTGGCACCATGTTCGTCCAGCGGAAAAATGCCCAAAAAAGGGGTGTGCTATAGCCCTGGGGCGTGGGGCTGGCGAAGTTCGTCCGCCGGACTCCGAATGGGCCGACACTTTGCTCACCCTCTCCCCACGCCAAAAATAGGCCGCGGGCACAGCCGCGCCCAAGAAAGTGCAGCCGAACCCCTTGGCGCCAAGTTCGTCCTGTGGAAAAATGCCCAAAAAAGGGGTGTGCTATAGCCTTGGGAAGTGGGGCTGGCGAAGTTCGTGCGCCTTCCTCGGAACGGACTGAAACTTTGCCTGGCCCCTACCCACGCCAACAATAGGCCGCGGGCAAAGCCGCGCACAAAAAAGAGCAGCCGAACACCTAGGCGCCAAGTTCGTCCTGCGGAAAAATGCCCAAAAAAGGGGTGGGCTAAAGCCTTGGGGCGTGGGGCTGGTGAAGTCCGTCCGCCGGACTCGGAATGGACCGACACTTTGCCCGCCCACTCCCTGCGCCAAAAAAAGGCCGCGGCGACTGCCGCGCCCAAAAAAGAGCAGGCGAACCCCTTGGCACCAAGTTCGTCCGGCGGAAAAATGCCCAAAAAAGGGGTGTGCTATAGCCTTGGGGCGTTGGGCTGGCGAAGCTCGTCTGCCGGACTCGGAATGGGCCGAGAATTTGTCCGCCCCCTCCCTGCACCAAAAATAGGTAGCGGGCACAGCCGCGCCCAAAAAAGAGCAGCTGAACCCCCTGGCGCCAAGTTCGTCCTGCGGAAAAATGCCCAAAAAAGGGGTGTGCTATAGCCCTAGGGCGTGGGACTGGCGAAGTTCGTCCGCCGGACTCCGAATGCGCCGAGACTTTGCCCACCCTCTCCCGCACCAAAAATAGGCTGAGGACACAGCCGCGACAAAAAAAGAGGAACCGAACCCCTTGGCGCCAAGTTCGTCGTGCGGAAAAATGCCCAAAAGAGGGGTGTGCTATAGCCTTGGGGCGTGGGGCTGGTGAAGTTCGTCCGCCGGACTCGGAATGGACCGGCACTTTGCTCGCCCACTCCCTGCGCCAAAAAAAGGCGGCGCCCACTGCTGCGCCCAAAAAAGAGCAGGCGAACCCCTTGGCACCATGTTCGTCCAGCGGAAAAATGCCCAAAAAAGGGGTGTGCTATAGCCCTGGGGCGTGGGGCTGGCGAAGTTCGTCCGCCGGACTCCGAATGGGCCGACACTTTGCTCACCCTCTCCCCACGCCAAAAATAGGCCGCGGGCACAGCCGCGCCCAAGAAAGTGCAGCCGAACCCCTTGGCGCCAAGTTCGTCCTGTGGAAAAATGCCCAAAAAAGGGGTGTGCTATAGCCTTGGGAAGTGGGGCTGGCGAAGTTCGTGCGCCTTCCTCGGAACGGACTGAAACTTTGCCTGGCCCCTACCCACGCCAACAATAGGCCGCGGGCAAAGCCGCGCACAAAAAAGAGCAGTCGAACACCTAGGCGCCAAGTTCGTCCTGCGGAAAAATGCCCAAAAAAGGGGTGTGCTATAGCCTTGGGGCGTGGGGCTGGTGAAGTTCGTCCGCCCGACTCGAAATGGACCGACACTTTGCCCGCCCCCTCCCTGCGCCAAAAAAAGACCGCAGCGACTGCCGCGCCCAAAAAAGAGTAGGCGAACCCCTTGGCACCAAGTTCGTCCAGCGGAAAAATGCCAAAAAAAGGGGTGTGCTATAGCCCTGGGGCGTGGGGCCGGCGAAGTTCGTCCGCCGGAATCGGAAGGGGCCGAGAGTTTGCCCACCCCCTCCCCACGCCAAAAATAGGCCGCGGGCACAGTCGTACCCAAAAAAGAGCAGCCGAACCCCTTGGCGCCAAGTTCGTCGTGCGGAAAAATGCCGAAAAAAGGGGTGTGCTATAGCCTTGGGGCGTGGGGCTGGTGAAGTTCGTCCGCCGGACTCAGAATGGGCCGAGAGTTTGCCCGCCCCCTCCCTGAGCCAACAAAAGGCCGCGGCCACCGCCGCGCCCAGAAAAGAGCAGGTGAACCCCTTGGCGCCAAGTTCGTCCTGCGGAAAAATTCCCAAAAAAGGGGTGTGCTATAGCCCTGGGGCGTGGGGCCGCCGATGTTCGTCCGCCAGACTTAGAAGGAGCCGAGACTTTGCTCACCCCCTCCCCACGCCAAAAATAGGGCACGGGCACAGTCGCGCCCAAAAAAGAGCAGCCGAACCCTTTGGCGCCAAGTTCGTCCTGCGGAAAAATGCCCAAAAAAGGGGTGTGCTATAGCCCTGGGGCGTGGGGCCGGCGAAGTTCGTCCGCCGGATTCGGAAGGGGCCGAGACTTTGCCCACCCCCTCCCCACGCCAAAAATAGGCCGCGGGCACAGTCGCGCCCAAAAAAGAGCAGCCGAACCCCTTGGCGCCAAGTTCGTCGTGCGGAAAAATGCCCAAAAAAGGGGTGTGCTATAGCCTTGGGGCGTGGGGCTGGTGAAGTTCGTCCGCCGGACTCGAAATGGACCGACACTTTGCCCGCCCACTCCCTGCGCCAAAAAAAGGCCGCAGCGACTGCCGCGCCCAAAAAAGAGCTGGCGAACCCCTTGGCACCAAGTTCGTCCGGCGGAAAAATGCCCAAAAAAGGGGTGTGCTATAGCCCTGGGGCGTGGGGCCGGCGAAGTTCGTCCGCCGGAATCGGAAGGGGCCGAGAGTTTGCCCACCCCCTCCCCACGCCAAAAATAGGCTGCGGGCACAGTCGTGCCCAAAAAGGAGCAGCCGAACCCCTTGGCGCCAAGTTCGTCGTGCGGAAAAATGCCCAAAAAAGGGGTGTGCTATAGCCTTGGGGCGTGGGGCTGGTGAAGCTCGTCCGCCTTACTTGGAATGGACGGAGACATTTCCTTGCCCCTACCCACTCCAAAAATAGGCCGTGGGCACAGCCCCGCCCAAAAAAGAGCAGCCGAACCCCTTGGCGCCAAGTTCGTCGTGCGGAAAAATGCCCAAAAAAGGGATATGCAGCAGCCTTGTGGTGTGGGGCTGATGAAGTTCATCTGCGGGACTCGGAATGGCCCGAGACTTTGTCCGCCCCCTTCCCGTGGGAAAAATAGGCTGCGGGCACAGCCGCGCCCAAAAAAAGAGCAGCCGATCCCCTTGACGCCATGTTCGTTCTGCGGAAAAATGCCCAAAAAAGGGGTGTGCTATAGCCCTGGGGCGTGGGGCTGGCGAAGTTCGTCCGCTGGACTCGGAATGGGCCGAGACTATGGCCACCCCCTCCCCGCGATAAAAATAGGCCGCGGGCACAGCCGCGCCCAAAAAAGAGTAGCGGAACCCCTTGGCGCCAAGTTTGTCCTGAGGAAAAATGCCCAAAAAAGGGGTGTGCTATAGCCTTGGGGCGTGGGGCTGCCGAAGTTCGTCTGCCGGACTCGGAATGGGCCGAGACTTTTCACACCCCCTCCCTGTGACAAAAATAGGCCACGGGCACAGCCGCGTGCAAAAAAGAGCAGCCGAACCCCTTGGCGCCATGTTCGACCTGCGGAAAAATGCCCAAAAAAGTGGTGGGCTATAGCCTTGGGGCGTGGGTCTGGCATACTTCGTCCGCCGGACTCGGAATGGGCCGAGGCTTTGCCCACCTCTTCCCCGCGACAAAAATAGGCCGCGGGCACAGCCGCACCCAAAAAAAGAGCAGCCGAACCCCTTGGCGCCAAGTTCGTCCTGCGGAAAAATGCCCAAAAAAGTGGTGGGCTATAGCCTTGGGGCGTGGGTCTGGCATACTTCGTCCGCCGGACTCGGAATGGGCCGAGACTTTGCCCACCTCTTCCCCGCGACAAAAATAGGCCGCGGGCACAGCCGCACCCAAAAAAAGAGCAGCCGAACCCCTTGGCGCCATGTTCGTCCTGCGGAAAAATGACCAAAAAAGGGGGGTTCTACAGCCTTTGTGCATGGGGCCGGCAAAGTTCATTCGCCTTCCTCGGAATGGGCTGAGACGTTGGCCACCCCATCCCAGCACCAAAAATCACCAGCAGGCACAGCCGCAACCAAAAAAGAGTAGCGGAACCCCTTGGCGCCAAGTTTGTCCTGCGGAAAAATGCCCAAAAAAGGGGGGTGCTATAGCCTTGGGGCGTGGGGCTGCCGAAGTTCGTCTGCCGGACTCGGAATGGGCCGAGACTTTTCACACCCCCTCCCTGTGACAAAAATAGGCCGCGGGCACAGCCGCGTGCAAAAAAGAGCAGTCGAACCCCTTGGCGCCATGTTCGACCTGCGGAAAAATGCCCAAAAAGGGGGTGGGCTAAAGCCTTGGGGCGTGGGGCTGGCGAATTTCGTCCGCCGGACTCGGAATGGGCCGAGACTTTGCCCATCCCCTCCCCATGACAATTATAGGCTCCGAACACAGCCGCGCCCAAAAAAGAGCAGCCCAACCCCTTGGCGCCAAGTTCGTCCTGCGAAAAAATGCCCAAAAAAGGGGTGTGCTATAGCCTTTCGGCGTGGGGCCGGCAAAGTTCATCCGCCTTCCTCGGAATGCGCCGAGACATTGCCACCCCCTCCCCGCGCCAAAAATAGGCCTTGGGCACAGCCGCACCCAAAAAAGAGCAGCCGAACCCCTTGGCGCCAAGTTCGTCCAGCGGAAAAATGCCCAAAAAAGGGGTGTGCTATAGCCTTGGGCCGTGGGGCCGGCTAAGTTCGTCCGCCGGACTAGGAATGGGCCGAGACTTTTCCCACCCCCGCCCCATGACAAAAATACGCCGCGGGCACAGCTGCACGCAAAAAGAGCAGCCGAACCCCTTGGCGCCAAGTTCGTCCTGCCGAAAAATGCCCAAAAAAGGGGTGGGCTATAGCCTTGGGGCGTGGGGCTGGCGAAGTTCGTCCGCCGAACTCGGAATGGGCCGAGACTTTGTCCAACCCCTCCCCGCGACAAAAATAGGCCGCGGGCAATGCCGCACCCAAAAAAGTGCAGCCGAACCCCTTGGCACCAAGTTCGTCCTGCGGAAAAATTCCCAAAAAAGGGGTGGGCTATACCCTTGGGGCGTGGGGCTGGTGAACTTCGTCCGCCGGACTCGGAATGGGCCGAGACTTTTCTCACCCCCTCCCTGTGACAAAAATGGCCGCGGGCACAGCCGCGTGCAAAAAAGAGCAGCCGAACCCCTTGGCGCCAAGTTCGTCCCCCGAAAAAATGCCCAAAAAAGAGGTGTGCTATAGCCTTTCGGCGTGGGGCCGGCAAAGTTCATCCGCCTTCCTCGGAATGGGCCGAGACTTTGTCCACCCCCTCCACACACCAAAAATAGGCCGCGGGCGCAGCTGCACCCAAAAAAGAGCAGCCGAACCCCTTGGCACCAAGTTTGACCTGCGGAAAAATGCCCAAAAAGGGGGTGGGCTACAGCCTTGGGGCGTGGGGCTGGCGAATTTCGTCCGCCGGACTCGGAATGGGCCGAGACTTTGCCCACCCCCTCCCCGTGACAATAATAGGCTGCGAATACAGCCGCGCCCAAAAAAGAGCGGCCCAACCCCTTGGCGCCAAGTTCGTCCTGCGAAAAAATACCCAAAAAAGGGGTGTGCTATAGCCTTTCGGCATGGGGCCGGCAAAGTTCATCCGCCTTCCTCGGAATGGGCCGAGACTTTGGCCACCCCCTCCCCGCACCAAAAATAGGCCGCGGGCACAGCTGCACCCAAAAAAGAGCAGCCGAACCCCTTGGCGACAAGTTCGTCCTGCGGAAAAATGCCCAAAAAAGGGACGTGCTATAGCCTTGGGGTGTGGGGCCGGCTAAGTTCGTCCTCCGGACTCGGAATGGGCCGAGACTTTTCCCACCCCGTCCCCGCGACAAAAATAGGCCGCGGGCACAGCCGCTCCCAAAAAAGAGCAGCCGACCCCTTGGCGCCAAGTTCGTCCGGCGGAAAAATACCCAAAAAAGGGGTGTGCTATAGCCTTTGAGCGTGGGGCCGGCGAACTTCATCCGCCTTCCTCGGAATCGGCCGAGACATTGCCCACCCCCTCCCCGCGACAATATAGACCGCGGGTACAGCCGCGGCCAAAAAAGAGCAGCCGAACCCCTTGGCGCCAAGTTCGTCCTGCGGAAAAATGCCCAAAAAAGGGGTGTGCTATAGCCTTGGGGCGTGGGGCTACCGAAGTACGTCCGCCGGACTCCGAAGGGGCCGAGACTTTTCCCACCCCCTCCCCGCGAAAAAAATAGGCCGCGAGCACAGCCGCGCCCAAAAAAGAGTAGCCGAACCCCTTGGCGCCAAGTTCGTCCTGCGGAAAAATACCCAAAAAAGTGGTTGGCTATAGCCTTGGGGCTTGGGCCTGGCGAACTTCGTCCGTCGGACTCGGAATGTGCTGAGACTTTGCCCACCCCCTCCCCGAAACAGAAATCGGCCACGGGCACAGCCGCGCCCAAAAAAGAGCAGCCGAACCCCTTGGCACCAAGTTCGTCCTGCGAAAATATGCCCAAAAAAGGGGTGGGCAATAGCCTTGGGCGTGGGGCTGGCGAAGTTCATCCGCCGAACTCGGAATGGGCCAAGACTTCGTCCAACCCCTCCCCGCGACAAAAATAGGCCGCGGGCACAGCTGCGCCCAAAAAAGAGCAGCCCAACCCCTTGGCGCCAAGTTCGTCCTGCGAAAAAATGCCCAAAAAAGGGGTGTGCTATAGCCTTTCGGCGTGGGGCCGGCAAAGTTCATCCGCCTTCCTCGGAATGGGCCGAGACATTGCCACCCCCTCCCCGTGCCAAAAATAGGCCGCGGGCACAGCCGCGCCCAAAAAAGAGCAGCCGAACCCCTTGGCGCCAAGTTCGTCCTGCGGAAAAATGCTCAAAAAGGGGGTGGGCTATAGCCTTGGGGCGTGGGGGGGCGAACTTCGTCCGCCGGAATAGGAATGGGCCGAGACTTTTCCCACCCGCTCCCCGCGACAAAAATAGGCCGCGGCCACAACCGCACCCAAAAAAGAGCAGCCGAACCCCTTGGCGCCAAGTTCGTCCAGCGGAAAAATGCTCAAAAAGGGGGTGGGCTATAGCCTTGGGGCGTGGGGCGGCCGAACTTTGTCCGCCGAACTTGGAATGGGCCGAGACTTTTCCCACCCCCTCCCCGCGAAAAAAATAGGTACCGCTGCCAAAAAAGAGCAGCCGAACCCCTTGGCGCCATGTTCGTCCTGTGGAAAAATGCCCAAAAAATGGGTGGGCTTTAGCCTTGGGGCGTGGGGCTGGCGAACTTCGTCCGCCTTCCTCGGAATGGGCCGATACTTTGGCCACCCCCTCCCCAATACAAAAATAGGCCGCGGGCACAGCCGCACCCAAAAAAGTGCGGCCGAACCCCTTGGCGCCAAGTTCGTCCTGCGGAAAAACGCCCAAAAAGGGGGTGGGCTATAGCCTTGGGGCGTTAGCTGGCGAACTTTGTCCGCCGGACTCGGAATGGGCCGAGACTTTGCCCACCCCCTCCCCCCGACAAAACTAGGCCGCGGGCGCGGCCGCGCCCAAAAAAGAGCAGCCGAACCCCTTGGCGCCGAGTTCGTCCAGCGGAAAAATGCTCAAAAAGGGGGTGGGCTATAGCCTTGGGGCGTGGGGCGGGCGAACTTCATCCGCCGGACTCAGAACAGTCCGAGACTTTTCCCATCCCCTCCCCGCGACAAAAGTAGGCCGCGGGCACAGCCGCGGCCAAAAAGGAGTAGCCTAACCCCTTCCGCGGCCAAAAAGGAGTAGCCTAACCCCTTGGCGACATGTTCGTCTTGTGGAAAAATGCCCAAAAAAGGGGTGGGCTATAGCCTTGGGGCGTGGGGCTGGGGAACTTCGTCCGCCTTCCGCGGAATTGGGCGAGACTTCGGCCACCCCCTCCCCACGACAAAAATAGGCCGCGGGCACTGCCACGCCTTAAAAAGAGCAGCCGAACCCCTTGGCGCCAAGTTCGTCCTTCGGAAAAATGCCCAAAAAAGGGTGTGCTATAGGCTTTAGGCATGGGGCCGGTAAAGTTCATCCGCCTTCCTCGGAATGGGCCGAGACTTTACCCACCCCCTCCCCGCGCTAAAAATAAGCTGCGGGCACAGCCGCGCCCGAAAAAGAGCAGCCGAACCCCTTGGCCCCAAGTTCGTCCCGCGGAAAAATGCTCAAAAAGGGGGTGGGCTATAGCCTTGGGGCGTGGGGCGGGCGCACTTCGTCCGCCGAACATGGAATGGGCCGAGACTATTCCCACCACCTCCCCGTGACAAAAATAGGCCGCGGGCACAACCGCGGCCAAAAAAGAGCAGCCGAACCCCTTGGAGCCATGTCCATCCTGTGGAAAAATGCCCAAAAAAGGGGTGGGCTATAGCCTTGGGGCGTGGGGCTGGCGAACTTCGTCCGCCTTCGTCGGAATGGGCCGAGACTTTGGCCACCCCCTCCCCGCGACAAAAATAGGCCGCGGGCACAGCCGCGCCCAAAAAAGTGCAGCCGAACACCTTGGCGCCAAGTTCGTCCTGCGGAAAAACGCCCAAAAAGGGGGTGGGCTATAGCCTTGGGGCGTTTGGCAGGCGAACTTTGTCCGCCGGACTCGGAATGGGCCGAGACTTTGCCCACCCCCTCCCCCCGAAAAAAATAGGCCGTGGGCACGGCCGCGCCCAAAAAAGAGCAACCGAACCCCTTGGCGCCAAGTTCGTCCTGCGGAAAAATGCTCAAAAAGGGGGTGGGCTATAGCCTTGGGGCGTGGGGCAGGCGAACTTCGTCCGCCGAACTTGGAAAGGGCCGAGACTTTTCCCACCCCCTCCCCACGACAAAAATAGGCCGCGGGCACAACCGTACCCAAAAAAGAGTAGTCGAACCCCTTGGCGCCAAGTTCGTCCAGCGGAAAAATGCTCAAAAAGGGGGTGGGCTATAGCCTTGGGGCGTGGGGCGGCCGAACTTTGTCCGCCGAACTTGGAATGGGCCGAGACTTTTCCCACCCCCTCCCCGCGAAAAAAATAGGTACCGCTGCCAAAAAAGAGCAGCCGAACCCCTTGGCGCCATGTTCGTCCTGTGGAAAAATGCCCAAAAAATGGGTGGGCTTTAGCCTTGGGGCGTGGGGCTGGCGAACTTCGTCCGCCTTCCAGGGGAATGGGCCGAGACTTTGGCCACCCCCTCCCCAGGACAAAAATAGGCCGCGGGCACAGCCGCGCCCAAAAAAGTGCAGCCGAACCCCTTGGCGCCAAGTTCGTCTTGCGGAAAAACGCCCAAAAAGGGGGTGGGCTATAGCCTTGGGGCGTTTGGCCGGCGAACTTTGTCCGCCGGACTCGGAATGGGCCGAGACTTTGCCCACCCCCTCCCCCCGACAAAAATAGGCCGTGGGCACGGCCGCGCCCAAAAAAGAGCAACCGAACCCCTTGGCGCCAAGTTCGTCCGGCGGAAAAATGCTCAAAAAGGGGGTGGGCTATAGCCTTGGGGCGTGGGGGGGGCGAACTTCGTCCGCCGGACTCGGAATGGGCCGAGACTTTTCCCACCCGCTCCCCGCTTCAAAAATAGGCCGCGGGCACAACCGCACCCAAAAAAGAGCAACCGAGCCCCTTGGCGCCAAGTTCGTCC
Source organism: Citrus glauca (assembly GCA_029633175.1). Taxonomy (NCBI): domain Eukaryota; kingdom Viridiplantae; phylum Streptophyta; class Magnoliopsida; order Sapindales; family Rutaceae; genus Citrus; species Citrus glauca. Next base: position 1,036,008 of record JAQOOD010000022.1, read on the forward strand.
AGCAGAAAAACGCCCACAAAGGGGGTGGGCTATAGCCTTGCGGCGTTTACTGGCGAACTTTGTCCGCCGGACTTGGAATGGGCCAAGACTTTGCCTACCCTCTCCCCCTGACAAAAATAGGCCGCGGGCGCGGCCGCACCCAAAAAAGAGCAGCCGAACCCCTTGGCGCCAAGTTCGTCCTGCGGAAAAATGCTCAAAAAGGGAGTGGGCTATAGCCTTGGGGCGTGGGGCGGGCGAACTTCATCCGCCGGACTCAGAACAGTCCGAGACTTTTCCCACCCCCTCCCCGAGAAAAAAATAGGCCGCGGGCACAGCCGTACCCCAAAAAGAGCAGCCGAACCCCTTGGCGCCAAGTTCATCCTGCGGAAAAATGCCCAAAAAAGGGGTGTGCTATAGCCTTTGGGCATGGGGCCGGTAAAGTTCATCCGCCTTCCTCGGAATGGGCCGAGACATTACCCACCCCCTCCCCACGCTAAAAATAAGCTGCGGGCACAGCCGCGCCCAAAAAAGAGCAGCCGAACCCCTTGGCGCCAAGTTCGTCCTGCGGAAAAATGCTCAAAAAGGGGGTGGGCTATAGCCTTGGGGCGTGGGGCAGGCGAACTTCGTCCGCCGAACTTGGAAAGGGCCGAGACTTTTCCCACCCCCTCCCCACGACAAAAATAGGCCGCGGGCACAACCGTACCCAAAAAAGAGTAGTCGAACCCCTTGGCGCCATGTTCGTCCTGTGGAAAAATGCCCAAAAAAGGGGTAGGCTATAGCCTTGGGGCGTGGGGCTGGCGAACTTCGTCCGCCTTCCAGGGGAATGGGCCGAGACTTTGGCCACCCCCTCCCCAGGACAAAAATAGGCCGCGGGCACAGCCGCGCCCAAAAAAGTGCAGCCGAACCCCTTGGCGCCAAGTTCGTCTTGCGGAAAAACGCCCAAAAAGGGGGTGGGCTATAGCCTTGGGGCGTTTGGCCGGCGAACTTTGTCCGCCGGACTCGGAATGGGCCGAGACTTTGCCCACCCCCCCTCCCCCCGACAAAAATAGGCCGTGGGCACGGCCGCGCCCAAAAAAGAGCAACCGAACCCCTTGGCGCCAAGTTCGTCCGGCGGAAAAATGCTCAAAAAGGGGGTGGGCTATAGCCTTGGGGCGTGGGGGGGGCGAACTTCGTCCGCCGGACTCGGAATGGGCCGAGACTTTTCCCACCCGCTCCCCGCTTCAAAAATAGGCCGCGGGCACAACCGCACCCAAAAAAGAGCAACCGAGCCCCTTGGCGCCAAGTTCGTCCAGCAGAAAAACGCCCAAAAAGGGGGTGGGCTATAGCCTTGCGGCGTTTACTGGCGAACTTTGTCCGCCGGACTTGGAATGGGCCAAGACTTTGCCTACCCTCTCCCCCCGACAAAAATAGGCCACGGGCGCGGCCGCACCCAAAAAAGAGCAGCCGAACCCCTTGGCGCCAAGTTCGTCCTGCGGAAAAATGCTCAAAAAGGGAGTGGGCTATAGCCTTGGGGCGTGGGGCGGGCGAACTTCATCCGCCGGACTCAGAACAGTACGAGGCTTTTCCCATCCCCTCCCCGCGACAAAAGTAGGCCGCGGGCACAGCCGCGGCCAAAAAGGAGTAGCCTAACCCCTTCCGCGGCCAAAAAGGAGTAGCCTAACCCCTTGGCGACATGTTCGTCTTGTGGAAAAATGCCCAAAAAAGGGGTGGGCTATAGCCTTGGGGCGTGGGGCTGGCGAACTTCGTCCGCCTTCCTCGGAATGTGCCGAGACTTTGGCCACCCGCTCCCCGCTCCAAAAATAGGCCGCGGGCACAGCCGCGCCCAAAAAAGAGCAACCGAACCCCTTGGCGCCAACTTCGTCCTGCGGAAAAATGCCCAAAAAAGGGGTGGGCTATAGCCTTCGGGCGTGGGGTGGGCGAACTTCGTCCGCCGGACTCGGAATGGGCCGAGACTTTGGCCACCCCCTCCCTGCGAAAAAAATAGGCCGCGGGCACAGCCGTACCCAAAAAAGAGCAGCCGAACCCCTTGGCGCCAAGTTCGTCCTGCGGAAAAATGCCCAAAAAAGGGGTGTGCTATAGCCTTTGGGCATGGGGCCGGTAAAGTTCATCCGCCTTCCTCGGAATGGGCCGAGACTTTACCTACCCCCTCCCCGCGCTAAAAATAAGCTGCGGGCACAGCCACGCCCAAAAAAGAGCAGCCGAACCCCTTGGCGCCAAATTTTTCCTGCGGAAAAATGCTCAAAAAGGGGGTGGGCTATAGCCTTGGGGCGTGGGGCGGGCGAACTTCGTCCGCCGAACATGGAATGGGCCGAGACTATTCCCACCACCTCCCCGCGACAAAAATAGGCCGCGGGCACAACCGTACCCAAAAAAGAGTAGTCGAACCCCTTGGCGCCAAGTTCGTCCTGTGGAAAAATGCCCAAAAAAGGCGTAGGCTATAGCCTTGGGGCGTGGGGCTGGCGAACTTCGTCCGCCTTCCAAGGGAATGGGCCGAGACTTTGGCCACCCCCTCCCCATGACAAAAATAGGCCGCGGGCACAGCCGCGCCCAAAAAAGTGCAGCCGAACCCCTTGGCGCCAAGTTCGTCTTGCGGAAAAACGCCCAAAAAGGGGGTGGGCTATAGCCTTGGGGCGTTTGGCGGGCGAACTTTGTCCGCCGGACTCGGAATGGGCCGAGACTTTGCCCACCCCCTCCCCTCGACAAAAATAGGCCGTGGGCACGGCCGCGCCCAAAAAAGAGCAACCGAACCCCTTGGCGCCAAGTTCGTCCGGCGGAAAAATGCTCAAAAACGGGGTGGGCTATAGCCTTGGGGCGTGGGGGGGCGAACTTCGTCCGCCGGACTCGGAATGGGCCGAGACTTTTCCCACCCGCTCCCCGCTTCAAAAATAGGCCGCGGGCACAACCGCACCCAAAAACGAGCAACCGAACCCCTTGGCGCCAAGTTCGTCCAGCAGAAAAACGCCCAAAAAGGGGGTGGGCTATAGCCTTGCGGCGTTTACTGGCGAACTTTGTCCGCCGGACTCGGAATGGGCCAAGACTTTGCCCACCCCCTCCCCCCGACAAAAATAGGCCGCGGGCGCGGCCGCACCCAAAAAAGAGCAGCTGAACCCCTGGGCGCCAAGTTCGTCCTTCGGAAAAATGCCCAAAAAGGGTGTGGGCTATAGCCTTGGGGCATGGGGCTGGCGAACTTCGTCCGCCGGACTCGGAATGGGCCGAGACTTTTCCCACCCCTCCCCATGACAAAAATAGACCACGGGCACAGCCGTGCCCAAAAAAGAGCAGCCGAACCCCTTGGCGACAAGTTCGTCTTGCGGAAAAATGACCATAAAAGGGGTGTGCGATAGCCTTTGGAAGTGGGCCCGGGAAAGTTCATCCGCCTTCCTCGGAATGGGCCGAGACTTTGTCCACCCTCTCCCCACAACAAAAATAGGCCGCTGGCATAGCCGCGCCCAAAAAAGAGCTGCGGAACCCCTTGGGGCCAAGTTCGTCCTGCGGAAAAATGCCCAAAAAAAGAGTGGGCTATAGCCTTGGGGCGTGGGGCTGGCGAACTTCGTCCCCCGGACCCGGAATGTGCCGAGACATTGCCCACCCCCTCCCCGCAACAAAAATAGGCCACAGGCACAGCCGTGCCTAAAAAAGAGCAGCCGAACCCCTTTGCGCCAAGTTCGTCCTGCGGAAAAATGCCCAAAAAAGGGGTGTGCTATAGCCTTGGGGAGTGGGCTGCCGAAGTTCGTCCGCCGGACTCAGAATGGGCCGAGACTTTTCCCACCCCCTCCCCGCCACAAAAATAGGCCGCGGCCACAGCCGTGCCTAAAAAAGAGCAGCCGAACCCCTTGGCGCCAAGTTCGTCCTGCGGAAAAATGCCCAAAAAAAGGGCGGGCTATAGCCTTGGGCCGTGGGGCTGGCGAACTTCGTCCGCCGGACTCGGAATGGGCTGAGACTTTGCCCACCCCCTACCCGTGACAAACATAGGCCGCGCGCACAGCCGCGCCCCGAAAAGAGTGGCCGAACCCCTTGGCGCCAAGTTCGTCCTGCGGAAAAATGCCCAAAAGGGGGGTGGGCTATAGCCTTGGGGCGTGGGGCTGGCGACTTCGTCCCCCGGACTCGGAATGGGCCGAGACTTTTCCCACCCTCACCCCGCGACAAAAATAGGCCGCGGGGCCAGCCGTTCCCAAAAAAGAGCAGCCGAACCCCTTGGCGCCATGTTCGACCTGCGGAAAAATGTCCAAAAAGGGGGTGGGCTATAGCTTTGGGGCGTGGGGCCGGCGAACTTCGTCCGCCGGACTCGGAATGGGCCGAGACTTTTCCCACCTCCTCCCCACGTGAAAAATAGGCCGCGGGCACAGCCGCGCCCAAAAAAGAGCAGCCGAACCCCTTGGCGCCTTGTTCGTCCTGCGGAAAAATGCCCAAAAAAGGGGTAGGCTATAGCCATGGGGCGTGGGGCTGGCGAAGTTCATCCACCTTCCTTGGAATGGGCTGAGACTTTTCCCACCCCCTCCCCGCGACAAAAATAGGCCGTGGGCACAGCCGCGCCCAAAAAAGAGCAGCCGAACCCCATGGCGCCAAGTTCGTCCTGCGGCAAAATGCCCAAAAAAGGGGTGTGCTATGGCCTTTGGGCGTGGGGACGGCAAAGTTCAACCGCCTTCCTCGGAATGGGTCGAGACTTTGCCCACCCCCTCCCCGCACCAAAAATAGGCCGCGGGCATCGCCGCGCCGAAAAAAAGCAGCCGAACCCCTTGGCGCCAAGTTCGTCCTGCGGAAAAATGCCCAAAAAGGGGTGTTCTATAGCCTTTGGGCGTGGGGCCGGCGAACTTGGTCCGCCTTCCTCGGAATGGGCCGAGACTTTGCCCATTCCCTCGCCGCGACCAAAATAGACCGCGGGCACAGCCGCACTCAAAAAAGAGCAGCCGAACCCCTTGGCGCCAAGTTCGTCCTGCGGAAAAATGCCCAAAAAAGGGGTGTGTTTTAGCCATTGGGCGTGGGGCTGGCAATGTTCATCCGCCTTCCTCGGAATGGGCTGAGACTTTGCCCATCCCCTCCCCGCACCAAAAATAGGCCGCAGGCACAGTCGCATCCAAAAACGAGCAGCGGAACCCCTGGGCGCCAAGTTCGTCCTACGGAAAAATGCCCAAAAAGGGGGTGGGCTATATCCTTTGGGCGTGGGGCCGGCGAACTTCGTCCGCCTTCCTCGGAATGGGCCGAGACTTTGCCCACCCCCCTCCCCGCGACAAAAATAGGCCGCGGGCACAGCCGCGCCCAAAAAAAAGCAGCCGAACCCCTTGGCGCCAAGTTCGTCCTGCGGCAAAATGCCCAAAAAATGGGTGTGCTATACCCTTTGGGCGTGGGGCTGGCAAAGTCTATCCCCCTTCCTCGGAATGGGCCGAGACTTTGCCCACCCCCTTCCCGAGCCAAAAATAGGCCGCGGGCACAGCCGTACCCAAAAAAGAGCAGCCGAACCCCTTGGCGCCAAGTTCGTCCTGCGGAAAAATGCCCAAAAAGGGGGTGGGCTATAGCCTTGGCGCGTGGAGCCGGCGCACTTCGTCCGCCTTCCTCGGAATGGGCCGAGACTTTGGCCACCCCCTCCCCACAAGAAAAATAGGCCACGAGCACAGCCCCGCCCAAAAAAGAGCAGCCGAACCCTTGGCGCCAAGTTCGTCTTGCGGAAAAATGCCCAAAAAATGGGTGGGCTATAGCCTTTGGGCGTGGAGCCGGCAAAGTTCGTCCGCCTTCCTCGGAATGGGCCGACACTTTGGACTCCCCCTCCCCGCGACAAAAATAGGCCGTGGGCACAGCCGCGCCCAAAAAAGAGCGGCCGAACCCCTTGGCGCCAAGTTCGTCCTGCGGAAAAAAGCCCAAAAAGGGGGCGGGCTATAGCCTTGGCGCGTGGGGCTGGCGAACTTCGTCCACCAGACTCGGAATGGGCCGAGACTTTGGCCACCCCCTCCCCACGTCAAAAATAGGCCGCGGGCACAGCCGCGCCCGAAAAGAGCAGCCGAACCCCTTGGCGCCAAGTTCGTCCTGCGGCAAAATGCCCAAAAAAGGGGTGTGCTATAGCCTTTGGGCGTGGGGCTGGCGAACTTCGTCCGCCGGACTCAGAATGAACCTAGACTTTGGCCACCCCCTCCCCACGACAAAAATAGGCCGCGGGCACAGCCTCGCCCAAAAAAGAGCAGCCGAACCCCTTGGCGCCAAGTTCGTCCTGCGGCAAAATGCCCAAAAAAGGGGTGTGCTATAGCCTTTGGGCGTGGGGCTGGCGAACTTCGTCCGCCGGACTCAGAATGGACCTAGACTTTGGCCACCCCCTCCCCACGACAAAAATAGGCCGCGGGCACAGCCTCGCCCAAAAAAGAGCAGCCGAACCCCTTGGCGCCAAGTTCGTCCTGCGGCAAAATGCCCAAAAAATGGGTGTGCTACAGCTTTTGGGCGTGGGGCTGGCGCCCTTCGTCCGCCTTCCTCGGAATGGGCCAAGAATTTTCCCACCCCCTCCCCATGACAAAAATAGGCCGCGGGCACAGCCTCGCCCAAAAAAGAGCAGCCGAACCCCTTGGCGCCAAGTTCGTCCTGCGGCAAAATGCCCAAAAAATGGGTGTGCTATAGGCTTTGGGCGTGGGGCCGGCAAAGTTCATCCCCTTCCTCGGAATGGGCCGAGACTTTGGCCACCCCCTCCCCGCGACAAAAATAGGCCGCGGGCACAGCCGCGCCCAAAAAATAGCAGCCGAACCCCTTGGCGTCAAGTTCGTCCTGCGGAAAAATGCCCAAAAAAGGGGTGGGCTATAGCCTTGGGGCGTGGGACTGGCGAACATCGTCTGCCGGACTCGGAATGGGCCGAGACTTTGGCCACCCCCTCCCCGTGACAAAAATAGGCCGTGGACACAGCCTCGTTTAAAAAAGAGCTGCCGAACCCCTTGGCGCCATGTTCGTCCTGCGGGAAAATGCCCAAAAAATTGGCGTGCTATAGCCTTTGGGCATGGGGCCGGAATAGTTCATCCCCCTTCCTCGGAATGGGCCGAGACTTTGCCCACCCCCTCCCCACGACAAAAATAGGCCGCGGGCACAGCCGCGCCCAAAAATGAGCAGCCGAACCCCTTGGCGCCAAGTTCGTCCTGGGGAAAAATGACCAAAAAAGGGGTGTGCTATAGCCTTGGGGCGTGGGGCTGGCGAACTTCGTCCGCCGGACTCGGAATGGGCCGAGACTTTGCCCACCCCCTCCCGTGACAAAAATAGGCCGCGGGCACAGCTGCGCCAAAAAAAGAACAGCCGAACCCCTTGGCGCCACGTTCGTCCTGCGGAAAAATGCCCAAAAAAGGGGTGGGCTATAGCATTGCGGCGTGGGGCTGGCGAACTTCGTCTGCCGGACTCAGAATGGGCCGAGACTTTGTAAACCCCCTCCCCGTGACAAAAATAGGCCGCGGGCACAGCCTCGCCGAAAAAAAAAGAGCAGCCGAACCCCTTGGCGCCAAGTTCGTCCTGGGGAAAAATGACCAAAAAAGGTGTGTGCTATAGCCTTGGGGCGTGGGGCTGGCGAACTTCGTCCGCCGCACTCGGAATGGGCCGAGACTTTGTCCACCCCCTCCCTGCGACAAAAATAGGCCGCGGGCACAGCCGCGCCCAAAAAAGAGCAGCCGAACCGCTTGGCGCCAAATTCGTCCTGCGGCAAAATGCCCAAAAAATGGGTGTGCTATAGCCTTTGGGCGTGGGGCTGCCAAAGTTCATCCCCTGCCTCGGAATGGGCCGAGACTTTGGCCACCCCCTCCCCGCGACAATAATAGGCCGCGGGCACAGCCGTGCCCAAAAAAGAGCAGCCGAACCCCTTGGCGCCAAGTTAGTCCTGCGGCAAAATGCCCAAAAAAGGGGTGTGCTATAGCCTTTGGGCGTGGGGCTGGCGAACTTCGTCTGCCGGACTCAGAAGGGGCCGAGACTTTTCCCACCCCCTCCCCGCGACAAAAATAGCCCGCAGGCACAGCCGCGCCCAAAAAAGAGCAGCCGAACCCCTTGGCGCCAAGTTCGTCCTGCGGAAAAATGCCCAAAAGGGGGGTTGGCTACAGCCTTGGGGCCTGGGGCAGGCGCACTTCTTCCGCCTGACTCGGAATGGGCCGAGACTTCCCCCCCCTCCCTGCGACAAAAATAGGCCGTGGGCACAGCTGCGCCGAAAAAAGAGCAGCCGAACCCCTTGGCGCCTAGTTCGTCCTGCGGGAAAATGCCCAAAAAATAGGTGTGCTATAGCCTTTGGGCGTGGGGCAGGCGAACTTCGTCCGCCGGACTCGGAATGGGCCGAGACTTTGCCCACCCCCTCCCCGTGACAAAAATTGGCCACGGGCACAGCCACGCCCAAAAAAGAGCAGCCGAACCCCATGGCGCCAAGTTCGTCCTGCGGCAAAATGCCCAAAAAAGGGGTGTGCTATAGCCTTTGGGCGTGGGGCTGGCAAACTTCGTCTTGCGGACTCGGAAGGGGCCGAGACTATGCCCACCCCCTCCCCACGATAAAAATAGGCCGCGGGCACAGCCGCGCCCAAAAAAGAGCAGCCGAACCCCTTGGCGCCAAGTTCGTCCTGCGGAAAAATGCCCACAAGGGGGGTGGGCTATAGCCTTGGGCCGTGGGGCCGGCAAAGTTCGTCCGCTGGACTCGGAATGGGCCGAGACTTTTCCCACCCCCTCCGCGGGACAAAAATAGGCCACGGGCACAGCCGCGCCCAAAAAAGAGCAGCCGAACCCCTTGGCGCCAAATTCGTCCAGCGGAAAAATGACCAAAAAAGGGGTGGGCTATAGCCGTGGGGCGTGGGGCGTCGGGCTGGCGAACTTCGTCCGCCTTCCTCGGAATGCGCCGAGACTTTGCCCAACCCCTACCCATGAAAAAAATAGGCCGCGGGCACAGCCGCGCCCAAAAAAGAGCAGCCGAACCCCTTCGCGCCAAGTTCGTCCTGCGGAAAAGTGCCCAAAAAAGGGGTGTGCGATAGCCTTTGGGCGTGGGGCCGGCAAAGTTCATCCGCCTTCCTCGGAATGGGCCAAGACTTTGGCCACCCCCTCCCCACGCCAAAAATAGGCCGCGGGCACAGCCGCGCCCAAAAAAGAGCAGCCGAACCCCTTGGTGCCAAGTTCGTCCTGCGGAAAAATGCCCAAAAAAGAGGTGGGCTATAGCCTTGGGGCGTGGGGCTCGCGAACTTCGTCCGCCGGACTCGGAATGGGCCGAGACTTTGGCCACCCCCTCCCCACGACAAAAATAGGCCGCGGGCACAGCCGCGCCCAAAAAAGAGCAGCTGAACCCCTTGGCGCCAAGTTCGCCCGGCGGAAAAATGCCCAAAAAGGAGGTGGGCTCTAGCCTTTGGGCGTGGGGCCGGCAAAGTTCATCCGCCTTCCTCGGAATGGGCCGAGACTTCGGCCACCCCCTCCCCGCACCAAAAATAGGCCACGGGCTCAGCCGCGCCCAAAAAAGGGCAGCCGAACCCCTTGGCACCAAGTTCGTCCTGCGGAGAAATGCCCAAAAAAGGGGTGTGCTATAGCCTTGGGGCGTGGGGCCGGCAAAGTTCGTCCGCAGGACTCGGAATGGGCCGAGACTTTTCCCACCCCCTCCGCGAGACAAAAATAGGCCACGGGCACAGCCGCGCCCAAAAAAGAGCAGCCGAACCCCTTGACGCCAAGTTCGTCCAGCGGAAAAATGACCAAAAAAGGGGTGGGCTATAGCCTTCGGGCGTGGGGCTGGCGAACTTCGTCTGCCTCCCTCGGAATGGGCCGAGACTTTGCCCAACCCCCTCCCCGCATCAAAAATAGGCCGCGGGCACAGCCGCGCCCAAAAAAGAGCAGCTGAACCCCTTGGCGCCAAGTTCGCCCGGCGGAAAAATGCCCAAAAAAGGGGTGGGCTATAGCCTTGGGGCGTGGGACTGGCGAAGTTCGCCAGCCGGACTCGGAATCGGCAGAGACTTTGTCCACCCCCTCCCAAAGACAAAAATAGGCCGCGGACTCAGCCGCGCCCAAAAAAGAGCAGCCGAACCCCTCGGCACCAAGTTCGTCGTGCAGAAAAATGCCCAAAAAAGGGGTGTGCTATAGCCTTTGGGCGTGGGGCCGGCAAAGTTCATCCGCCTTCCTTGGCATTGGCCGAGACTTCGACAACCCCCTCCCCGTGCCAAAAATAGGCCGCGGGTGCAGTCGCGCCCAAAAACGAGCAGCCGAACCCCTTGGCGCCATGGTCGTCCTGCGGAAAAATGCCTTAAAAAGGGGTGTGCTATAGCCTTGGGGCGTGGGGCCGGCAAACTTCGTCCGCCGGACTCGGAATGGGCCGAGACTTTTCCCACCCCCTCACCGCAACAAAAATAGGCCGCGGACATGGCCGCGCCCAAAAAAGAGCAGCCGAGCCCCTTGGCGCCAAGTTCGTCCTGTGGAAAAATGCGGAAAAAGGTGTTGGGCTATAGCCTTGGAGCGTGGGGCCGGAAAACTCGTCCGCCGGACTCGGAATGGGCCGAGACTTTGGCCACCCCCTCCCCGTGTCAAAAATAGGCCGCGGGAACAGCCGTACCCAAAAAAGAGCAGCCGAACCCCTTGGCGCCAAGTTCGTCTTGCGGAAAAATGCCCAAAAAAGGAGTGTGCTATAGCCTTTGGGTGTGGGGTCGGCGAACTTCGTCCGCCTTCCTCGGAATGGGCGGAGACTTTGCCCACCCCCTCCCCGCGCCAAAAATAGGCCGCGGGCACAGTCGCGCCGAAAAAAGAGCAGCCGAAACCCTTGGCGCCAAGTTCCTCCTGCGGAAAAATGCCCAAAATAGTGGTGTGCTATAGCCTTGGGGCGTGGGGCGGGCGACCTTCGTCCATCCGGACTCGGAATGGGCCGAGACTTTTCCCACCCCCTCCCTGCGACAAAAATAGGCCGCGGGCACAGCCGCGCCCAAAAAAGAGCAGCCGAACCCCTTGGCGCCAAGTTCGTCCTGCGGCAAAATGCCCAAAAAATGGGTGTGCTATAGCCTTTGGGCGTGGCGCCGGCAAAGTTCATCCCCCTTCCTTAGAATGGGCAGAGACTTTGCCCACCCCCTCCCCGTGGCAAAAATAGGCCGCGGGCACAGCCGCGCCCAAAAAAGAGCAGCCGAACCCCTTGGCTGGCCAACTTCGTCCGCCGGACTCGGAATGGGCCGAGACTTTTCCCACCCCCTCCCCGCGCAAAAAATAGGCCACGGGCACAGCCATGCCCAAAAAAGAGCAGCCGAACCCCTTGGCGCCAACTTCGTCCTGCGGAAAAATGCCCAAAAAAAGGGTGTGCTATAGCCTTTGGGCGTGGGGCCGGCGCACTTCGTCCACATTCCTCGGAATGGGCCGAGACTTTGGCCATGCCCTCCCCGTGACAAAAATCGGCCGCGGTCACAGCTGCGCCCAAAAAAGAGCAGCCAAACCCCTTGGCGCCAAGTTCATCCTGCGGCAAAATGCCCAAAAAAGGGGTGTGCTATAGCCTTTGGGCGTGGGGCCGGTAAAGTTCGTCCGCATTCCTCGGAATGGGCTGAGACTTTTCCCACCCCCTCCCCGCGCCAAAAATAGGCCATGGGCAAAGCCGCGCCCAAAAAAGAACAGCCGAACCCCTTGGCGCCAAGTTCGTCATGCGGAAAACTGCCCAAAAAGGGGGTGGGCTATAGCCTTGGGGCGTGGGGCAGGCGAACTTCGTCCGCCGGACTCGGAATGGGCCGAGACTTTTCCCACCCCCTCCCCGCGCAAAAAATAGGCCACGGGCACAGCCATGCCCAAAAAAGAGCAGCCGAACCCCTTGGCGCCAAGTTCGTCCTGTGCAAAAATGGCCAAAAAAGGAGTGTGCTATAGCCTTTGGGCGTGGGGCCGGCGAACTTAATCCCCCTTCCTTGGAATGGGCCGAGACTTTGGCCACCCCCTCCCCACGACAAAAATAGGCCACGGGCACAGCCTCGCCCAAAAAAGAGCAGCCGACTCCCTTGGCGCCAAGTTCATCCTGCGGCAAAATGCCCAAAAAATGGGTGTGCTATAGCCTTTGGGCGTGGGGCCGGCAAAGTTCATCCCCCTCCCTCAGAATGGGCCGAGACTTTGCCCACCCCCTCCCAATGGCAAAAATAGGCCGTGGGCACAGCCGCGCCCAAAAAAGAGCAACCGAACCCCTTGGCGCCAAGTTCGTCCTGCGGAAAAATGCCCAAAAAAGGGGTGGGCTATAGCCTTGGGGCGTGGGGCTGGCGAACATCGTCTGCCGGACTCGGAATTGGCCGAGATTTTGCCCACCCCCTCCCCGCGACAAAAATAGGCTGCGGGCACAGCCGCGCCCAAAAAAGAGCAGCCGAACCCCTGGGCACCAAGTTCGTCCTGCGGCAAAATGCCCAAAAAAGGGGTGGGCTATAGCCTTGGGGCGTGGGGCTGGCGAACTTCGTCTGCCGGACTCGGAATGGGCCGAGACTTTGGCCACCCCCTCCCCACGACAGAAATAGGCCGCGGGCACGGCCGCGCCCAAAAAAGAGCAGCCGAACCCCTTGGCGCCAAGTTCATCCTGCGGAAAAATGCCCAAAAAAGGGGTGGGCTATAGCCTTGGGGCGTGGGGCTGGCGAACTTCGTCTGCCGGACTCGGAATTGGCCGAGACTTTACCCACCCCCTCCCCGCGACAAAAATAGGCTGCGGGTACAGCCGCGCCCAAAAAAGAGCAGCCGAACCCCTGGGCGCCAAGTTCGTCCTGCGGCAAAATGCCCAAAAAGGGGTTGGGCTATAGTCTTGGGCCGTGGGGCGGCCGAACTTCGACCGCCGGACTTGGAATGGGCCGAGACTTGCCCACTCCCAGCAATAACAATAGGCTGCGGGCACAGCCGCGTCCAAAAAAGAGCAGCTGAACCCCTAGGCGCCAAGTTGGTCCTGCGGAAAAATGCCCAAAAAAGGGGTGTGCTATAGCCTTTGGGCGTGGGGCCGGCGGACTTCGTCCGCCTCCCTCGGAATGGGCCGAGACTTTACCCCCCACCTCCCCACGACAAAAATAGGCTGCGGGCACACCCGCGCCCAAAAAAGAGCAGCCAAACCCCTAGGTGCCAAGATCGTCCTGCGGCAAAATGCCCAAAAAAGGGGTGGGCTATAGCCTTGGGGCGTGGGGCTGGCGAACTTCGTCTGCTGAACTCGGAATGGGCCGAGACTTTGGCCACCCCCTCCCCACGACAGAAATAGGCCGCGGGCACGGCCGCGCCCAGAAAGAGCAGCCGAACCCCTTGGCGCAATGTTTGTCCTGGGGAAAAATGACCAAAAAAGGGGTGTGCTATAGCCTTGGGGCGTGGGGCTGGCGAAGTTCGTCCCCCGGACTCGGAATGGGCCTAGACTTTGCCCACCCCCTCCCCGCAACAAAAATAGACTGCGGGCACAGCCGCGCCCAAAAAAGAGCAGCCGAACCCCTTGGCGCCAAGTTCGTCCGACGCCAAAATGCCCAAAAAATGGGTGTGCTATAGCCTTTGGGCGTGGGGCTGGCAAAGTTAATCCCCCCTCCTCGGAATGGGCCGAGACTTTGCCCACCCCCTCCCCGCGCCAAAAATAGGTCGCGGGCACAGCCGTGCCGAAAAAAGAGCAGCCGAACCTCTTGGCGCCAAGTTCGTCCTGCGGCAAAATGCCCAAAAAAGGGGTGTGCTATAGCCTTTGAGCGTGCGGCTGGCGAACTTCGTCCGCCGGACTCGGAATGGGCCGAGACTTTGCCCACCCACTCCCCGCGATAAAAATAGGGTTCGGGCACAGCCGTGCCCAAAAACGAGCAGCCAAACCCCCTGGCGCGAAGTTCGTCCTGCAGAAAATTGCCCAAAAAAGGGGTGTGCTATAGCCTTTGGGCGTGGGGCGGGCAAAGTTCGTCCGCCATCCTCGGATTGGGCCTAGACGTTGGCCTCCCCCTCCCCGCGACAAAAATAGGCCACGGGCACAGCCGCGCCCAAAAAAGAGCAGCCGAACCCCTCGGCGCCAAGTTCGTCCTGCGGAAAAATGCCCAAAAAAGGGGTGTGCTATAGCCTTTGGGCGTGGGGCCGGCGAACTTCGTCCGCCTTCCTCGGAATGGGCCGAGACATTGACCACCCCCTCCCCGCGACAAAAATGGGCCGCGGGCACAGCCGCACCCAAAAAGGAGCAGCCGAAGCCCTTGGCGCCAAGTTCGTCCTGCGGCAAAATGCCCAAAACAGGGGTGTGCTATAGCCTTTGGGCGTGGGGCTGGCGAACTTCGTCCGCCAGACTTGGAATGGGCCGAGACTTTGCCCACCCCCTCCCCGTGAGAAAAATTGGCCGCGGGCACAGCCGCACCCAAAAAAGAGCAGCCGAACCCCTTGGCGCCAAGTTCATCCTGCGGAAAAATGCACAAAAAAGGGGTGTGCTATAGCCTTGGGGCGTGGGGCCGACGCAATTCGTCCGCCTTCCTCAGAATGGGCCGAGACTTTGGCCACCCCCTCTCCGCGACAAAAATATGCCGCGGGCACAGCCACGCCAAAAAACGATCAGCCGAACCCCTTGGCGCCAAGTTCGTCCTGCGGAAAAATGCCCAACAAAGGGGTGGGCTATAGCCTTGGGGCGTGGGGCTGGCGCACTTCGTCCGCCGGACTCGGAATGGGCCGAGACTTTGCCCACCCCCTCCCTGCGATAAAAATAGGGTTCGGGCACAGCCGCGCCCAAAAAAGAGCAGCCGAACCCCTCGGCGCCAAGTTCGTCCTGCGGAGTAATGCAGAAAAAAGGGGTGTGCTATAGCCTTTGGGCGTGGGGCCGGCGAACTTCGTCCGCCTTCCTCGGAATGGGCCGAGACATTGGCCACCCCCTCCCCACGACAAAAATAGGCTGCGGGTATAGCCGTGCCCAAAAAAGAGCAGCCGAACCCCTTGGCGCCAAGTTCGTCCTGCAGAAAAATGCCCAAAAAAGGGGTGGGCTATAGCCTTTGGGCGTGGGGCTGGCGAACTTCGTCCGCCGGACTCAGAATGGGCCGAGACTTTGCCCACCCCCTCCCCGCGATAAAAATGGGTTCGGGCACAGCCGCGCCCAAAAAAGAGCAACCGAACCCCTTGGCGCCAAGTTCGTCCTGCGGAAAATTGCCCAAAAAAGGGGTGTACTATAGCCTCTGGGCGTGGGGCCGGCAAAGTTCATCCGCCTTCCTCGGATTGGGCCGATACTTTGGCCACCCCCTCCCCGCGCCAAAAATAGGCCGCGGGTACAGCCGCGCCAAAAAAAGAGCAGCCGAACCCCCTGGCGTGAAGTTCGTCCTGCGGAAAATTGCCCAAAAAAGGGGTGTGCTATAGCCTTTGGGCGTGGGGCCGGCAAAGTTCATCCGCCTTCCTCGGATTGGGCCTAGACTTTGGCCTCCCCCTCCCCGCGACAAAAATAGCCCACGGGCACATCCGCGCCCAAAAAAGAGCAGCCGAACCCCTCGGCGCCAAGTTCGTCCTGCGGAAAAATGCCCAAAAAAGGGGTGTGCTATAGCCTTTGGGCGTGGGGCCGGCGCACTTCATCCGCCTTCCTCGGAATGGGCCGAGACATTGACCACCCCCTCCCCGCGACAAAAATAGGCCGCGGGCACAGCCGTGCCCAAAAAAGAGCAGGCGAACCCCTTCGCGTCAAGTTCGTCCCGCGGAAAAATACCCAGAATGGGGGTGCGCTATAGCCTTCGGGCGTGGGGCTGCCGAAGTTCATCCGCCGGACTCGGAATGGGCCAAGACTTTTCCCACCCCCTCCCCACGCCAAAAATAGGCTATGGGCAAAGCCGCACGCAAAAAACAACAGCCGAACCCCTTGGCGCCAAGTTCGTCATGCGGAAAACTGCCCAAAAAGGGGGTGGGCTATAGCCTTGGGGCGTGGGGCCGGCGAACTTCGTCCGCCGGACCTGGAATGGGCCGAGACTTTTCCCACCCCCTCCCCGCACAAAAAATAGGCCGCGGGCACAGCTATGCCCAAAAAAGGGGTGGGCATTAGCCTTGGGGCGTGGGGCTGGCGAACTTCGTCCGCCGGACTCGGAATGCGCCGAGCCATTGGCCACCCCCTCCCCACGACAAAAATAGGCCGCGGGCACAACCGCGCCCAAAAAATAGCAGCCGAACCCCTGGGCTCCAAGTTCGTCCTGCGGAAGAATGCCCAAAAAAGGGGTGGGCTATAGTCTTGGGGCGTGCGGCTGGCGCACTTCGTCCGCCGGACTCGGAATGGGCCGAGACTTTTCCCACCCCCTCCCCGTGCGAAAAATAGGCCGCGGGCACAGCCACGCACAAAAAAGAGCAGCCGAGTCCCTTGGCGCCAAGTTCGTCCTGCGGAAAAATGCCCAAAAAGGGGGTGGGCTATAGCCTTGGGGCGTGGGGCAGGCGCACTACGTCCGCCGGACTCAGAATGGGCCGAGACTTTGCCTATCCCCTCCCCGCGATAAAAATAGGCCGCGGGGACAGCCGCGCCGAAAAAAGAGCAGCCGAACCCCATGGCGCCAAGTTCGTCCTGCCAAAAATGCCCAAAAAAGGGGTGCGCTATAGCCTTTGGGCGTCGGGCCGGCAAAATTCATCCGCCTTCCTCGGAATGGGCCGAGACTTTGGCCACCCCCTCCCCGCACCAAAAATAGGCCGCGGGCACAGCCGCGCCCAAAAAAGAGCAGCCGACCCCCTTGGCGCCAAGTTCGTCCTGCGGAAAAATGCCCAAAAAAGGGGTGGGCTATATAGCCTTGGGGCGTGGGGCCGGCTAACGTCATCTCCCGGACTCGGAATGGGCCAAGACTTTTCCCACCCCCTCCCCACGACAAAAATAGGCCGCGGGCTCAGCCGCGCCCAAAAAAAAAGCAGCCGAACCCCTTGGCGCCAAGTTCGTCCTGCGGAAAAATACCCAAAAAAGGGGCGGGCTATAGCCTTGGGGGGTGGGGCTGGGGAACTTCGTCCGCCGGTGTCGGAATGGGGCGAGACTTTGCCCACCCCCTCACCGTGCCAAAAATAGGCCGCGGGCACAGCCGCACCGAAAAAAGAGCAGTCGACCCCCTTCGCGCCAAGTTTGTCCTACGGAAAAATGCCCAAAAAAGGGGTGTTCTATAGCCCTGGGGCGTGGGGCTGCCGAACTTCGTCCGCCGGACTCGGAATGGGCCGAGACTTTGCCCACCCCCTCCCCGCGACAAAAATAGGCCGCGCGCACAGCCGCGCCCAAAAAAGAGCAGCCGAACCCCTTGACGCCAAGTTCAACCTTCGTAAAAGTACCCAAAAAAGGGGTGGGCTATATAGCCTTGGGGCGTGGGGCCGGCGAACTTCGTCCGCCGGACTCGGAATGAGCCGAGAATTTTCCCACCCCCTCCCCGCGACACAAATAGGCCGCAGGCTCAGCCGCGCCAAAAATTAAAGCAGCCGAACACCTTGGCGCCAAGTTCGTCCTGCGGAAAAATACCCAAAAAAGGGGTGGGCGATAGCCTTGGGGGGTGGGGCTGGCGAACTTCGTCCGCCGGTCTCGGAATGGGGCGAGACTTTGCCCACCCCCTCACCGTGCCAAAAATAGGCCGCGGGCATAGCCGCGCCCAAAAAAGAGCAGTCGACCCCCATGTCGCCAAGTTTGTCCGGCGGAAAAATGCCCAAAAAAGGGCTGTGCTATAGCGTTGGGGTGTGGGGCCGCCGAAGTTCGTCCGCCGGACTCGGAATGGGCCGAGACTTTTCCCACCCCCTCCCCACGACAAAAATAGGCTGCGGGCACAGCGGCGCCCAAAAAAGAGCAGTCGAACCCCTTGGCGCCAAGTTCGTCCTGCGGAAAAATGCCCAAAAAAGGGGTGTGTAATAGCCTTTGGGCGTGGGGCCGGCGGACTTCGTCCGCCTTCCTCGGAATGGGCCGAGACTTTGCCCACCCCCTCCCCATAACAAAAATAGGCCGCGGGCACAGACGCGCCCAAAAAAGAGCAGCCAAACCCCTTGGCGCTAAGTTCGTCCTGCGGAAAAATGCCCAAAAAAGGGGTGTGCTATAGCTTTTGGGCGTGGGGCCGGCAAAGTTTATCCGCCTTCCTCGGAATGGGCCAAGACTTTGCCCACCCCCTCCCCGCGCCAAAAATAGCCCGCGGCCACAGCCGCGCCCAAAAAAGATCGGTCGTCCCCTTGGCGCCAAGTTCGAACTGCAGAAAAATGCCCAAAAAAGGGGTGTGCTATAGCCTTGGGGTGTGGGGCTGCCGAAGTTTGTCCGCCGGACTCAGAATGGGCCGAGACTTTGCCCACCCCCTCCCCACAATAAAAATAGGCCGCGGGCACAGCCGCACCCAAAAAAGAGCAGCCGAACCCGTCGGCGCCAACTTCGACCGGCGGAAAAATGCCCAAAAAAGGGGTGTGCTATAACCTTTGGGCGTGGGGCCGGCAAAGTTCATCCACCGACCTCGCAATGGGCCGAGACTTTGGCCACCCTTCCCCGCGCCAACAATAGGCCGCGGGCACAACCGCGCCCAAAAAAGAGCAGCCGAACCCCTTGGCGCCAAGTTCGCCCTGCGGAAAAATGCCCAAAAAAGGGGTGCGCTATAGCCTTGGGGCGTGGGGCAGGCGGACTTCGTCCGCCGGACTCGGAATGTTCTCAGGCTTTGCCCACCCCCTCCCCGTGATAAAAATAGGACGCGGGCGCAGCCGCGCCCAAAAAAGAGTACCCGAACCCCTTGGCGCCAAGTTCGTCCTGCGGAAAAATGCCCAAAAAAGGGGTGGGCTATAGCCTTGGGGCGTGGGGCCGGCGAACTTCGTCTGCCGGACTTGGAATGGGCCGAGACTTTGCCCACCCCCTCCCCGGGACAAAAATGGGCAGCGGATACAGCCGCGCCCAAAAAAGAGCAGCCGAACCCCTTGGCCCCAAGTTCGTCCTGCTGAAAAATGCCCAAAAAAGGGGTGTGTTATAGCCTTTGGGCGTGGGGCTGGCGAACTTCGTCCGCCTTCCTCGTAATGGGCCGAGACTTTGCCCACCCCCTCCTCGTGCCAAAAAATAGGCCGCGGGCACAGCCGCGCCTAAAAAAGAGCAGCCGAACCCCTTGGCGCCTACTTCGTCCAGCGGAAAAATGCCCAAAAAGGGGGTTGGCTATAGCCTTGGGGCGTGGGGCCAGCGAACTTCGTCCGCCGGACTCAGAATGGGCCGAGACGTTGGCCACCCCCTCCCCACGAAAAAAATAGGCAGCGGGCACAGCCGCGCCCAAAAAAGAGCAGCCGAACACCTTGGCGCCAAGTTCGTCCGGCGGAAAAATGCCCAAAAAAGGGGTGTGTTATAGCCTTTGGGCGTGGGGCTGGCGCACTTCGTCCGCCTTCCTCGGAATGGGCCGAGACTTTGGCCACCCCCTCCCCACTACAAAAATAGGCCGCGGGCACAGCCGCGCCCAATAAAGAGCAGCCGAACCCCCTGGCGCCATTTTCGCCCTGCGGCAAAATGCCCAAAAAAGGGGTGTGCTATAGCCTTTGGGCGTGGGGCTGGCGCACTTCGTCCGCCTACCTCAGAATGGGCCGAGACTTTTCCCACCCCATCCCCACCACAAAAATAGGCCGCGGGCAATGCCGCGCCCAAAAAAGAGCAGCCGAACCCCATGGCGCCAAGTTCGTCCGGCGGAAAAATGCCCAAAAAAGGGGTGGACTATAGCCTTGGGGCGTGGGGCCGGCGCACTTCGTCCGCCGGACTCGGAATGGGCCGAGAATTTTCCCACCCCATCCCCATGACAAAAATAGGCCGCGGGCACTGCCGAGCCCAAAAAAGAGCAGCCGAACTCCTTGGCGCCAAGTTCGTCCGGCGGAAAAATGCCCAAAAAAGGGGTGGACTATAGGCTTGGGGCGTGGGGCCGGCACACTTCGTCTGCCGGACTCGGAATGGGCGGAGACTATTCCCACCCCTTCCCCGCGCCAAAAATAGGCCGCGAGCACAGCCGCGCCCAAAAAAGAGCAGCCCAACCCCTTGGCGCCAACTTCGTCCTGCGGCAAAATGCCCAAAAAAGGGGTGTGCTATAGCCTTTGGGCGTGGGGCTGGCGCACTTCGTCCACCTTCCTCGGAATGGGCCGAGACTTTGGCCACCCCCTCCCCACGACAAAAATAGGCCGCGGCACAGCCGCGCCCAATAAAGAGCAGCCGAACCCGTTAGTGCCAAGCTCGTCCTGCGGCAAAATACCGAAAAAAGGGGTGTGCTATAGCCTTTGGGCGTCGGGCCGGCAAAGTTCATCCGCCTTCCTCAGAACGGGCTGAGACTTTGCCCACCCCCTCCCCGTGCCAAAAATAGGCCGCGGGCACAGCCGCGTCTAAAAAAGAGCAGCCGAACCCCTTGGCGCCAACTTCATCCTGCGGACACAGAATGGGGGGAGACTTTTGCCACCGCCTCCCCGCGACAAAAATAGGCCGCGGCCACAGCCGCACGCAAAAAAGCCAGCCGAACCCCTTGGTGCGAATTTCGTCCTGTGGCAAAATGCCTAAAAAAGGGGAGTGCTATAGCCTTTGGGCGTCGGCCGGCAAAGTTCATCCGCCTTCCTCAGAATGGGCCGAGACTTTGCCCACCCCCTCCTCGTGCCAAAAAATAGGCCGCGGGCACAGCCGCGCCTAAAAAAGAGCAGCCGAACCCCTTGGCGCCTACTTCGTCCAGCGGAAAAATGCCCAAAAAGGGGGTTGGCTATAGCCTTGGGGCGTGGGGCCAGCGAACTTCGTCCGCCGGACTCAGAATGGGCCGAGACGTTGGCCACCCCCTCCCCACGAAAAAAATAGGCAGCGGGCACAGCCGCGCCCAAAAAAGAGCAGCCGAACACCTTGGCGCCAAGTTCGTCCTGCGGAAAAATTCCCAAAAAAGGGGTGTGCTATAGACTTTGGGCGTGGGGCCGGCGGACTTCGTCCGCCTCCCTCGGAATGGGCTGAGACTTTGGCCACCCCCTCCCTGCGACAAAAATAGGCCACGGGCACAGCCACACCCAAAAATGAGCAGCCGAACCCCTTGGTGCCAAGTTCGTCCTGCGGCAAAATGCCCAAAAAAGGGGTGTGCTATAGCCTTTGGGCGTGGGGCCTGCAAAGTTCATCCGCCGTCCTCGGACTGGGCCGAGACTTTGCCCAACCCCTCCCGGCGCAAAAAATAGGCCGCGGGCACAGCCGCGCCCAAAAAAGAGCAGACGAGCCCCTTGGCGCCAAGTTCGTCCTGCGGAAAAATGCCCAAAAAGGGGGTGGGCTATAGCCTTGGGGCGTGGGGCTAGCGAACTTCGTCCGCCGGACTCAGAATGGGCCGACACTTTGGCCACCGCCTCCCCGCGACAAAAAAAGGCCGTGGGCACAGCCGCGCCCAAAAAAGAGCAGCCGAACCCCTTGGTGCCAAGCTGGTCCTGTGGCACAATGCCCAACAAACGGGTGTGCTATAGCCTTTGGGCGTCGGCCGGTAAAGTTCATCCGCCTTACTCAGAATGGGCCAAGACTTTGCCCATCCCCGCCCCGTGCCAAAAATAGGCCGCGGGCACAGCCGTACCTAAAAAAGAGCAGCCGATCCCCTTGGCGCCAAGTTCGTCCTGCGGAAAAATGCCCAAAAAGGGGGTGGGCTATGGCCTTGGGGAGTGGAGCCGGCGCAGTTCATCCACCGGACTCGGAATGGGCCGAGACATTTCCCACCCCCTCCCCGCGCCAAAAATCGGCCGCGGGCACAGCCGCGCCCAACAAAGAGCAGCCGAACACCATGGCGCTAAGTTCGTCCAGCGGAAAAATTCCCAAAAAAGGGGTGTGCTATAGCCTTTGGGCGTGGGGCCGGCGCACTTCGTCCGCCTTCCTCGGAATGGGCAGAGACTTTGGCCACCCCCTCCCTGCGACAAAAATAGGACGCGGACACAGCCGCGCCCAAAAAAGAGCAGCCGAACCCCTTTGCACCAAGTTCGTCCAGCGGCAAAATGCCCAAAAAAGGGGTGTGCTATAGCCTTTGGGCGTGGGGCCGGCGAACTTCGTAAACCTTCCTCGGAATGGGCCGAGACATTGGCCACCCCCTCCCTGCGACAAAAATAGGCTGCGGGCACAGCCGCGCCCAAAAAAGAGCAGCCGAACCCCTTTGCGCCAAGTTCGTCCTGCGGAAAAATGCCCAAAAAGGGGGTGGGCTATAGCCTTGGGGTGTGGGGCCGGCGAACTTCATCCGCCGGACTCGGAATGGGCTGAGACTTTGGCCACCCCCTCCCTGCGACAAAAATAGGCCGCGGGCACAGCCGCGCCCAAAAAAGAGCAGCCGAACCCCTTGGTGCCAAGCTCGTCCTGTGGCAAAATGCCCAAAAAACGGGTGTGCTATAGCCTTTGGGCGTCGGCCGGCAAAGTTCATCCGCCTTCCTCGGAATGGGCCGAGACTTTGCCCATCCCCGCCCCGCGCCAAAAATAGGCCGCGGGCACAGCCGCACCTAAAAAAGAGCAGCCGAACCCCTTGGCGCCAGGTTCGTCCTGCGGAAAAATGCCCAAATTGGGGGTGGGCTATAGCCTTGGGGCGTGGGGCTAGCGAACTTCGTCCGCCGGACTCAGAATGGGCCGACACTTTGGCCACCGCCTCCCCGCGACCAAAATAGGCCGCAGGCACAGCCGCGCCCAAAAAAGAGCAGCCGAACCCCTGGGCGCCAAGTTCGTCCTGCGAAAAAATGCCCGAAAAAGGGGTGTGCTATAGCCTTTTGGCGTGGGGCCGGCGAACTTCGTCCTCCTTCCCCGGAATGGGTCGAGACTTTGCCCACCCCCTCGCCTCACCAAAAATAGGCCGCGGGCACAGCCGCGCCTAAAAAAGAGCAGCCGAACCCCTTGGCCCCAAGTTCGTCCTGCGGAAAAATGCCCAAAAAGGGGTTGGGCTATGGCCTTGGGGCGTGGGGCCGGCGCACTTCGTCCGCCGGACTCAGAATGGGCCGAGACTTTGCCACCGCCTCCCCGCGACAAAAATAGGCTGCGGGCAAAGCCGCGCCCAAATAAGAGTAGCCGAACCCCTTGGTACCAAGCTCGTCCTGTGGCAACATGCCCAAAAAAGGGGTGTGCTATAGCCTTTGGGCGTCGGCCGGCAAAGTTCATCCGCCTTCCTCAGAATGGGCCGAGACTTTGCCCACCCCCGTCCCGTGCCAAAAATAGGCCGCGGGCACAGCCGCGCCTAAAAAAGAGCAGCCGAACCCCTTGGCGCCAAGTTCGTCCTGCGGAAAAATGCCAAAAAGGGGGTGGGCTATAGCCTTGGGGCGTGGGGCCCGCGAACTTCGTCCGCCGGACTCAGAATGGGCGAGACATTGGCCACCCCCTCCCCGCGACAAAAATAGGCCGCGAGCACAGCCGCGCCCAAAAAAGAGCAGCCGAACCCCTTGGCGCCAAGTTCGTCCTGCCGAAAAATTCCAAAAAAAGGGGTGTGCTATAGCCTTTGGGCGTGGGGCCGGCGCACTTCGTCCGCCTTCCTCGGAATGGGCCGAGACCTTGGCCACCCCCTCCCTATGACAAAAATAGGCCGCGGGTAAAGCCGCGAAAAAAAAAGAGCAGCCGAACCCCTTGCTGCCAAATTCGTCCTGCGGCAAAATGCCCAAAAAAGGGATGTGCTATAGCCTTTGGGCGTCGGCCGGCAATGTTCATCCGCCTTCCTCAGAATGGGCCAAGACTTTGCCCACCCCATCCCCGCGCCAAAAATAGGCCGCGGGCACAGCCGCGCCTAAAAAAGAGCAGCCGAACCCCTTGGCGCCAAGTTCGTCCTGCGGAAAAATGCCCAAAAAGGGGGTGGGCTATAGCCTTGGGGCGTGGGGCCGGCGCACTTCGTCCGCCTTCCTCGGAATGGACCGAGACCTTGGCCACCCCCTCCCTATGACAAAAATAGGTCGTGGGAACAGCCGCGAATAAAAAAGAGCAGCCGAACCCCTTGCTGCCAAATTCGTCCTGCGGCAAAATGCCCAAAAAAGGGGTGTGCTATAGCCTTTGGGCGTCGGCCGGCAATGTTCATCCGCCTTCCACAGAATGGGCCGAGACTTTGCCCACCCCATCCCCGCGCCAAAAATAGGCCGCGCACACAGCCGCGCCTAAAAAAGAGCAGCCGAACCCCTTGGCGCCAAGTTCGTCCTGCGGAAAAATGCCAAAAAGGGGGTGGGCTGTAGCCTTAGGGCGTGGGGCCCGCGAACTTCGTCCGCCGGACTCAGAATGGGCCGAGACATTGGCCACCCCTTCCCCGCGACAAAAATAGGCCGCGAGCACATGCGCGCCCAAAAAAGAGCAGCCGAACCCCTTGGCGCCAAGTTCGTCCTGCCGAAAAATTCCCAAAAAAGGGGTGTGCTATAGCCTTTGGGCGTGGGGCCGGCGCACTTCGTCCGCCTTCCTCGGAATGGGCCGAGACCTTGGCCACCCCCTCCCTATGACAAAAATAGGCCGCGGGTACAGCCGCGAATAAAAAAGAGCAGCCGAACCCCTTGGCGCCAAGTTCGTCCTGCGGAAAAAATGCCCAAAAAGGGGGTGGGCTATAGCCTTGGGGCGTGGGGCCCGCGAACTTCGTCCGTCGGACTCAGAATCGACCGAGACATTGGCCACCCCCTCCCCGCGACAAAAATAGGCTGCAGGCAAAGCCGCGCCCAAATAAGAGCCAGCGAACCCCTTGGTGCCAAGCTCGTCCTGTGGGAAAATGCCCGAAAAAGGGGTGTGCTATAGCCTTTGGGCGTCGGCCGGCAAAGTTCATCCGCCTTCCTCAGAATGGGCCATGAATTTTCCCACCCCCGCCCCGCGCCAAAAATAGGCCGCGGACACAGCCGCGCCTAAAAAAGAGCAGCCGAACCCCTTGGCGCCAAGTTCGTCCTGCGGAAAAATGCCCAAAAAGGGGGTGGGCTATAGCCTTGGGGCGTGGGGCCCGCGAACCTCGTCCGCCGGACCCAGAGTGGGCCGAGACATTGGCCACCGCCTCCCCGCGGCAAAAATAGGCCGCGGGAACAGCCGCGCCCAAAAAAGAGCAGCCCAACCCCTTGGCGCCATGTTCGTCCTGCAGAAAAATTCCCAAAAAAGGGGTGTGCTATAGCCTTTGGGCGTGGGGCCGGCGCACTTCGTCCGCCTTCCTCGGAATGGGCCGAGACCTTGGCCACCCTCTCCCTTTGACAAAAAAAGGCCGCGGGCACAGCCGCGAATAAAAAAGAGCAGCCGAACCCCTTGCTGCCAAGTACGTCCTGCGGCAAAATGCCCAAAAAAGGGGTGTGCTATGGCCTTTGGGCGTCGGCCGGCAAAGTTCATCCGCCTTCCTCAGAATGGGCCGAGACTTTACCCACCCCCTCCCCGCGCCAAAAATAGGCCGCGGGCACAGCCGCGCCTAAAAAAGAGCCACCGAACCCCTTGGCGCCAAGTTCGTCTTGCGGAAAAATGCCCAAAAAGGGGTTGGCTATAGCCTTGGGGCGTGGGGGCGGGCGAACTTCGTCCGCCGGACTTGGAATGGGCCGAGACTTTGCCCACCCCCTCCCCGCGACCAAAATAGGCTGCGGGCACAGCCGCGCCCAAAAAAGAGCAGCCCAACCCCTTGGCGCCAAGTTCATCCTGCGGAAAAATTCCCAAAAAAGGGGTGTGCTATAGCCTTTGGGCGTGGGGCCGGCGCACTTCGTCCGCCTTCCTCGGAATGGACCGAGACCTTGGCCACCCCCTCCCTATGACAAAAATAGGCCGCGGGCACAGCAGTGAATAAAAAAGAGCAGTCGAGCCCCTTGCTGCCAAATTCGTCCTGCGGCAAAATGCCCAAAAAAGGGGTGTCCTATAGCCTTTGGGCGTCGGCCGGCAATGTTCATCCGCCTTCCTCAGAATGGGCCGAGACTTTGCCCACCCCATGTCCACGCCAAAAATAGGCTGCGAGCACAGCCGCGCCTAAATAAGAGCAGCCGAACCCCTTGGCGCCAAGTTCGTCCTGCGGAAAAATGCCCAAAAAGGGGGTGGGCTATAGCCTTGGGAAGTGGGGCCCGCGAACTTCGTCCGCCGTCCTCAGAATGGGCCGAGACTTTGGCCACCCCCTCCCCGTGACAAAAATAGGCCGCGGGAACAGCCGTACCCAAAAAAGAGCAGCCGAACCCCTTGGCGCCAAGTTCGTCTTGCGGAAAAAAGCCCAAAAAAGGAGTGTGCTATAGCCTTTGGGTGTGGGGTCGGCGAACTTCGTCCGCCTTCCTCAGAATCGGCCGAGACTTTGGCCACACCCGCCCCGCGCCAAAAATAGGCCGCGGGCACAGCCGCGCCTAAAAAAAGAGCAGCAGAACCCCTTGGCGCCAAGTGCGTCCTGCGGAAAAATGCCCAAAAAGGGGGTGGGCTATAGCCTTGGGGCGTGGGGCCCGAGAACTTCGTCCGCCGGACTCAGAATGGGCCATGACATTGGCCAACCCCTGCCCGCGACCAAAATAGGCCGCGGGCACAGCCGCTCCCAAAAAACAGCAGCCCAACCACTTGGCGCCAAGTTCGTCCTGCGGAAAAATGCCCAAAAAGGGGGTGGGCTATAGCCTTGGGGAGTGGGGCCCGCGAACCTCGTCCGCCGGACTCAGAATGGGCCGAGACATTGGCCACCGCCTCCCCGCGACAAAAATAGGCCGCGGGAACAGCCGCGCCCAAAAAAGAGCAGCCCAACTCCTTGGCGCCAAGTTCGTCCTGCGGAAAAATTCCCAAAAAAGGGGTGTGCTATAGCCTTTGGGCGTGGGGCCGGCGCACTTCGTCCCCCTTCCTCGGAATGGGCCGAGACCTTGGCCACCCTCTCCCTGCGACAAAAAAAGGCCGCGCGCACAGCCGCGAATAAAAAAGAGCAGCCGAAGCCCTTGCTGCCAAGTTCGTCCTGCGGCAAAATGCCCAAAAAAGGGGTGTGCTATGGCCTTTGGGCGTCGGCCGGCAAAGTTCATCCGCCTTCCTCAGAATGGGCCAAGACTTTGCCCACCCCCTCGCCGCGCCAAAAATACGCCGCGGGCACAGCCGCGCCTAAAAAAGAGCCGCCGTACCCCTTGGCGCCAAGTTCGTCTTGCGGAAAAACGCCCAAAAAGGGGTTGGCTATAGCCTTGGGGCGTGGGGCGGGCGGACGAAGTCGTCCGCCGGACTCGGAATGGGCCGAGACTTTGGCCACCCCCTCCCCGCGACCAAAATAGGCCGCCGGCACAGCCGCGCCCAAAAAAGAGCAGCCCAACCCCATGGCGCCAAGTTCATCCTTCGGAAAAATTCGCAAAAAAGGGGTGTGCTATAGCCTTTGGGCGTGGGGCCGGCGCACTTCGTCCGCCTTCCTCGGAATGGACCGAAACCTTGGCCACCCCCTCCCTATGACAAAAATAGGCCGCGGGCACAGCCGCGAATAAAAAAGAGCAGCCGAACCCCTTGCAGCCAAATTCGTCCTGCGGCAAAATGCCCAAAAAAGGGGTGTCCTATAGCCTTTGGGCGTCGGCCGGCAATGTTCATCCGCCTTCCTCAGAATGGGCCGAGACTTTACCCACCCCATCCCCACGCCAAAAATAGGCTGCGGGGACAGCCGCGCCTAAATAAGAGCAGCCGAACCCCTTGGCGCCAAGTTCGTCCTACGGAAAAATGCCCAAAAAGGGGGTGGGCTATAGCCTTGGGGCGTGGGGCCCGAGAACCTCGTCCGCCGGACTCAGAATGGGCTGAGACATTGGCCACCGCCTCCCCGCGACAAAAATAGGCCGCGGGAACAGCCGCACCCAAAAAAGAGCAGCCCAACCCCTTGGCGCCAAGTTCGTCCTGCGGAAAAATTCCCAAAAAAGGGGTGTGCTATAGCCTTTGGGCGTGGGGCCGGCGCACTTCGTCCGCCTTCCTCGGAATGGGCCGAGACCTTGGCCACCCTGTCCCTGCGACAAAAATAGGCCGTGGGCACAGCCGCGAATAAAAAAGAGCAGCCGAACCCCTTGCTGCCAAGTTCGTCCTGCGGCAAAATGCCCAAAAATGGGGTGTGCTGTGGCCTTTGGGCGTCGGCCGGCAAAGTTCATCCGCCTTCCTCAGAATGGGCCGAGACTTTGCCCATCCCCTCCCCGCGCCAAAAATAGGCCGCGGGCACAGCCGCGCCTAAAAAAGAGCCGCCGAACCCCTTGGTGCCAAGTTCGTCTTGCGGAAAAATGCCCAAAAATGGGTTGGCTATAGCCTTGGGGCGTGGGGCGGGCGAACTTCGTCCGCCGGACTCGGAATGAGCCGAGACTTTAGCCACCCCCTCCCCGCGACCAAAATAGGCTGCGGGCACAGCCGCGCCCAAAAAAGAGCAGCCGAACCCCTTGGCGCCAAGTTCGTCCTGCAGAAAAATGCCCAAAAAGGGGGTGGGCTATAGCCTTGGGGCGTGGGGCCCGCGAACTTCGTCCGCCGGACTCAGAATGGGCCGAGACATTGGCCACCGCCTCCCTGCGACAAAAGTAGGCCGCGGGCACAGCCGCGTCCAAAAAAGAGCAGCCGAACCCCTTGGCGCCAAGTTCGTCCTGCGGAAAAATGCCCAAAAAAGGGGTGTGCTATAGCCTTGGGGCGTGGGGCTGCCGAAGTTCATCCGCGGGACTCGGAATGTGCCGAGACATTGCCCACCCCATCCCCATGACAAAGATAGGCCGCGGGCACAGCCGCGCCCACAAAAGATCAGCGGAAACCCTTGGCGCCAAGTTCGTCCTGCGGAAAAATGCCCAAAAAGGGGGTGGGCTATAGCCCTGGGGCGTGGGGCCCGTGAACTTCGTCCGCCGGACTCGGAATAGGCCGAGACTAAGGCCACCCCATCCCCGCGACAAAAATAGGCCGCGGGCACAGCCGCGTTAAAAAAAGAGCAGCCGAACCCCTTGGCGCCAAGTTCGTCCTGCGGAAAAATGCCCAAAAAAGGGGTGTGCTATAGCCTTGGGGCGTGGGGCTGCCGAAGTTCATCCGCCGGACTCGGAATGTGTCGAGACTTTGCCCACACCATCCCCACGACAAAAATAGGCCGCGGGCACAGCCGCGCCCAAAAAAAAGCAGCCGAACCCCTTGGCGCCAAGTTCATCCTGTGGAAAAATGTCCAAAAAGGGGGTGGGCTTTAGCCTTGGGGCGTGGGGCTGGCGAACTTCATCCGCCTTCTTCAGAATGGGCCGAGACTTTGGCCACCCCCTCCCCGCGACAAAAATTGGCCGCGGGCACAGCCGCGCCCAAAAAAGAGCAGCCGAGCCCTTGGCGCCAAGTTCGTCCTGCGGAAAAATGCCCAAAAAAGGGGTGTGCTATAGCCTTTGGGCGTGGGGCCGGCAAAGTTCATCCGCCTTCCTTGGAATGGGCCGAGACATTGCCCGCCCCCTCCCCGCGCCAAAAATAAGCCGCGGGCACAGCCGCGCGCAAAAAAGAGCGGCCGAAACCCTTGGTGCCAAGTTCGTCCTGCGGAAAAATGCCCAAAAAGGGGGTGGGCTATAACCCTGGGGCATGGGGCTGGCGAACTTCGTCCGTCGGACTCGGAATAGGCCAAGACTTTGAACACCCCCTCCCCGCGACAAAAATAGGCCGCGGGCACAGCCGCGCCCAAAAAAGAGCGGTCGAACCCCTTGGTGCCATGTTCGTCCCGCGGAAAAATGCCCAAAAAGGGGTGGGCTATAGCCTTGGGGCGTGGGGCTGGCGAACTTCATCCGCCTTCAACAGAATGGGCCGAGATTTTGCCCACCTCCTCGCCGCGAGAAAAATAGGCCGCGGGCACAGCCGCGCCCAAAAATTAGCAGCCGAACCCCTTGGCGCCTGGTTCGTCCTCCGGAAAAATGCCCAAAAAGGGGGTGGGCTATAGCCTAGGGGCGTGGATCTGGCGAACCCTCCCCGCGACAAAAATAGGCCGTGGGCACAGCCGCGCCCAAAAAAGAGCAGCCGAACCCCTTGGCGCCAAATTCGTCCTGCAGAAAAATGCCCAAAAAAGGGGTGGGCTATAGCCTTGGGGCGTGGGGCTGCCGAAGTTCGTCCGCCGGACTCGGAATGGGCCGAGACTTTGCCCACCCCCTCCCCGTGACAAAAATAGGCCGCGGGGACAGCTACGCCCAAAAAAGAGCAGCCGAACCCCTTGGCGACAAGTTCGTCCGGCAGAAAAATGCCCAAAAAAGGGGTGGGCTATAGCCTTGGGGCGTGGGGCTTGCGAACTTCGTCTGCCGGACTCGTAATGTGCTGAGACTTTGCCCACCCCCTCCCCGCGACAAAAATAGGCTGCGGGCATAGCTGCGCCCAAAAAAGAGCAGCCGAACCCCTGGGCGCCAAGTTCGTCCTGCGGAAAAATTCCCAAAAAAGAGGTGCGCTATAGCCTTTGGGCGTGGGGCCGGCGAACTTTGTACACCTTGCTCGGAATGGGCCGAGACTTTGGCCACTCCCTCCCAGCGACAAAAGTAGGCCGCGCGCACAGCCGCGCCCAAAAAAGAGCTGCCGAACCCCTTGGCGCCAAGTTCGTCCTGCGGCAAAATGCCCAAAAAGGGGGTGTGCTATAGCCTTTGGGCGTGGGGCCGGCAAAGTTCCTCCGCCTTCCTCGGAATGGGCCTAGACTTTGCCCACCCCCTACCTTCACCAAAAATACGCCGTGGGCACAGCCGAACCCCTTGGCGCCAAGTTCGTCTTGCGGAAAAATGCCCAAAAAGGGGTTGGCTATAGCCTTGGGGCATGGGGCGGGCGAACTTCGTCCGCCTGACTCGAAATGGGCCGAGACTTTGCCCACCCTCTCCCCGTGACAAAATAGCCCGCGGGCACAGCCGCGCCCAGAAAAGAGCAGCCGAACCCCTTGGCGCCAAGTTCGTCCTGCGGAAAAATGCCCAAAAAAGGGTTGGACGATAGCCTTGGGGCGTGGGGCTGGCGAACTTCGTCCGCCGGACTCGGAATGTGCCGAGAATTTGCCCACCCCATCCCCACGACAAAAATAGGCCGCGGGCACAGCCGCGCCCAAAAAAGAGCAGCCGAACCCCTTGGCGCCAAGTTCGTCCTGCGGAAAAATGCCCAAAAAAGGGGTGGGCTAAAGCCTGGGGGTGTGGGGCTGGGGAACTTCGTCCGTCGGACTCGGAATGCGCCGAGACTTTGCCCACCCTCTCCCCGTGACAAAATAGCCCGCGGGCACAGCCGCGCCCAGAAAAGAGCAGCCGAACCCCTTGGCGCCAGGTTAGTCCTCCGGAAAAAAGCCCAAAAAGGGGGTGGGTTATAGCCTTGGGGCGTGGGGCTGGCGAACTTCGTCCGCCTTCCTCGGAATGGGCCGAGACTTTACCCACCCCCTCCCCGCGACAAAAATAGGCCGCGGGCATAGGCGCGCCAAAAAAAGAGCAGCCGAACCCCTTGGCGCCAAGTTCGTCCTGCGGAAAAATGCCCAAAAAAGGGGTGGGCTAAAGCCTCGGGGTGTGGGGCGGGCGAACTTCGTCCGCCGGACTCGGAATGCGCCGAGACTTTGCCCACCCTCTCCGCGCGACAAAATAGGCCGCGGGCACAGCCGCGACCAAAAAAGAGCAGCCGAACCCCTTTGCGCCAAGTTCGTCCTGCGGAAAAATGCCCAAAAAAGGGGTGGACTATAGCCTTGGGGCGTGGGGCTGCCGAAGTTCGTCCGCCGGACTTTGAATGGGCCGAGACTTTGCCCACCCCCTCCCCACGGCAAAAATAGGCCGCGGGCGGAGCCGCGCCCAAAAAAGAGCAGCCGAACCGCTTGGCTTCAAGTTCGTGCTGCGGAAAAATGCCCAAAAAAGGGGTGTGCTATAGCCTTGGGGCGTGGGGCTGCCGAAGTTTGTCCGCCGGACTCGGAATGGGCCGAGACTTTTCCCACCCCCTCCCCGCGACAGAAATAGGCCGCTGGCACAGCCGCACCCAAAAACGAGCAGGCGAACCCCTCGGCGTCGAGTTCGCCCTGCGGAAAAATGCCCAAAAAAGGGGTGGACTATAGCCTTGGGGCGTGGGGCTGCCGAAGTTCGTCCGCCGGACTTGGAATGGGCCGAGACTTGGCCACCCCCTCCCCGCGACAGAAATAGGCCGCTGGCACAGCCGCACCCAAAAAAGAGCAGGCGAACCCCTCGGCGTCGAGTTCGCCCTGCGGAAAAATGCCCAAAAAGGGGTGTGCTATAGCCTTGGGGCGTGGGGCTGCCGAAGTTCATCCGCCTTCCTCGGAATGGTCTGAGACTTTGCCCACCCCCTCCCCGTGACAAAAATAGGCCGCGGGGACAGCTACGCCCAAAAAAGAGCAGCCGAACCCCTTGGCGACAAGTTCGTCCGGCAGAAAAATGCCCAAAAAAGGGGTGGGCTATAGCCTTGGGGCGTGGGGCTTGCGAACTTCGTCTGCCGGACTCGTAATGTGCTGAGACTTTGCCCACCCCCTCCCCGCGACAAAAATAGGCTGCGGGCATAGCTGCGCCCAAAAAAGAGCAGCCGAACCCCTGGGCGCCAAGTTCGTCCTGCGGAAAAATTCCCAAAAAAGAGGTGCGCTATAGCCTTTGGGCGTGGGGCCGGCGAACTTTGTACACCTTGCTCGGAATGGGCCGAGACTTTGGCCACTCCCTCCCAGCGACAAAAGTAGGCCGCGCGCACAGCCGCGCCCAAAAAAGAGCTGCCGAACCCCTTGGCGCCAAGTTCGTCCTGCGGCAAAATGCCCAAAAAGGGGGTGTGCTATAGCCTTTGGGCGTGGGGCCGGCAAAGTTCCTCCGCCTTCCTCGGAATGGGCCTAGACTTTGCCCACCCCCTACCTTCACCAAAAATACGCCGTGGGCACAGCCGAACCCCTTGGCGCCAAGTTCGTCTTGCGGAAAAATGCCCAAAAAGGGGTTGGCTATAGCCTTGGGGCATGGGGCGGGCGAACTTCGTCCGCCTGACTCGAAATGGGCCGAGACTTTGCCCACCCTCTCCCCGTGACAAAATAGCCCGCGGGCACAGCCGCGCCCAGAAAAGAGCAGCCGAACCCCTTGGCGCCAAGTTCGTCCTGCGGAAAAATGCCCAAAAAAGGGTTGGACGATAGCCTTGGGGCGTGGGGCTGGCGAACTTCGTCCGCCGGACTCGGAATGTGCCGAGAATTTGCCCACCCCATCCCCACGACAAAAATAGGCCGCGGGCACAGCCGCGCCCAAAAAAGAGCAGCCGAACCCCTTGGCGCCAAGTTCGTCCTGCGGAAAAATGCCCAAAAAAGGGGTGGGCTAAAGCCTGGGGGTGTGGGGCTGGGGAACTTCGTCCGTCGGACTCGGAATGCGCCGAGACTTTGCCCACCCTCTCCCCGTGACAAAATAGCCCGCGGGCACAGCCGCGCCCAGAAAAGAGCAGCCGAACCCCTTGGCGCCAGGTTAGTCCTCCGGAAAAAAGCCCAAAAAGGGGGTGGGTTATAGCCTTGGGGCGTGGGGCTGGCGAACTTCGTCCGCCTTCCTCGGAATGGGCCGAGACTTTACCCACCCCCTCCCCGCGACAAAAATAGGCCGCGGGCATAGGCGCGCCAAAAAAAGAGCAGCCGAACCCCTTGGCGCCAAGTTCGTCCTGCGGAAAAATGCCCAAAAAAGGGGTGGGCTAAAGCCTCGGGGTGTGGGGCGGGCGAACTTCGTCCGCCGGACTCGGAATGCGCCGAGACTTTGCCCACCCTCTCCGCGCGACAAAATAGGCCGCGGGCACAGCCGCGACCAAAAAAGAGCAGCCGAACCCCTTTGCGCCAAGTTCGTCCTGCGGAAAAATGCCCAAAAAAGGGGTGGACTATAGCCTTGGGGCGTGGGGCTGCCGAAGTTCGTCCGCCGGACTTTGAATGGGCCGAGACTTTGCCCACCCCCTCCCCACGGCAAAAATAGGCCGCGGGCGGAGCCGCGCCCAAAAAAGAGCAGCCGAACCGCTTGGCTTCAAGTTCGTGCTGCGGAAAAATGCCCAAAAAAGGGGTGTGCTATAGCCTTGGGGCGTGGGGCTGCCGAAGTTTGTCCGCCGGACTCGGAATGGGCCGAGACTTTTCCCACCCCCTCCCCGCGACAGAAATAGGCCGCTGGCACAGCCGCACCCAAAAACGAGCAGGCGAACCCCTCGGCGTCGAGTTCGCCCTGCGGAAAAATGCCCAAAAAAGGGGTGGACTATAGCCTTGGGGCGTGGGGCTGCCGAAGTTCGTCCGCCGGACTTGGAATGGGCCGAGACTTGGCCACCCCCTCCCCGCGACAGAAATAGGCCGCTGGCACAGCCGCACCCAAAAAAGAGCAGGCGAACCCCTCGGCGTCGAGTTCGCCCTGCGGAAAAATGCCCAAAAAGGGGTGTGCTATAGCCTTGGGGCGTGGGGCTGCCGAAGTTCATCCGCCTTCCTCGGAATGGTCTGAGACTTTGCCCACCCCCTCCCCGTGCCAAAAATAGGCCGCAGCCACAGCCGCGCCCAAAAAATAGCAGGCGAACCCTTTGGCGCCAAGTTCGTCCTGTAGTAAAATGCCCAAAAAAGGGAAGTGCTATAGCCTTGGGGCGTGGGGCTGCCGAAGTTCGTCCGCCGTTCTCGGAATGGGCCGAGACTTTGCCCACCCCCTCCCCACGAGAAAAATAGGCCGCGGGCACAGCCGCGCCCAAAAAAGAGCAGCCGAACCCCTTGGCGCCAAGTTCGTCCTGCGGAAAAATGCCCAAAAAAGGGGTGGACTATAGCCTTGGGGCGTGGGGCTGCCGAAGTTCGTCCGCCGGACTTTGAATAGGCCGAGACTTTGCCCACTCCATCCCCACGACAAAAATAGGCCGCGGGCGGAGCCGCGCCCAAAAAAGAGCAGCCGAACCACTTGGCTTCAAGTTCGTGCTGCGGAAAAATGCCCAAAAAAGGGGTGTGCTATAGCCTTGGGGCGTGGGGCTGCCGAAGTTTGTCCGCCGGACTCGGAATGGGCCGAGACTTTTCCCACCACCTCCCCATGATAAAAATAGGACGCGGGCACAGCCGCGAACAAAAAAGGGCAGTCGAACCCCTTGGCGCAAAGTTCGTCCTGCGGAAAAATGCCCAAAAAAGGGGTGGGCTAAAGCCTTGGGGTGTGGGGCGGGCGAACTTCGTCCGCCGGACTCGGAATGCGGCGAGACTTTACCCACCCTCTCCGCACGAAAAAATAGCCCGCGGGCACAGCCGCGCCGAGAAAAGAGCAGCCGAACCCCTTGGCGCCAAGTTCGTCCTGCGGAAAAATGCCCAAAAAAGGAGTGGGCTATAGCCTTGGGGCGTGGGGCTGGCGAACTTCGTCCGCCAGACTCGGAATGGGCCTAGACATTGCCCACCCCTTCCCCGCACCAAAAATAGGCCGCGGACACAGCCGCGCACAAAAAAGAGCTGTCAAACCCCTTGGCGCCAAGTAAGTCCTGTGGAAAAATGCCCAAAAAAGGGGTGGACTATAGCCTTGGGGCGTGGGGCTGCCGAAGTTCGTCC
This sequence comes from Citrus glauca, assembly GCA_029633175.1. Classification (NCBI taxonomy): domain Eukaryota; kingdom Viridiplantae; phylum Streptophyta; class Magnoliopsida; order Sapindales; family Rutaceae; genus Citrus; species Citrus glauca. Next base: position 1,071,101 of record JAQOOD010000022.1, read on the forward strand.
ACCGGACTTGGAATGGGCCGAGACTTTGCCCACCCCCTCCCCGCAACAGAAATAGGCCGCGGGCACAGCCGCACCCAAAAAAGAGCAGCCGAACCCCTTGGCGCCAAGTTCGTCCTGCGGAAAAATGCCCAAAAAAGGGGTGGACTATAGCCTTGGGGCGTGGGGCTGCCGAAGTTCGTCGCCGGACTTGGAATGGGCCGGGACTTTGGCCACCCCCTCCCCGTGACAAAAATAGGCCGCGGGCACAGCCGCACCCAAAAAAGAGCAGTCAAACCCCTTGGCGCCAAGTTCGTCCTGCGGAAAAATGCCCAAAAAAGGGGTGGACTATAGCCTTGGGGCGTGGGGCTGCCGAAGTTCGTCCCCCGGACTCGGAATGGGCCGAGACTTTTCCCACCCCCTCCCCGCGACAGAATTAGGCCGCTGGCACAGCCGCACCCAAAAAAGAGCAGGCGAACCCCTCGGCGTCGAGTTCGCCCTGCGGAAAAATGCCCAAAAAGGGGTGTGCTATAGCCTTGGGGCGTGGGGCTGCCAAAGTTCGTCCGCCTTCCTCGGAATGGGCTGAGACTTTGCCCACCCCCTCCCCGTGCCAAAAATAGGCCGCAGCCACAGCCGCGCCCAAAAAAGAGCAGGCGAACCCTTTGGCGCCAAGTTCGTCCTGCAGTAAAATGCCCAAAAAAGGGAAGTGCTATAGCCTTGGGGCGTGGGGCTGCCGAAGTTCGTCCGCCGTTCTCGGAATGGGCCGAGACTTTGCCCACCCCCTCCCCACGAGAAAAATAGGCCGCGGGCACAGCCGCGCCCAAAAAAGAGCAGCCGAACCCCTTGGCGCCAAGTTCGTCCTGCGGAAAAATGCCGAAAAAGGGGTTGGGCTATAGCCTTGGGGCGTGGGGCTGGCGAACTTCATCCGCCGGACTCAGAATGAGCCGAGACTTTCCCCACCCCCTCCCCGCGACAAGAATAGGACGCGGGACAGCCGCGCCCAAAAAAGAGCAGCCGAACCCCTTGGCGCCAAGTTCATCCCGCGGAAAAATGCCCAAAAAGGGGATGGGCTATAGCCTTGGGGCGTGGGGCCGGCGAACTTCGTCTGCCGAACTCGGAATGGGCCGAGGCTTTTCCCACCTCCTCCCCGTGACAAAAATAGGCCGCGGGAACTGCCGTGCCCAAAAAAGAGCAGCCGAACCCCTTGCCGCCAAGTTCCTCCTGCGGAAAAATGCCCAAAAAGTGGGTGGGCAATAGCCTTGGGGCGTGGGGCGGACGAACTTCGTCCGCCGGACTCGGAATGTGCCGAGACTTTGACCACCCCCTGCCCACAACAAAAATAGGCCGCGGGCACAGCGGCGTCCAAAGAAGAGCAGCCGAGCCCCTTGGCACCAAGTTCGTCCTACGGAAAAATGCCCAAAAAGTGGGTAGGCTATAGCCTTGGGGTGTGGGTCGGGCGAACTTCGTCCGCCGGACTCGGAATGGGCCGACACTTTCCCCACCCCCTCCCCGCGACAAAAATAGGCCGCGGGATAGCCGCACCCAAAAAAGAGCAGCCGAACCCCTTGGCTTCAAGTTCATCCTGCGGAAAAATGCCCAAAAAAGGGGCGGGCTATAGCCTTGGGGCGTGTGGCTGGCGAACTTCGTCCGCCTTCTTCGGAGTGGGCCTAGACTTTCCCACCCCCTCCCCACGACAAAAATAGGCCGCGGGCACTGCCGTGCCCAAAAAAGAGCAGCCGAACCCCTTGGCGAGAAGTTCGCCCTGCGGAAAAATGCACAAAAAAGGGGTGGGCTATAGCCTTGGGGTGCGGGGCTGGCGAACTTCGTCCGCCTTACTCGGAATGGGCGGAGACTTTGCCCACCCCCTCCCCGCGGCAAAAATAGGCCACGGGCACAGCCTAGACCAAAATATAGCAGCCGAACCCGTTGGCGCCAAGTTCGTCCTGCGGAAAAATGCCCAAAAAGGGTATGGGCGATAGCCTTGGGGCGTGGTGCCGGCGCACTTCGTCCGCCGGACTAGGAATGGGCCGAGGCTTTGCCCACCCCCTCCCTGCAACAAAAATAGGCCGCGGGCACCACCGCGCCCAAAAAAGAGCAGCCGAACCCCTTGGCGCGAAGTTCGTCCTGCGGAAAAATGCCCAAAATGGGGGTGGGCTATAGCCTTGGGGCGTGGGGCTGGCGAACTTCGTCCGCCTTCCTCGGAATGGGCCGAGACTTTGACCACCCCCTCCCCGCAACGAAAATAGGCCGCGGGCAAAGCCGCACCCAAAAAAGAGCAGCCGAGCCCCTTGGTGCCAAATTCGTCCTACGGAAAAATGCCCAAAAAGGGGGTAGGCTATAGCCTTGGAGCGTGGGGATGGGGAACTTCGTCCGCCGGACTTGGAATGGGCCGAGACTTTTCCCACCTCCTCCCTGTGACAAAAATAGGCCGCGGGAACAGCCGTGCCCAAAAAAGAGCAGCCGAACCCCTTGGCGCCAAGTTCGTCCTGCGGAAAATGCCCAAAAAGTGGGTGGGCAATAGCCTTGGGGCGTGGGGCGGACGAACTTCGTCCGCCAGACTCGGAATGTGCCGAGACTTTGACCACCCCCTGCCCACGACAAAAATAGGCCGCGGGCACAGCGGCACCCAAAGAAGAGCAGCCGACCCCCTTGGCACCAAGTTCGTCCTACGGAAAAATGCCCAAAAAGTGGGTAGGCTATAGCCTTGGGGCGTGTGGCTGGCGAACTTCGTCCGCCTTCTTCGGAGTGGGCCTAGACTTTCCCACCCCCTCCCCACGACAAAAATAGGCCGCGGGCACTGCCGTGCCCAAAAAAGAGCAGCCGAACCCGTTGGCGCCAAGTTCGTCCTGCCGAAAATGCCCAAAAAGGGGGTGGGCTATAGCCTTGGGGCGTGGGGCGGGCGAACTTCGTCCGCCGAACTCGGAATGGGCCGAGAATTTTCCCACTCCCTCCCCGTGACAAAAATAGGCCGCTGGCACAGCCGTGCCCAAAAAAGAGCAGCCGAACCCCTTGGTGCCATGTTCGTCCTGCGGAAAAATGCCCAAAAAAGAGGTGGGCTATAGCCTTGGGGCGTGGGGCGGGCGAACTTCGTCCGCCGGACTCGGAATGGGCCGAGAATTTTCGCACCCCCTCCCCGCAACGAAAATAGGCCGCGGGCAAAGCTGCGCCCAAAAAAGAGCAGCCGAGCCCCTTGGCGCCAAATTTGTCCTACGGAAAAATGCCCAAAAAGGGGGTAGTCTATAGCCTTGGAGCGTGGGGTTGGGGAACTTCGTCCGCCGGACTCGGAATGGGCCGAGACTTTTCCCACCTCCTCCCCGCAACAAAAATAGGCCGCGGGACAGCCGGACCCAAAAAAGAACAGCCGAACCCCTTGGCGCCAAGTTCGTCCTGCGGAAAAATGCCCAAAAAGTGGGTGGGCAATAGCCTTGGGGCGTGGGGCTGGCGAACTTCGTCCGCCAGACCCCGAATGAGCCGAGACTTTTCCCACCCCCTCCCCGCGACAAAAATAGGTAGCGGGCACAACCGCGCCAAAAAAGAGCAGCCGAACCCCTTGTCGCCTAGTTCGTCCTGCAGAAAAATGCCCAAAAAAGGGGTGGGCTATAGCCTTGGGGCGTGGGGCTGGCGAATTTCGTCCGCCTTCCTCGGAATGGGCTGAGACTTTGGCCACCCCCTCCCCGCGTCAAAAATAGGACGCGGGCACAGCCTTGCCCAAAAAAGAGCAGCCGAACCCCTTGGCGCCAAGTTCGTCCTGCGGAAAAATGCCCAAAAAATGGGTGTGCTATAGCCTTTGGGCGTGGGGCTGGCGAACTTCGTCCCCCTACCTCGGAATGGAGGAGACATTGGCCACCCCCTCCCCGCGACAAAAATAGGCCGCGGGCACAGCCGCGCCCAAAAAATAGCGGCCGAACCCCTTGGCGTCAAGTTCGTCCTGCGAAAAAATGCCCAAAAAAGGGGTGCGCTATAGCCTTGGGGCGTGGGGCTGGCGAACTTCGTCTGCCGAACTCGCAATGGGCCGAGACTTTGCCCACCCCCTCCCCGCGACAAAAATAGGCTGCAGGCACAGCTTCGCCCAAAAAAGAGCAGCCGCACCCCTTGGCACCCAGTTCGTCCGGCGGCAAAATGCCCAAAAAATGGGTGTGCTATAGCCTTTGGGCGTGGGGCCGGCAAAGTTCATCCCTCTTCCTCGGAATGGGCCGAGACATTGGCCACCCCCTCTCCGTGACAAAAATAGGCCGCGGGAACAGCCTCGCCCAAAAATGAGCAGCCGAACCCCTTGGCGCCAAGTTCGTCCTGCGGTAAAATGCCCAAAAAATGGGTGTGCTATAGCCTTTGGGCGTGGGGCCGGCGAACTTCATCCGCCTTCCTCGGAATGCGCCGAGACTCTGCCCACTCCCTCCCCGCGACAAAAATAGGCCGCGGGCACAGCCGCGCCAAAAAAGAGCAGCCGAACCCCTTGGCGCCAAGTTCGTCCTGCGGCAAAATGCCCAAAAAAGGGGTGTTCTATAGCCTTTGCGCGTGGGGCCGGCAAAGTTCATCCCCCTTCCTCGGAATGGGCCGAGACTCTGCCCACCCCCTCCCCGCGTCAAAAATAGGCCGCGGGCACAGCCTCGCCCAAAAAAGAGCAGCCGAACCCCTTGGCGCCAAGTTCGTCCTGCGGCAAAATGCCCAAAAAATGGGTGTGCTATAGCCTTTGGGCGTGGGGCCGGCAAAGTTCATCCCCCTTCCTCGGAATGGGCCGAGACATTGCCCATCCCCTCCCCACGGCAAAAATAGGCCGCGGGCAGAGCCGCGCCCAAAAAAGAGTAGCCGAAACCCTTGGCGCCAAGTTCGTCCTGCGGAAAAATGCCCAAAAAAGGGGTGGGCTATAGCCTTGGGGCGTGGGGCTGGCGAATTTCGTCTGCCGGACTCGGAATGGGCCGAGACTTTACCCACCCCATCCCCGCGACAAACATAGGCCGCAGGCACAGCCTCGCCCAAAAAAGAGCAGCCCCACCCCTTGGCGCCAAGTTCGTCCTGCGGCAAAATGCCCAAAAAATGGGTGTGCTATAGCCTTTGGGCGTGGGGCCGGCAAAGTTCATCCCCCTTCCTCGGAATGGGCCGAGACATTGTGCACCCCCTCCCCGCGATAAAAATAGGCCGCGGGCACAGCCGCGCCAAAAAAGAGCAGCCGAACCCCATGGCGCCAAGTTCGTCCTGCGGAAAAATTCCCAAAAAATGGGCGTGCTATAGCCTCTGGGTGTGGGGCCGGAATAGTTCATCCCCCTTCCTCAGAATGGGCCGAGACTTTGGCCACCCCCTCCCCGCGGTAAAAAATGGCCGCGGGCACAACCGCGCCCAAAAATGAGCAGCCGAACCCCTTGGCGCCAAGTTCGTCCTGGGGAAAAATGACCAAAAAAGGGGTGCGCTATAGCCTTGGGGGGTCGGGCTGGCGCACTTCGTCTGCCGGACTCGGAATGGGCCGAGACTTTGGCCACCCCCTCCCACGACAAAAATAGGCTGCGGGCATAGCCGCGCCAAAAAAAGAACAGCAGAACCCCTTGGCGCCAAGTTCGTCCTACGGAAAAATGCCCAAAAAAGGGTGGGCTATAGCCTTGGGGCGTGGGGCTGGCGAACTTCATCTGCCGGACTCGGAATGGGCCGAGACTTTACCCACCCCATCCCCGCGACAAACATAGGCCGCGGGCACAGCCTCGCCCAAAAAAGAGCAGCCGAACCCCTTCGCGCCAAGTTCGTCCTGCGGCAAAATGCCCAAAAAATGGGTGTGCTATAGCCTTTGGGCGTGGGGCCGGCAAAGTTCATCCCCCTTCCTCGGAATGGGCCGAGACATTGCGCACCCCCTCCCCGCGATAAAAATAGGCCGCGGGCACAGCCGCGCCAAAAAAGAGCAGCCGAACCCCATGGCGCCAAGTTCGTCCTGCGGAAAAATTCCCAAAAAATGGGCGTGCTATAGCCTTTGGGTGTGGGGCCGGAATAGTTCATCCCCCTTCCTCAGAATGGGCCGAGACTTTGGCCACCCCCTCCCCGCGGTAAAAAATGGCCGCGGGCACAACCGCGCCCAAAAATGAGCAGCCGAACCCCTTGGCGCGAAGTTCGTCCTGGGGAAAAATGACCAAAAAAGGGGTGCGCTATAGCCTTGGGGGGTCGGGCTGGCGCGCTTCGTCTGCCGGACTCGGAATGGGCCGAGACTTTGGCCACCCCCTCCCACGACAAAAATAGGCTGCGGGCATAGCCGCGCCAAAAAAAGAACAGCAGAACCCCTTGGCGCCAAGTTCGTCCTACGGAAAAATGCCCAAAAAAGGGGTGGGCTATAGCCTTGGGGCGTGGGGCTGGCGAACTTCATCTGCCGGACTCGGAATGGGCCGAGACTTTGGCCACCCCATCCCCGCGACAAACATAGGCCCCGGGCACAGCCTCGCCCAAAAAAGAGCAGCCGAACCCCTTGGCACCAAGTTCGTCGCGCGGAAAAATGCCCAAAAAATGGGCGTGCTATAGCCTTCGGGCGTGGGGCCAGAATAGTTCATCCCCCTTCCTCGGAATGGGCCGAGACATTGCCCATCCCCTCCCCACGGCAAAAATAGGCCGCGGGCGCAGCCGCGCCCAAAAAAATGTAGCCGAAACCCTTGGCGCCAAGTACGTCCTGCGGAAAAATGCCCAAAAAAGGGGTGGGCTATAGCCTTGGGGCGTGGGGCTGGCCAACTTCGTCTGCCGGACTCGGAATGGGCCGTGACATTGCCCACCCCCTCCCCGGGACAAAAATAGACCGCGGGCACAGCCTCACCAAAAAAAGAGCAGCCGAACCCCTTGGCGCCAAGTTCGTCCGGCGGCAAAATGCCCAAAAAATGGGTGTCCTATAGCCTTTGGGCGTGGGGCCGGCATAGTTCATCCCCCTTCCTCAGAATAGGCCGAGACTTCGCCCACCCCCTCCCCGCGTCAAAAATAGGACGTGGGCACAGCTTCGCCCAAAAAAGAGCAGCCGAACCCCTTGGCGCCATGTTCATCCTGCGTCAAAATGCCCAAAAAATGGGTGTGCTATAGCCTTTGGGCGTGGGGCCGGCAAAGTTCATCCCCCTTCCTCGGAATGGGCCGAGACTTTTCCCACCCCCTCCCCGCGACAAAAATAGGCCGCGGGCACAGCCGTGCCCAAAAAAGAGCAGCCAAACCCCTTGGCGCCAAGTTCATCCGGCGGAAAAATGCCCAAAAAAGGGGTGGGCTATAGCCTGGGGGCGTGGGGCTGGCCAACTTCGTCTGCCGGACTCGGAATGGGCCGTGACATTGCCCACCCCCTCCCCGGGACAAAAATAGGCCGCGGGCACAGCCTCGCCAAAAAAAGAGCAGCCGAACCCCTTGGCGCCAAGTTCGTCCGGCGGCAAAATGCCCAAAAAATGGGTGTCCTATAGCCTTTGGGCGTGGGGCCGGCAAAGTTCATCCCCCTTCCTCGGAATAGGCCGAGACTTTGCCCACCCCCTCCCCGCGTCAAAAATAGGACGCGGGCACAGCCTCGCCCAAAAAAGAGCAGCCGAACCCCTTGGCGCCATGTTCGTCCTGCGTCAAAATGCCCAAAAAATGGGTGTGCTATAGCCTTTGGGCGTGGGGCCGGCAAAGTTCATCTCCCTTCCTCGGAATGGGCCGAGACTTTGCCCACCCCCTCCCCGCGACAAAAATAGGTCGCGGGCACTGCCGTGCCCAAAAAAGAGCAGCCGAACCCCTTGGCGCCAAGTTCATCCTGCGGAAAAATGCCCAAAAAAGGGGTGGGCTATAGCCTTGGGGCGTGGTGCGGGCGAACTTCGTCTGCCGGACTCGGAATGGGCCGAGACTTTGCCCACCCCGTCCCCATGACAAAAATAGGCCGCGGGCACAGCCGTGCCCAAAAAAGAGCCGCCGAACCCCTTGGCGCCAAGTTCGTCCTCCGGCAAAATCCCCGAAAAAGGGGTGTGCTATAGCCTTTGGGCGTAGGGCCGGCGAACTTCATCCGCCTTCCTCGGAATGTGCCGAGACACTGCCCACCCCCTCCCCGCGACAAAAATAGGCCGCGGCCACAGCCGCGCCAAAAAAGAACAGCCGAACCTCTTGGCGCCAAGTTTGTCCGGCAGCAAAATGCCCAAAAAAGGGGTGTGCTATAGCCTTTGGGCGTGGGGCTGGCGAACTTTGTCCGCCGGACTCAGAATGGACCGAGACTTTCCCCACCCCCTCCCCGCGACGAAAATAGGCTGCGGGCAGAGCCGCGCCCAAAAATGAGTAGCCGAACCCCTTGGCGCCATGTTCGTCCTGGGGAAAAATGCCCAAAAAAGGGGTGCACTATAGCCTTGGGGCGTGGGGCTGCCGAAGCTTGTCTGCCGGACACGGAATGGGCCGAGACTTTTCCCACCCCCTCCCCGCGACAAAAATAGGCCTCGGGCACAGCCGCGCCCAAAAAAGAGCAGCCGATCCCCTAGGCACTAAGTTCGTCCTGCGGAAAATGCCCAAAAAAGGGGTGTGCTATAGCCTTTGGGCCTGGGGCCGGTAAACTTCGTCCGCCTTCCTCGGAATCGGCCGAGACTTTGGCCGCCCCCTCCCCACGACAAAACTAGGCCGTGGGCACAGCCGCGCCCAAAAAAGAGAAGGCGAACCCCTTGGCGCCAAGTTCGTGCTGCGGAAAAATGGCCAAAAAAGGGGTGTGCTATAGCCTTGGGGCGTGGGGCTGCCGAAGTTCGTCCGCCGGACTAGGAATGGGCCGAATTTTTTCCCACCCCCTCCCTGTGACAAAAATAGGCCGCGGGCACCGCCGCGCCCAAAAAAGAGCAGCCGAACCCGTTGGCGCCAAGTTCGTCCTGCGGAAAAATGCCCAAAAAAGGGGTGTGCTATAGCCTTGGGGCGTGGGGCTGGCGAACTTCTTCCGCCGGACTCGGAATGAGCTGAGACTTTGTCCACTCCCTCCCCACGACAAAAAATTCCGCGGGCACAGCCGCACCCAAAAAAGAGCAGCCGAACCCGTTGGCGCCAAGTTCGTCCAGCGGAAAAATGCCCAAAAAAGGGGTGTGCTATAGCCTTGGGGCGTGGGGCTGGCGAACTTCTTCCGCAGGACTCGGAATGAGCCGAGACTTTGCCCACCCCCTCCCCACGCCAAAAATTTCCGCGGCCACAGCCGCGCCCAAAATAGAGCAGCCGAACCACTTGGCGCCAAGTTCGTCCTCTGGAAAAATGCCCAAAAAAGGGGTGCACTATAGCCTTGGGGCGTGGGGCTGCCGAAGCTTGTCTGCCGGACTCGGAATGGGCCGAGACTTTTCCCACCCCCTCCCCGTGACAACAATAGGCCTTGGGCACAGCCGCGCCCAAAAAAGAGCAGCCGATCCCCTAGGCACTAAGTTCGTCCTGCGGAAAATGCCCAAAAAAGGGGTGTGCTATAGCCTTTGGGCGTGGGGCCGGTAAACTTCGTCCGCCTTCCTCGGAATGGGCCGAGACTTTGGCCGCCCCCTCCCCACAACAAACAAGGCCACGGACACAGCCGCGCCCAAAAAAGAGCAGCCGAACCCCTCGGCGCCAAGTTCGTCCTGCGGAAGAAAGCCCAAAAAAGGGGTTGGCGAACTTCGTCCGCCGGACTCGGAATGGGCCGAGACTTTTCCCACCCCCTCCCGCGCCAAACATAGGTCGCGGGCCCAGCCGCACACAAAAAAGAGCAGCCGAACCCCTTGGCGCCAAGTTCGTCTTGCGAAAAACTGCCCAAAAAGGGGGTGGGCTATAGCCTTGGGGCGTGGGGCCGGCGAACTTCGTCCCCCAGACTCGGAATGGGCCGAGACTTTTCCCACCCCCTCCCCGCGCAAAAAATAGGCCGCGGGCACAGCCATGCCCAAAAAAGAACAGCCGAACCCCTTGGCGCCAACTTCATCCTGTGGAAAAATGCCCAAAAAAGGGGTGGGCTATAGCCTTGGGGCGTGGGGCGGGTGAACTTCGTCCGCCGGACTTGGAATGGGCCGAGACATTGACAACCCCCTCCCCGCGACAAAAATAGGCGGCGGGCACAGCCGCGCCCAAAAAAGAGCAGCCGAACCCCTTGGCGCCAAGTTCGTCCTGCGGAAAAAAACCCAAAAAAGGGGTGGGCTATAGCCTTGGGGCGTGGGGCTGGCGAACTTCGTCCGCCGGACTCGGAATGGGCCGAGACTTTTCCCACCCCCTCCCGCGCCAAACATAGGCCGCGGGCACAGCCGCGCACAAAATAGGGCAGCCTAGCCCCTTGGCGCCAAGTTCGTCATGCGAAAAACTGCCCAAAAAGGGGGTGGGCTATAGCCTTGGGGCGTGGGGCCGGCGAACTTCGTCCCCCAGACTCGGAATGGGCCGAGACTTTTCCCACCCCCTCCACGTGCAAAAAATTGGCCGCGGGCACAGCCATGCCCAAAAAAGAGCTGCCGAACCCCTTGCTGCCAAGTTCGTCCTGTGGAAAAATGCCCAAAAAAGAGGTGGGCTATAGCCTTGGGGCGTGGGGCAGGCGAACTTCGTCCACCGGACTCGGAATGGGCCGAGACTTTTCCCACCCTTCCCCGTGCAAAAAATAGGCCGCGGGCACAGCCATGCCCAAAAAAGTGCTGCCGAACCCCTTGGCACCAAGTTCGTCCTGCGGAAAAATGCCCAAAAAAGGGGTGTGCTATAACTTTTGGGCGTGGGGCCGGCGCACTTCGTCCGCCTTCCTCGGAATGGGCTGAGACTTTGACCACCGCCTCCCCACGACAAAAATAGGCCGTGGCCACAGCCTCGCCCAAAAAAGAGCAGCCGAGCCCCTTGTCGCCAAGTTCGTCCGGCTGAAAAAATGCCTAAAAAAGAGGTGTGCTATAGCCTTGGGGCGTGGGGCTGCCGGAGTTCGTCCGCCGGACATGGAATGGGCCGAGACTTTGACCACCCCTCCCGGTGCCAAAAATAGGCTGCCGGCACAGCCGCGCCCGAAAAAGAGCAGCCGAACCCCTTGGGCGCCAAGTTCGTCCTGTGGAAAAATGCTCAAAAAAGGGGTGGGCTATAGCCTTGGGGCGTGGGGTGGGCGCACTTCGTCCGCCGGACTTGGAATGGGCCGAGACATTGACCACCCCCTCCCCGCGACAAAAATAGGCGGCGGGCACAACCGCGCCCAAAAAAGAGCAGCCGAACCCCTTGGCGCCAAGTTCATCCAGCGGAAAAATGCCCAAAAAAGGGGTGGGCCTTGGGGCGTGGGGCGGGCGAAGTTCGTCCCCCGGACTCGGAATGGAGCGAGACTTTGCCCACCCCCTCCCCGCGACAAACATAGGCCGCGGGCACAGCCGCGCCCAAAAAAGTGCAGCCGATCCCCTTGGCGCCAAGTTTGTCCTGCGGAAAAATGCCCAAAAGGGGTGTGGGCTATAGCCTTGGGGCGTGGGGCTGGCGAACTTCGTCTGCTGGACTCGGAATGGGCCGAGACTTTGCCCACCGCCTCCCCGCGACAAAAATAGGCCGTGGGCAGAGCTGCGCCCAATAAAACAGCAGCCGAACCACTTGGCGCCAAGTTCGTCCTGCGGAAAAATGCCCAAAAAGGGGGTGGGCTAAAGCCTTTGGGCGTGGGGCCCGGAAAGTTCATCCGCCTTCCTCGGAATGGGCCGAGACTCTGCCCACCCCTCCCCACACCAAAAATAGGCCGCGGGCACAGCCGCGCCCAAAAAAGAGCAGCCGCACCCCACGGCGCCAAGTTCGTCCTGCAGAAAAATGCCCAAAAAAGGGGTGTGCTATAGCCTTTGGGCGTGGGGCCGGTGAACTTCGTCCGCCTTCCTCGGAATGGGCCGAGACATTGGCCACCCCCTCCCCGCGACAAAAATAGGCCGCGGGCACAGCCGCGCCCAAAAAAGAGCAGTCGAATCCCATGGCGCCAAGTTCGTCCTGTGGAAAAAAGCCCAAAAAAGGGGTGTACTATAGCCTTGGGGCGTGGGGCTGCCGAAGTTCGTCCGCTGGACTCGGAATGGGCCGAGAATTTTCCCACCACCTCCCCGTGACAAAAAAAAGCCGCGGGCACAGCCTCGCCCAAAAAAGAGCCGCCGAACCCGTTGGCCCCACTTTCGTCCTGCGGAAAAATGGCCAAAAAAGGGGTGTGCTATAGCCTTGGGGCGTGGGGCAGGCTAAGCTCGTCCGCCGGACTCGGAATGGGCCGAGACTTTTCCCACCCCCTCCCCGCGACAAAAATAGGCCGCGCGCACAGCCGCGCCCAAAAAAGAGCAGCCGAACCCCTTGGCGCCAAGTTCGTCCTGCGGAAAAATGCCCAAAAAAGGGGTGTGCTATAGCCTTGGAGCGTGGGGCCGGCTAAGCTCGTCCGCGGGACTCGGAATGGGCCGAGACTTTTCCCTCCCCCTCCCCGTGACAAAAATAGGCCGCAGCCACAGCCACGCCCAAAAAAGAGTAGCCGAACCCGTTGGCGCCAGGTTCGTCCTGCGGAAAATGCCCAAAAAAGGGGTGTGCTATAGCCTTTGGGCGTGGGGCAGGTGAACTTCGTCCGCCTTCCTCGGAATCGGCCGGGACTTTGCCAACCCCCTCCCCGCGACAACAGTAGGCCGCGGGCACAGCCGCGCCCAAAAAAGAGCAGCCGAACCCCTTGGCACCAAGTTCGTCCTGCGGAAAAATGCCCAAAAAAGGGGTGTGCTATAGCCTTGGGGCGTGGGGCCGGCTAAGCTCGTCCGCCGGACTCGGAATGGGCCGAGACTTTTCCCACCCCCTCCCCGCGACAAAAATAGGCCGCGGGCACAGCCGCGCCCAGAAAAGAGCAGCCGAACCCGTTGGCGCCAAGTTCGTCCTGCGGAAAAATGCCGAAAAAAGGGGTGTGCTATAGCCTTGGGGCGTGGGGCCGGCTAAGCTCGTCCGCCGGACTCGGAATGGGCCGAGACTTTTCCCACCCCCTCCCCGCGACAAAAATAGGCCGCGGGCACAGCCGCGCCCAAAATAGAGCAGCCGAACCCCTTGGCGCCAAGTTCGTCCTGCGGAAAAATGCCCAAAAAAGGGGTGTGCTATAGCCTTGGGGAGTGGGACGGCTAAGCTCGTCCGCCGGACTCGGAATGGGCCGAGACTTTTCCCTCCCCCTCCCCATGACAAAAATAGGCCGCGGGCACAGCCGCGCCCAAAAAGGAGCAGCCGAACCCCTTTGCCCCAAGTTCGTCCAGCGGAAAAATGCCCAAAAAGGGGGTGGGCTATATCCTTGGCGCGTGGGGCTGGCGAACTTCGTCCGCTGGACTCGGAATGGGCCAAGGCTTTGCCCACCCCCTCCCCACGACAAAAATAGGCCGCGGGCACAGCCGCGCCCACAAAAGAGCAGCCGAACCCCTTGGCGCCAAGTTCGTCCTGTAGAAAAATGCCCAAAAAAAGGGGTGTGCTGTAGCCTTGGGGCGTGGGGCAGCCGAAGTTCGTCCGCCGTACTCAGAACGGGCCGAGACTTTTCCCACCCCCTCCCCATGATAAAAATAGCCGCGGGCACAGCCTCTCCCAAAAAAGAGCAGCCGAACCCCTTGGCGCGAAGTTCGTCCTGCGGAAAAATACCCAAAAAAGGGGTGGGCTATAGCCTTGGAGTGTGGGGCTGGCGAACTTCGTCCGCCGGACTCGGAATGTGCTGACACTTTGCCCACCCCCTCCGCGCAACATAAATTTGCCCCGGGCACAGCCACGCCCAAAAAAGGGCAGCCGAACCCCTTGCCGCCAAGTTCGTCCTGCGGAAAAATGCCCAAAAAGGGGGTGGGCTATAGCCTCGGGGCGTGGGGAGGGCGAAGTTCGTCCGCCGGACTCGGAATGGGCCGTGACTTTGTCCACCCCCTCGCCGGGACAAAAATAGGCCGTGGGCACAGCCATGCCCAAAAAAGAGCAGCCGAACCCATTGGCGCCAAGTTCGTCCTGCGGCAAAATGCCCAAAAAATGGGTGTGCTATAGCCTTTGGGCGTGGGGCCGGCAAAGTTCATCCCCCTCCCTCCGAATGGGCCGAGACTTTGCCCACCCCCTCCCCGTGACAAAAATAGGCCGCGGGCACAGCCGCGCCCAAAAAATAGCAGCCGAACGCCTTGGCATCAAGTTCGTCCTGCAGAAAAATGCCCAAAAAAGGGGTGGGCTATAGCCTTGGGGCGTGGTGCTGGCGAACTTCGTCTGCCGGACTCGGAATGGGCCGAGACTTTGCCCACCCCCTCCCCGCGATAAAAATAGGCTGCGCGCACAGCCTCGCCCAAAAAAGAGCAGCCGAACCCCTTGGCGCCAAGTTCGTCCAGCGGAAAAATGCCCAAAAAATGGGTGTGCTATAGCCTTTGGGCGTGGGGCCGGAAAAGTTCGTCCCCCTTCCTCCGAATGGGCCGAGACTTTGCCCACCCCCTCCCCGCGACAGAAATAGGCCGCGGGCACAGCCGCATCCAAAAAATAGAAGCCGAACCCCTTGGCGCCAAGTTCGTCCTGCGGAAAAATGCCCAAAAAATGGGTGTGCTATAGCCATTGGGCGTGGGGCCGGAAAAGTTCATCCCCCTTCCTCAGAATAGGCCGAGACTTTGCCCACCCCCTCCCCATGCCAAAAATAGGCCGTGGGCACAGCCGCGCCCAAAAAAAGGCAGCCGATCCCCTTGGCGCCAAGTTCGTCTTGCGGAAAAATGCCCAAAAAAGGGGTGGGCTAAAGCCTTTGGGCGTGGGGCCCGGAAAGTTCATCCGCCTTCCTCGGAATGGGCCGAGACTCTGCCCACCCCTCCCCACACCAAAAATAGGCCGCGGGCACAGCCGCGCCCAAAAAAGAGCAGCCGCACCCCACGGCGCCAAGTTCGTCCTGCAGAAAAATGCCCAAAAAAGGGGTGTGCTATAGCCTTTGGGCGTGGGGCCGGTGAACTTCGTCCGCCTTCCTCGGAATGGGCCGAGACATTGGCCACCCCCTCCCCGCGACAAAAATAGGCCGCGGGCACAGCCGCGCCCAAAAAAGAGCAGCCGAACCCCTTGGCGCCAAGTTCGTCCTGCAGAAAAATGCCCAAAAAGGAGGTGGGCTATACCCTTGGGGCGTGGGGCCGGCGCACTTCGTCCGCCGGACTCGGAATGGACCAAGAGTTTTCCCACCCCCCTCCCCGCGACAAAAATAGGCCGCGGGCACAGGAGCGCCTAAAAAAGAGCAGCCGAACCCCTTGGCGCCAAGTTCGTCTTGCGGCAAAATGCCCAAAAAAGGGGTGTGCTATAGCCTTTGGGCGTGGGGACGGCGAACTTCGTTTGCCTTGGGCCGAGACTTTGGCCACCCCTCCCAGCGACAAAAATAGGCCGCGGACACAGCCGCGCCCAAAAAAGAGCCGCCGAACCCCTTGGCGCCAAGTTCGTCCTGCGGCAAAATGCCCAAAAAATGGGTGTGCTATAGCCTTTGGGCGTGGGGCCGGCAAAGTTCATCCCCCTCCCTCCGAATGGGCCGAGACTTTGCCCACCCCCTCCCCGTGACAAAAATAGGCCGCGGGCACAGCCGCGCCCAAAAAATAGCAGCCGAACGCCTTGGCATCAAGTTCGTCCTGCAGAAAAATGCCCAAAAAAAGGGGTGGGCTATAGCCTTGGGGCGTGGTGCTGGCGAACTTCGTCTGCCGGACTCGGAATGGGCCGAGACTTTGCCCACCCCCTCCCCGCGATAAAAATAGGCTGCGCGCACAGCCTCGCCCAAAAAAGAGCAGCCGAACCCCTTGGCGCCAAGTTCGTCCAGCGGAAAAATGCCCAAAAAATGGGTGTGCTATAGCCTTTGGGCGTGGGGCCGGAAAAGTTCGTCCCCCTTCCTCCGAATGGGCCGAGACTTTGCCCACCCCCTCCCCGCGACAGAAATAGGCCGCGGGCACAGCCGCATCCAAAAAATAGAAGCCGAACCCCTTGGCGCCAAGTTCGTCCTGCGGAAAAATGCCCAAAAAATGGGTGTGCTATAGCCATTGGGCGTGGGGCCGGAAAAGTTCATCCCCCTTCCTCAGAATAGGCCGAGACTTTGCCCACCCCCTCCCCATGCCAAAAATAGGCCGTGGGCACAGCCGCGCCCAAAAAAAAGGCAGCCGAACCCCTTGGCGCCAAGTTCGTCTTGCGGAAAAATGCCCAAAAAAGGGGTGGGCTAAAGCCTTTGGGCGTGGGGCCCGGAAAGTTCATCCGCCTTCCTCGGAATGGGCCGAGACTCTGCCCACCCCCTCCCCACACCAAAAATAGGCCGCGGGCACAGCCGCGCCCAAAAAAGAGCAGCCGCACCCCACGGCGCCAAGTTCGTCCTGCAGAAAAATGCCCAAAAAAGGGGTGTGCTATAGCCTTTGGGCGTGGGGCCGGTGAACTTCGTCCGCCTTCCTCGGAATGGGCCGAGACATTGGCCACCCCCTCCCCGCGACAAAAATAGGCCGCGGGCACAGCCGCGCCCAAAAAAGAGCAGCCGAACCCCTTGGCGCCAAGTTCGTCCTGCAGAAAAATGCCCAAAAAGGAGGTGGGCTATACCCTTGGGGCGTGGGGCCGGCGCACTTCGTCCGCCGGACTCGGAATGGACCAAGAGTTTTCCCACCCCCTCCCCGCGACAAAAATAGGCCGCGGGCACAGGAGCGCCTAAAAAAGAGCAGCCGAACCCCTTGGCGCCAAGTTCGTCTTGCGGCAAAATGCCCAAAAAAGGGGTGTGCTATAGCCTTTGGGCGTGGGGACGGCGAACTTCGTTTGCCTTGGGCCGAGACTTTGGCCACCCCTCCCAGCGACAAAAATAGGCCGCGGACACAGCCGCGCCCAAAAAAGAGCCGCCGAACCCCTTGGCGCCAAGTTCGTCCTGCGGCAAAATGCCCAAAAAAGGGGTGTGCTATAGCCCTTGGGCGTGGGGACGGCAAAGTTCATCCGCCTTCCTCGGAATGGGTTGAGACTTTGCCCACCCCCTCCCCGCGACAGAAATAGGCCGCGGGCACAGCCGCGCCCAAAAAAGAGCAGCCACACCCCACGGTGCCAAGTTCGTCCTGCGGAAAAATGCCAAAAAAAGGGGTGTGCTGTAGCCTTTGGGCGTGGGGCCGGCGAAATTCGTCCGCCTTCCTCGGAATGGGCCGAAACATTGGCCACCCCCTCCCCGCGACAAAAATAGGCCGCGGGCACAGCCGCGCCCAAAAAAGAGCAGCGGAACCCCTTGGCGCCAAGTTCGTCCTGCGGCAAAATGCCCAAAAAAGGGGTGGGCTACAGCCTTGGGGCGTGGGGCTGGCGAACTTCGTCCGCCTTCCTCGGAATGGGCCGAGACCTTACCCACCCCGTCCCCACGACAAAAATAGGCAGCGGGCACAGCCGCATCCAAAAAAGAGCAGCCGAACCCCTTGGCGCCAAGTTCATCCTGCGGAAAAATGCCCAAAAGGAGGGTGGGCTATAGCCTTGGGGCGTGGGGCTGGCGAACTTCGTCCGCCGGACTCGGAATGAGCCGAGAGTTTGCCAACCCCCTCCCCACGATAAAAATAGGCCGCGGGCACAGCCGCGCCTAAAGAAGAGCAGCCGAACCCCTTGGCGCCAAGTTCATCCTGCGGAAAAATGCCCAAAAGGGGGGTTGCCATAGCCTTGGGGCGTGGGGCTGGCGATCTTCGTCCGGCGGACTCGGAATGGGCCGAGACTTTTCCCCCCTCTCCCTGTGACAAAAATAGTCCGCGGGCACAGCCGCACCAAAAAAAGAGCAGCCGAACCCCTTGGCGCCAAGTTCGTCCTGGGGAAAAATGACCAAAAAAGGGGACTGCTATAGCCTTGGGGCGTGGTGCGGGCGAACATCGTCCGCCGGACTCGGAATGGGCCAAGACTATGGCCACCCCCTCCGTGCGACAATAATAGGCCGCGGGCACAGCCGCGCCAAAAAAAGGACAGCCGAATCCCTTGGCGCCAAGTTCGTCGTGCGGAAAAATGCCCAAAAAAGGGGTGGGCTATAGCCTTGGGGCGTTGGGCGGGCGCACTTCGTCCGCCGGACTCGGAATGGGCTGAGGCATTGCCCACCCCCCTCCCCGCGACAAAAAAAGGCCGCGGGCAAAGCCACGCCGAAAAAAGAGCAGCCGAACCCCTCGGCGCCAAGTTCGTCCTGCGGCAAAATGCCCAAAACATGGGTGTGCTATAGCCTTTGGGCATGGGGCCGGCAAACTTCATCCCCCTTCCTCGGAATGGGCCGAGACTTTGCCCACCCCCTCCCTGTGCCAAAAATAGGTCGCGGGCACAGCCACGCCCAAAAAAGAGCAGCCGAACACCTTGGCGCCAAGTTCGTCCTGCGGAAAAATGCCCAAAAAAGGGGTGCGCTATAGCCTTTGGGCGTGGGGCCGGCGCACTTCGTCCGCCTTCCTCGGAATGAGCCGAGACTTTGGCCGCCCCCTACCCGCGACAAAAATAGGCCTTGGGCGCAGCCGCGCCCAAAGAAGTGGAGCCGAAACCCTTGGCGCCAAGTTCGTCCTGCGGCAAAATGCCCAAAAAAGGGGTGTGCTATAGCCTTTGGGTGTGGGGCTGGCGGACTTCCTCCGCCGGACTCGGAATGGGCCGAGACATTGCCCACCCCATCCCCGCGACAAAAATAGGCCGCGGGCACAGCCGCGCCCAAAAAAGAGCTGCCGAACCCCTTGGCACCAAGTTCGTCCTGCGGAAAAATGCCCAAAAAAGGGGTGTGCTATAGCCTTGGGGCGTGGGGCTGCCGAAGTTCGTCCGCCGGACTCGGAATGGGCCGAGACTTTTCCCACCCCCAACCTGCGAGAAAAATAGGCGATGGCCACAGCCGCGCTCAGAAAAGAGCAGCCGAACCCCTTGGCGCCAAGTTCGTCCTGCGGAAAAATGACCAAAAAAGGGGGGGGCTATAGCCTTGGGGCGCGGGGCTGGCGAAGTTCGTACGCCGAACTCGGAATGTGCCGAGACTTTGGCCACCCCTTCCCCGCGACAAAAATAGTCCGCGGGCACAGCCGCGTCCAAAAAAGAGCAGCCGAACCCCTTGGCGCCAAGTTCGTCCTGCGGAAAATGCCCAAAAAAGGGGTGTGCTATAGCCCTTGGGCGTGGGGCCGGCAAAGTTCATCCGCCTTCCTCGGATTGGGCCTAGACTTTGGCCACCCCCTCCCCGTGACAAAACTAGGCTGCGGGCCCAGCCGCGCCCAAAATAGAGCTGCCGAACCCCTTGGCGCCAAGTTCGTCCTGCGGAAAAATGCCCAAAAAAGGGGTGTGCCATAGCCTTGGGGCGTGGGGCTGGCGAACTTCGTCCGCCGGACTCGGAATGGGCCGAGACTTTGCCCGACCCCTCCCCGCGACAAAAATAGGCCCCGGGCACAGCCGCGCCCCAAAAAGAGAAGCCGAACCCCTTGGCGCCAAGTTCGTCCTGCGGAAAAAAGCCCAAAAAAGGGGTGGGCTATAGCCTTGGCACGTGGGGCTGGCGAACTTCGTCCCCCGGACTCGGAATGGGCCGAGACTTTTCCCACCCCCTCCCCGCGACAAAAATAGGCCGCGGGCACAGCCTCGCCCCAACAAGAGCTGGCGAACTCCTTAGCACCAAGTTCGTCCTGCGGAAAAATGCCCAAAAAAGGAGTGTGCTATAGCCTTGTGGCGTGGGGCTGCCGAAGTTCATCCGCCGGACTCGGAATGGGCCGAGACTTTTCCCACCCCCACCCTGCGACAAAAATAGGCCATGGCCACAGCCGCGCTCAAAAAAGGGCAGCCGAACCCCTTGGCGCCAAGTTCGTCCTGCGGAAAAATGACCAAAAAAGGGGTGGGCTATAGCCTTGGGGCGCGGGGCTGGCGAAGTTCGTACGCCGAACTCGGAATGTGCCGAGACTTTGCCCACCCCCTCCCCGTGACAAAAATAGTCCGCGGGCACAGCCGCGTCCAAAAAAGAGCAGCCGAACCCCTTGGCGCCAAATTCGTCCTGCGGAAAATGCCCAAAAAAGGGATGTGGTATAGCCTTGGGGCTTGGGGCCGGCAAAGTTCATCCGCCTTCCTCGGATTGGGCCTAGACTTTGGCCACCCCCTCCCCGCGCCAAAACTAGGCTGTGGGCCCAGCTGCGCCCAAAAAAAAGCAGCCAAACCCCTTGGCGCCAAGTTCGTCCTGGGGAAAAAAGCCCAAAAAAGGGGTGGGCTATAGCCTTGGGGCATGGGGCTGGCGAACTTCGTCCGCCTTCCTCGGAATGGGCCGAGACTTTGCCCACCCCCTCCCCGCGACAAAAATAGTCCGCGGGCACAGCCGCGCCCAAAAAAGAGCAGCCGAACCCCTTGGCGCCAAATTCGTCCAGCGGAAAATGCCCAAAAAAGTGGTGTGGTATAGCCTTGGGGCGTGGGGCCGGCAAAGTTCATCCGCTTTCCTCGGATTGGGCCTAGACTTTGGCCACCCCCTCCCCGCGCCAAAACTAGGCTGCGGGCCCAGCCGCGCCCAAAAAAGAGCAGCCAAACCCCTTGGCGCCAAGTTCGTCCTGCGGAAAAAAGCCCAAAAAAGGGGTGGGCTATAGCCTTGGGGCGTGGGGCTGGCGAACTTCGTCCGCCTTCCTCGGAATGGGCCGAGACTTTGCCCACCCCCTCCCCGTGACAAAAATAGTCCGCAGGCACAGCCGCGCCCAAAAAGCAGCAGTCGAACCCCATGGCGCCAAGTTCGTCCTACGAAAAAATGCCCAAAAAAGGGGTGTGCTATAGCCTTGGGGCGTGGGGCTGCCGAAGTTCGTCCGCGGGACTCGGAATGGGCCGAGACATTGCCCACCCCCTCGCCGCGACAAAAATAGGCCGCGGGCACAGCCGCGCCCAAAAAAGAGCTGCAGAACCCCTTGGCACCAAGTTCGTCCTGCGGAAAAATGCCCAAAAAAGGGGTATGCTATAGCCTTGGGGCGTGGGGCTGCCGAAGTTCGTCCGCCGGACTCGGAATGGGCCGAGACTTTTCGCACCCCCAACCTGCGAGAAAAATAGGCGATGGCCACAGCCGCGCTCAAAAAAGAGCAGCCGAACCCCTTGGCGCCAAGTTCGTCCTGCGGAAAAATGACCAAAAAAGGGGGGGCTATAGCCTTGGGGCGCGGGGCTGGCGAAGTTCGTACGCCGAACTCAGAATGTGCCGAGACTTTGGCCACCCCTTCCCCGCGACAAAAATAGTCCGCGGGCACAGCCGCGTCCAATAAAGAGCAGCCGAACCCCTTGGCGCCAAGTTCGTCCTGCGGAAAATGCCCAAAAAAGGGTTGTGCTATAGCCCTCGGGCGTGGGGCCGGCAAAGTTCATCCGCCTTCCTCGGATTGGGCCTAGACTTTGGCCACCCCCTCCCCGTGCCAAAACTAGGCTGCGGGCCCAGCCGCGCCCAAAAAAGAGCAGCCGAACCCCTTGGCGCCAAGTTCGTCCTACGGAAAAATGCCCAAAAAAGGGGTGTGCTATAGCCTTGGGGCGTGGGGCTGCCAAAGTTCGTCCGCCGGACTCGGAATGGGCCGAGACTTTTCCCACCCCCTCCCTGCGACAAAAATAGGCCATGGCCACAGCCGCGCTAAAAAAAGAGCAGCCGAACCCCTTGGCGCCAAGTTCGTCCAGCGGAAAAATGACCAAAAAAGGGGGGGGCTATAACCTTGGGGCGCGGGGCTGGCGAAGTTCGTACGCCGAACTCGGAATGTGCCGAGACTTTGCCCACCCCCTCCCCGCGACAAAAATAGTCCGCGGGCACAGCCGCGCCCAAAAAGGAGCAGTCAAACCCCATGGCGCCAAGTTCGTCCTACGGAAAAATGCCCAAAAAAGGGGTGTGCTATAGCCTTGGGGCGTGGGGCTGCCAAAGTTCGTCCGCCGGACTCGGAATGGGCCGAGACTTTTCCCACCCCCTCCCTGCGACAAAAATAGGCCATGGCCACAGCCGCGCTCAAAAAAGAGCAGCCGAACCCCTTGGCGCCAAGTTCGTCCAGCGGAAAAATGACCAAAAAGGGGGGGGGGGGGGGCTATAGCCTTGGGGCGCGGGGCTGGCGAAGTTCGTACGCCAAACTCAGAATGTTCCGAGACTTTGCCCACCCCCTCCCCGTGACAAAAATAGTCCACGGGCACAGCCGCGCCCAAAAAAGAGCAGCCGAACCCCTTGGCGCCAAATTCGTCCTGCGGAAAATGCCCAAAAATGGGGTGTGGTATAGCCTTGGGGCGTGGGGTCGGCAAAGTTCATCCGCCTTCCTCGGATTGGGCCTAGACTTTGGCCACCCCCTCCCCGCGCCAAAACTAGGCTGCGGGCCCTGCCGCGCCCAAAAAAGAGCAGCCAAACCCCTTGGCGCCAAGTTCGTCCTGCGGAAACAAGCCCAAAAAAGGGGTGGGCTATTGCCTTGGGGCGTGGGGCTGGCGAACTTCGTCCTCCTTCCTCGGAATGGGCCGAGACTTAGCCCACCCCCTCCCCACGACAAAAATAGTCCGCGGGCACAGCCGCGCCCAAAAAGGAGCAGTCGAACCCCATGGCGCCAAGTTCGTCCTACGGAAAAATGCCCAAAAAAGGGGTGTGCTATAGCCTTGGGGCGTGGGGCTGCCGAATTTCGTCCGCGGGACTCGGAATGGGCCGAGACTTTTCCCACCCCCTCCCCGCGCCAAAAATATTCCATGGGCACAGCCGCACCCAAAAAAGAACCGCCGAACCCCTTGGCACCAAGTTCGTCATGCGGAAAACCGCCCAAAAAGGGGGTGGGCTATAGCCTTGGGGCGTGGGGCCGGCGACCTTCGTCCGCCGGAATCGGAATGGGCCGAGACTTTTCCCACCCCCTCCCCGAGCCACAAATAGGCCATGGGCACAGCCGCGACCAAAAAAGAGCAGCCGAACCCCTTGGCGCCAAGTTCGTCCTGCGGAAAAATGCGCAAAAGGGGGGGTGGGCTATAGCCTTGGGGCGTGGGGTGGGCGAACTTCGTCCGCCGGGCTCAGAATGGGCCGAGACATTGCCCACCCCCTCCCCGAGCCACAAATAGGCCATGGGCACAGCCGCGACCAAAAAAGAGCAGCCGAACCCCTTGGCGCCAAGTTCGTCCTGCGGAAAAATGCGCAAAAGGGGGGGTGGGCTATAACCTTGGGGCGTGGGGCTGGCGAACTTCGTCCGCCGGACTCAGAATGGGCCAAAACTTTTTGAACCCCCTCCCCGCGACAAAAATAGGCCGCGGGCATAGCCGCGCCCAAAAAAGAGCAGCCGAACCCCCCGGCGCCAAGTTCGTCCTGCGGAAAAATGCCCAAAAAAGGGGTGGGCTATAGCCTTGGGGCGTGGGGCTGGCGAACTTCGTCCGCCGGACTCGGAATGGGCCGAGACACTGACAACCCCCTCCCCGCGACAAAAAAGGCCGTGGGCACCGCCGCACCCAAAAAAGAGCAGCCGAGCCCCTTGGCGCCAAGTTCGTCCTGTGGAAAAATGCCCAAAAAAGGGGTGGGCTATAGCCTTGGGGCGTGGGGTGGGCGAACTTCGTCCGCCGGGCTCAGAATGGGCCGAGACATTGCCCACCCCCTCCCCGAGCCACAAATAGGCCATGGGCACAGCCGCGACCAAAAAAGAGCAGCCGAACCCCTTGGCGCCAAGTTCGTCCTGCGGAAAAATGCGCAAAAGGGGGGGTGGGCTATAGCCTTGGGGCGTGGGGCTGGCGAACTTCGTCCGCCGGACTCAGAATGGGCTAAAACTTTTTGAACCCCCTCCCCGCGACAAAAATAGGCCGCGGGCATAGCCGCGCCCAAAAAAGAGCAGCCGAACCCCCCGGCGCCAAGTTCGTCCTGCGGAAAAATGCCCAAAAAAGGGGTGGGCTATAGCCTTGGGGCGTGGGGCTGGCAAACTTCGTCCGCCGGACTCGGAATGGGCCGAGACACTGACAACCCCCTCCCCGCGACAAAAAAGGCCGCGGGCACCACCGCACCCAAAAAAGAGCACGCGAACCCCTTGGCACCAAGTTCGTTCTGCGGAAAAATGCCCAAAAAAGGGGTGTGCTATAGCCTTGGGGCGTGGGGCTGGCGAACTTCGTCCGCCGGACTCGGAATGCGCCAAGACTTTGCCCACCCCCTCCCCACGACAAAAAGTGCCACGGGCACAGCCGTGCCCAAAAAAGACCAGCCGAACCCCTTGGCACCAAGTTCGTCCAGCGGAAAAATGCCCATAAAGGGGGTGGGCTATAGCCATGGGGCGTGGGGCTGGCTAACTTCGTCCATCGGACTTGGAATGGGCCGAGAGATTGACAACCCCCTCCCCGCGACAAAAAGAGGCCGCGGGCACAGCCATGCCAAAAAAAGAGCAGCCGAACCCCAAGGCGCCAAGTTCGTCCTGCGGAAGAATGCCCAAAAAGGGGGTGGGCTATAGCCTTGGGGCGTGGGGCGGGCGAACTTCGTCCGCCGGACTCGGAGTGGGCCGAGGCTTTGACCACCCCCTCCGCAGGACAAAGATAGGCCGCGGGCACAGCCCCGCCCAAAAAAGAGCAGCCGAACCCCTTGGCGCCAAGTTCGTCCTGCGGAAAAATGCCCAAAAATGGGGTGGGCTATAGCCTTGGGGCGTGGGACTGGCGCACTTCGTCCGCCGGACTCAGAATGGGCCGAGGCTTTTCCCACCCCCTCCCTGTGACAAAAATAGGCTGCACGCACAGCCGCGCCCAAAAAAGAGCAGCCGAACCCCTTGGTGCCAAGTTCGTCCAGCGGAAAAATGCCCAAAAAGGGGGTGGGCTATAGCCATGGGGCGTGGGGCTGGCTAACTTCGTCCATCGGACTTGGAATGGGCCAAGAGATTGACCACCCCCTCCCCGCGACAAAAATAGGCCGCGGGCACAGCCATGCCAAAAAAAGAGCAGCCGAACCCCAAGGCGCCAAGTTCGTCCTGCAGAAGAATGCCCAAAAAGGGGGTGGGCTATAGCCTTGGGGCGTGGGGCGGGCGAACTTCGTCCGCCGGACTCGGAATGGGCCGAGACTTTGACCACCCCCTCCCCAGGACAAAGATAGGCCGTGGGCACAGCCGCGCCCAAAAAAGAGCAGCCGATCCCCTTGGCGCCAAGTTCGTCCTGCGGAAAAATGGCCATAAAAGGGGTGAGCTATAGCCTTGGGGCGTGGGGCTGGCGAACTTCGTCCACCGGACTCGGAATGGGCCGAGTCTTTGCCCACCCCCTCCCCGCGCCAAAAATAGGCCGCGGGCACAGCCTCGTCCAAAAAAGAGCAGCCGAACCCCTTGATGCCAAGTTCGTCCTGCGGAAAAATGCCCAAAAAAGGAGTGTGCTATAGCCTTTGGGCGTGCGGCCGCCAAAGTTCATCCGCCTTCCTCGGAATGGGCCGAGACATTGCCAACTCCCTCCCCGTGCCAAGAATAGGCCGCGGGCACAGCCGCGCCCAAAAAAGAGCAGTCGAACCCCTTGGCGCCAAGTTCGTCCTGCGGAAAAATGCCCAAAAAAGGGGTGTACTATAGCCTTGGGGCGTTGGGCTGCCGAAGTTCGTCCGCTGGACTCGGAATGGGCTGAGACTTTGCCCACTCCCTCCCCGTGACAAAAATAGGCTGCGGACGCAGCCGCGCCCAAAAAAGAGCAGCCGAACCCCTTGGCGCCAAGTTCATCCTGCGGATAAATGCCCAAAAAAGGGGTGGGCTATAGCCTTGGGGCGTGGGGCTGGCGAACTTCGTCCTCCGGACTCGGAATGGGCCGAGACTTTGCCCACTCCCTCCCTGCAACAAAAATAGGCCGCGGGCACAGCCTCGGCAAAAAAAGAGCAGCCGAACCCCTTGGCGCCAATTTCGTCCTGTGGAAAAATGCCCAAAAAAGGGGTGGGCTATAGCCTTGGGTCATGGGGCTGGCGAACTTCGTCCGCCTTCCTCGGAATGGGCCGAGACTTTCCCCATCCCCTCCCCAAGACAAAAATAGGCTGCGGGCACAGCCGTACCCAAAAAAGAGCTGCCGAACCCCTTGGCGCCAAGTTCGTCCAGCGGAAAAATGCCCAAAAAGGGGGTGGGCTATAGCCTTGGGGCGTGGGGCGGGCGAACTTCGTCCGCCGGACTCGGAATGAGCCGAGACTTTGACCACCCCCTCCCCAGGACAAAGATAGGCCGTGGGCACAGCCGCGCCCAAAAAAGAGCAGCCGATCCCCTTGGCGCCAAGTTCGTCCTGCGGAAAAATGGCCATAAAAGGGGTGAGCTATAGCCTTGGGGCGTGGGGCTGGCGAACTTCGTCCGCGGGACTCGGAATGGGCCGAGACTTTGACCACCCCCTCCCCGCGCCAAAAATAGGCCGCGGGCACAGCCTCGGCAAAAAAAGAGCAGCCGAACCCCTTGGCGCCAATTTCGTCCTGCGGAAAAATGCCCAAAAAAGGGGTGTGCTATAGCCTTTGGGCGTGGGGCCGCCAAAGTTCATCCGCCCTCCTCGGAATGGGCCGAGCAATTGCCAACTCCCTCCCCGCACAAAAAATAGGCCGCGGGCACAGCCGCGCCCAAAAAAGAGTAGTCGAACCCCTTGGCCCCAAGTTCGTCCTGCGGAAAAATGCCCAAAAAAGGGGTGTACTATAGCCTTGGGGCGTGGGGCTGCCGAAGTTCGTCCGCGGGACTCGGAATTGGCCGAGACTTTTCCCACCCGCTCCACCTGAAAAAAAAGGCCGCGGGCACAGCCGCGCCCATAAAAGAGCAGCCGAACCCCTTGGCGCCAAGTTCGTCCTGCGGAAAAATGCCCAAAAAAGGGGTGTGCTATAGCCTTTGGGTGTGGGGCCGGCGCACTTCGTCCGCCTTCCTCGGAATGGGCTGAGACTTTGGCCACCCCATCCCCACGACAGAAATAGGCCGCGGGCACAGCCTCGCCCAAAAAAGAGCAGCCGAACCCCTTGGCGCCAAGTTCGTCCTGCGGAAAAATGCCTAAAAAAGAGGTGTGCTATAGCCTTGGGGCGTGGGGCTGCCGGAGTTCGTCCGCCAGACTTGGAATGGGCCGAGACTTCGACCGCCCCTCTCCGCACCAAAAATAGGCCGCGGGCACGGCCGCTCCCAAAAAAGAGCAGTCGAACCCCTTGGCGCCAAGTTCGTCCTGCGGAAAAATGCCCAAAAAAGGGGTGTACTATATCCTTGGGGCGTGGGGCTGCCGAAATTCGTCTGCCGGACTCGGAATGGGCCGACACATTTCCCACCCCCTCCCCAAGAAAAAAATAGGCCGCGGGCACAGCCGCGCCCAAAAAAGAGCAGCCGAACCACTTGGCGCTAAGTTCGTCGTTGCGGAAAAATGCCCAAAAAAGGGGTGTGCTATAGCCTTTGGGCGTGGGGCCGGCAACGTTCCTCCGCCTTCCTTGGAATGGGCCGAGACTTTTCCCACCCCCTCCCCGTGACAAAAACAGGCTGCGGGCACAGCCGCGCCCAAAAAAGAGCAGCGAACCCCTTGGCGCCAAGTTCGTCCTGCGGAAAAATGCCCAAAAAAGGGGTGGGCTATATCGTTGGGGCGTGGGGCTGGCGAAATTCGTTCGCCGGACTCGGAATGGGCCGAGACTTTGCCCACCCCCTCGCCGTGCCAAAAATAGGCCGCGGGCACAGCCTCGCCAAAAAAAGTGCAGCCGAACCCCTTCGCGCCAAGTTTGTCCTGCGGAAAAATGCCGAAAAAAGGGGTGTGCTGTAGCCTTTGGGCGTGGGGACGCCAAATTTCGTCCGCCCTCCTCGGAATGGGCCGAGCAATTGCCAACTCCCTCCCCGCACCAAAAATAGGCCGCGGGCACAGCCGCGCCCAAAAAAGTGCAGTCGAACCCCTTGGCCCCAAGTTCGTCCTGCGGAAAAATGCCCAAAAAAGGGGTGTACTATAGCCTTGGGGCGTGGGGCTGCCGAAGTTCGTCCGCGGGACTCGGAATGGGCCGAGACTTTTCCCACCCGCTCCCTGTGAAAAAAATTGGCCGCGGTCACAGCCGCGCCCAAAAAAGGGGTGTGCTATAGCCTTTGGGTGTGGGGCCGGCGCACTTCGTCCGCCTTCCTCGGAATGGGCTGAGACTTTGGCCACCCCATCACCACGACAGAAATACGCCGCGGGCACAGCCTCGCCCAAAAAAGAGCAGCCGAACCCCTTGGCGCCAAGTTCGTCCTGCGGAAAAATGCCTAAAAAAGAGGTGTGCTATAGCCTTGGGGCGTGGGGCTGCCGGAGTTCGTCCGCCAGACTTGGAATGGGCCGAGACTTCGACCACCCCTCTCCGCACCAAAATTAGGCCGCGGGCACAGTCGCGCCCAAAAAAGAGCAGTCGAACCCCTTGGCGCCAAGTTCGTCCTGCGGAAAAAATGCCCAAAAAAGGGGTGTACTATATCCTTGGGGCATGGGGCTGCCGAAATTCGTCTTCCGGACTCGGAATGGGCCGACACTTTTCCCACCCCCTCCCCGTGAAACAAATAGGCCGCGGGCCCAAAAAAGAGCAGCCGAACCACTTGGCGCTAAGTTCGTCGTTGCGGAAAAATGCCCAAAAAAGGGGTGTGCTATAGCCTTTGGGCGTGGGGCCGGCAAAGTTCCTCCGCCTTCCTTGGAATGGGCCGAGACTTTTCCCACCCCCCTCCCCGTGACAAAAATAGGCCGCGGGCACAGCCGCGCCCAAAAAAGAGCAGTCGAACCCTTTTGGCGCCAAGTTCGTCCTGCGGAAAAATGCCCAAAAAAGGGGGTGTACTATATCCTTGGGGCGTGGGGCTGCCGAAATTCGTCTACCGGACTCGGAATGGGCCGACACTTTTCCCACCCCCTCCCCGTGAAACAAATAGGCCGCGGGCACAGCCGTGCCCAAAAAAGAGCAGCCGAACCACTTGGCGCTAAGTTCGTCGTTGCGGAAAAATGCCCAAAAAAGGGGTGTGCTATAGCCTTTGGGCGTGGGGCCGGCAAAGTTCCTCCGCCTTCCTTGGAATGGGCCGAGACTTTTCCCACCCCCTCCCCGTGACAAAAATAGGCCGCGGGCACAGCCGCGCCCAAAAAAAGAGCAGCGAACCCCTTGGCGCCAAGTTCGTCCTGCGGAAAAATGCCCAAAAAAGGGGTGGGCTATATCCTTGGGGCGTGGGGCTGGCGAAATTCGTCCGCCGGACTCGGAATGGGCCGAGACTTTGCTCACCCCCTTGCCGTGCAAAAAATAGGCCGCGGGCACAGCCTCGCCAAAAAAAGAGCAGCCGAACCCCTTGGCGCCAAGTTTGTCCTGCGGAAAAATGCCCAAAAAAGGGGTGTGCTCTAGCCTTTGGGCGTGGGGCCGCCAAATTTCATCCGCCCTCCTCGGAATGGGCCGAGCAATTGCCAACTCCCTCCCCGCACCAAAAATAGGCCGCGGGCAGAGCCGCGCCCAAAAAAGAGCAGTCGAACCCCTTGGCCCCAAGTTCGTCCTGCGGAAAAATGCCCAAAAAAGGGGTGTAATATAGCATTGGGGCGTGGGGCTGCCGAAGTTCGTCCGCGGGACTCGGAATGGGCCGAGACTTTTCCCACCCGCTCCCCGTGAAAAAAATAGGCCGCGGTCACAGCCGCGCCCAAAAAAGAGCAGCCGAACCCCTTGGCGCCAAGTTCGTCCTGCGGACAAATGCCCAAAAAAGGGGTGTGCTATAGCCTTTGGGCGTGGGGCCGGTGCACTTCGTCCGCCTTCCTGGGAATGGGCTGAGACTTTGGCCACCCCATCCCCACGATAGAAATAGGCCGTGGGCACAGCCTCGCCCAAAAAAGAGCAGCCGAACCCCTTGGCGCCAAGTTCGTCCTGCGGAAAAATGCCTAAAAAAGAGGTGTGCTATAGCCTTGGGGCATGGGGCTGCCGGAGTTCGTCCGCCAGACTCGGAATCGGCCGAGACTTTGACCACCCCTCCCTGTGCCAAAAATAGGCCGCGGGCACAGCTGCGCCCAAAAAAGAGCAGTCGAACCCCTTGGCGCCAAGTTTTCCTGCGGAAAAATGCCCAAAAAAGGGGTGTGCTATAGCCTTTGGGCGTGGGGCCGCCAAAGTTCATCCGCCCTCCTCGGAATGGGCCAAGCAATTGCCAACTCCTTACCCGCACCAAAAATAGGCCGCGGGCACAGCCGCGCCCAAAAAAGAGCAGTCGAACCCCTTGGCCCCAACTTCGTCCTGCGGAAAAATGCCCAAAAAAGGGGTGTACTATAGCCTTGGGGCGTGGGGCTGCCGAAGTTCGTCCGCGGGACTCGGAATGCGCCGAGACTTTTCCCACCCGTTCCCCATGAAAAAAATAGGCCGCGGTCACAGCCGCGCCCAAAAAAGAGCAGCCGAACCCCTTGGCGCGAAGTTCGTCCTGCGGAAAAATGCCCAAAAAAGGGGTGTGTTATAGCCTTTGGGCGTGGGGCCGGCGCACTTCGTCCGCCTTCCTTGGAATGGGCTGAGACTTTGGCCACCCCATCCCCACGACAGAAATAGGCCGCGGGCACAGCCTCGCCCAAAAAAGAGCAGCCGAACCCCTTGGCGCCAAGTTCGTCCTGCGAAAAAATGCCTAAAAAAAGGGGTGTGCTATAGCCTTTGGGCGTGGGGCCGGCGCACTTCGTCCGCCTTCCTCGGAATGGGCTGAGACTTTAGCCACCCCATCCCCACGACAGAAATAGGCCGCGGGCACAGCCTCGCGCAAAAAAGAGCAGCCGAACCCCTTGGCGCCAAGTTCGTCCTGCGGAAAAATGCCTAAAAAAGAGGTGTGCTATAGCCTTGGGGCGTGGGGCTGCCGGAGTTCGTCCGCCAGACTCGCAATGGGCCGAGACTTTGACCACCCCTCCCCATGCCAAAAATAGGCCGCGGGCACAGCCGCGCCCAAAAAAGAGCAGTCGAACCCCTTGGCGCCAAGTTCGTCCTGCGGAAAAATGCCCAAAAAAGGGGTGTATTATAGCCTTGGGGCGTGGGGCTGCCGAAATTGGTCCGCCGGACTCGGAATGGGCCGACACTTTTCCCACCCCCTCCCTGCGAACCAAATAGGCCGCGGGCACAGCCGCGCCCAAAAAAGAGCAGCCGAACCACTTGGCGCTAAGTTCGTCGTTGCGGAAAAATGCCCAAAAAAGGGGTGTGCTATAGACTTTGGGCGTGGGCCGGCAAAGTTCCTCCGCCTTCCTCGGAATGGACCGAGACTTTGCCCACACCCTCCCCGCTCTTTTTTGGTCGCGGGCACAGCCTCGCCCAAAAAAGAGCAGCCTAACCCCTTGGCGCCAAGTTCGTCCTGCGGAAAAATGCCCAAAAAAGGGGTGTGCTATAGACTTTGGGCGTGGGCCGGCAAAGTTCCTCCGCCTTCCTCGGAATGGTCCGAGACTTTGCCCATACCCTCCCCACTCTTTTTTGATCGCGGGCACAGCCTCGCCCAAAAAAGAGCAGCCGAACCCCTTGGCACCAAGTTCGTCCTGCGGAAAAATGCCCAAAAAAGGGGTGTGCTATAGCCTTTGGGCGTGGGGCCGGCGAACATTGTCCGCCCTCCTCGGAATGCGCCGAGACTTTGCCCACCCCCTCCCCATGACAAAAATAGGCCGCGGGCACAGGCGCGCCCAAAAAAGAGCAGTCGAACCCCTTGGCGCCGAGTTCGTCCTGCGGAAAAATGCCCAAAAAAGTGGTGTGCTATAGCCTTTGGGCGTGGGGCCGGCGAAAATCGTCCGCCCTCCTCGGAATGGGCCGAGACTTTGCCCACCCCCTCCCCGTGACAAAAATTGGCCGTGGGCACAGCCGCGCCCAAAAAAGAGCAGCTGAACCCCCTGGCGACAAGTTCGTCCTGCGGAAAAATGCCCAAAGAAGGGGTGTGCTATAGCCTTTGGGCGTGGGGCGGGCGAACTTCGTCCGCCGGACTCGGAATGGGCCAAGACACTGACCACCCCCTCCCAGTGCCAAAAATAGGCCGCGGGCACAGCCGTACCCAAAAAAGAGCAGCCGAACCCCTTGGCGCCATGTTCGTCCTGCGGAAAAATGCCCAAAAAAGGGGTGGGCTATAGCCTTGGGGCGTGGGGCTGGCGAACTTCGTCCGCCGGACTCCGAATGGGACGAGGCGTTGCCCACCCCCTCGCCACGACAAAAAAAGGCCACGGGCCCAACCGCGCCCAAAAAAGAGCAGCTGAACCCCTTGGCGCCAAGTTCGTCCTGCGGAAAAATGCCCAAAAAAGGGGTGGGCTATAGCCTTGGGGCTCGGAGCTGGCGAACTTCGTCCGCCGGACTCGGAATGGGCCGAGACTTTTCCCACCCCCTCCCCGTGACAAAAATAGGCCCCGGGCCCAGCCGCGCCCAAAAAAGAGCAGCCGAACCCCTTGGCGCCAAGTTCGTCCTGCGGAAAAATGCCCAAAAAAGAGGTGGGCTATAACCTTGGGGCTTGGGGGCTGGCGCACTTCGTCCGCCGGACACGGAATGGGCCGAGACTTTGACCACCCCCCTCCCCGCGTCAAAAATAGGCTGCGGGCACAGCCGCGCCCAAAAAAGAGCTGTCGAACACCTTGGCGCCAGGTTCGTCCTGCGGAAAAAAGCCCAAAAAAGGGGTGTACTATAGCCTTGGGGCGTGGGGCTGCCGAAATTCGTCCGCTGGACTCGTAATGGGCCGACACTATTCCCACCCCCTCCCCGCGACAAAAATAGGCCACGGGCCCAGCCGCGCCCAAAAAAGAACAGCCGAACCCCTTGGCGCCAAGTTCGTCCTGCGGAAAAATGCCCAAAAAGGAGGTGGGCTATAACCTTGGGGCTTGGGGGCTGGCGCACTTCGTCCGCCGGACACGGAATGGGCCGAGCCTTTGCCCACCCCTTCCCCGCACCAAAAATAGGCCGCGGGCACAGTCGCGCCCAAAACAGAGCAGGCGAACCCCTTGGCGCCAAGTTCGTCCTGCGGAAAAATGCCGAAAAAAGGGGCGTGCTATATCCTTTGGGCGTGGGGCCAGCGCACTTCGTCCGCCTTCCTCGGAATAGGCTGAGACTTTGGCCACCCCCTCCCCACGACAGAAATAGGCTGCGGGCACAGCCTCGCCCAAAAAAGAGCAGCCGAACCCCTTGGCGCCAAGTTCGTCCTACGGAAAAATGCCCAAAAAAGGGGCGCGCTATAGGCTTTGGGCGTGGGGCCGGCGCACTTCGTCCGCCTTCCTCGGAATGGGCTGAGACTTTGTCCACCCCCCCCCCCCCGTGACAAAAATAGGCCACGGGCACAGCCGCGCCCAAAAAAGAGCAGCCGAACCCCTTGGCGCCAAGTTCGTCCTGCGGAAAAATGCCCAAAAAGGGGGTGGGCTACAGCCTTGGGGCGTGGGGCAGGCGAACTACGTCCGCCGGACTCGGAATGGGCCGAGACATTGACTACAGCCTCCCCGCGACAAAAAAAGGCCGGGGGCGCAGCCGCGCCCGAAAAAGAGCCGACGAACCCCTTGGCGCCAAATTCGTCCTGCGGAAAAATGCCCAAAAAGGGGGTGGGCTATAGCCTTGGGGCGTGGGGCTGGCGAACTTCGTCCGCCAGACTCGGAATGGGCCGAGGCGTTGCCCACCCCCTCCCCGCGACAAAAATAGGCCACGGGCACAGACGCGCCCAAAAACGAGCAGCCGAACCCCTTGGCGCCAAGTTCGTCCTGCGGAAAAATGCCCAAAAAAGGGGTGGGCTATAGCCTTGCGGCGTGGTGCTGGCGCACTTCGTCCGCCAGACTCGGAATGGGCCGAGGCGTTGCCCACCCCCTCCCCGTGACAAAAATAGGTCACAGGCACAGCCGCGCCCAAAAAAGAGCAGCCGAACCCCTTGGCAACAAGTTCGTCCTGCGGAAAAATGCGCAAAAAGGGCGTGGGCTATAGCCTTGGGACGTGGGGCCGGCGAACGAATGGGCCAAAACTTTTCCCACCCCCTTCCCGTGACAGAAATAGGCCGCGGGGACAGCCGCTCCCAAAAAAGAGCAGCCTAACCCCTTGGCGCCAAGTTCGTCCTGCGAAAAAATGCCCAAAAAAGGGGGTGAGCTAGAGCCCTGGGGCGTGGGGGGGGGGTGTACTTCGTCCGCCGGACTCGGAATGGGCCGAGACATTGCCCACCCCCTCCCCGCGAAAAAAATAGGCCGCGGGCACAGCCGCGCCCCAAAAAGAGCAGCCGAACCCCTTGGCGCCAAGTTCGTCCTGCGGAAGAATGCCCAAAAAGGGAATGGGCTATAGCCTTGGGGCGTGGGGCTGGCGAAGTTTGTCCGCCGTACTCGGAATGGACCGAGACTTTGACCACCCCCTCCCCGCGACAAAAATAGGCCGCGGGCAGAGCCGCGCCCAAAAAAGAGCAGCCGAACCCCTTGGCGCCAAGTTCGTCCTGCGGAAAAATGCCCAAAAAGGGGGTGGGCTATAGCCATGGCGCGTGGGGCGGGCGAACTTCGTCCGCCAGACACGGAATGGGCCGAGACTTTCCCCACCCCCTCCCCGTGACCAAAATAGGCCGCGGGCACAGCCGCACCGAAAAAAGAGCTGCCAAACACCTTGGCGCCAGGTTCGTCCTGCGGAAAAATGCCCAAAAAAGGGGTGTACTATAGCCTTGGGGCGTGGGGCTGCCGAAATTCGTCCGCTGGACTCGTAATGGGCCGACACTATTCCCACCCCCTCCCCGCGACAAAAATAGGCCACGGGCCCAGCCGCGCCCAAAAAAGAACAGCCGAACCCCTTGGCGCCAAGTTCGTCCTGCGGAAAAATGCCCAAAAAGGAGGTGGGCTATAACCTTGGGGCTTGGGGGCAGGCGCACTTCGTCCGCCGGACACGGAATGGGCCGAGCCTTTGCCCACCCCTTCCCCGCACCAAAAATAGGCCGCGGGCACAGTCGCGCCCAAAACAGAGCAGGCGAACCCCTTGGCGCCAAGTTCGTCCTGCGGAAAAATGCCGAAAAAAGGGGCGTGCTATATCCTTTGGGCGTGGGGCCAGCGCACTTCGTCCGCCTTCCTCGGAATAGGCTGAGACTTTGGCCACCCCCTCCCCACGACAGAAATAGGCTGCGGGCACAGCCTCGCCCAAAAAAGAGCAGCCGAACCCCTTGGCGCCAAGTTCGTCCTACGGAAAAATGCCCAAAAAAGGGGCGTGCTATAGGCTTTGGACGTGGGGCCGGCGCACTTCGTCCGCCTTCCTCGGAATGGGCTGAGACTTTGTCCACCCCCCCCCCCCCCCCGTGACAAAAATAGGCCACGGGCACAGCCGCGCCCAAAAAAGAGCAGCCGAACCCCTTGGCGCCAAGTTCGTCCTGCGGAAAAATGACCAAAAAGGGGGTGGGCTACAGCCTTGGGGCGTGGGGCAGGCGAACTACGTCCGCCGGACTCGGAATGGGCCGAGACATTGACTACAGCCTCCCCGCGGCAAAAAAAGGCCGGGGGCGCAGCCGCGCCCGAAAAAGAGCCGACGAACCCCTTGGCGCCAAATTCGTCCTGCGGAAAAATGCCCAAAAAGGGGGTGGGCTATAGCCTTGGGGCGTGGGGCTGGCGAACTTCGTCCGCCAGACTCGGAATGGGCCGAGGCGTTGCCCACCCCCTCCCCGTGACAAAAATAGGTCACAGGCACAGCCGCGCCCAAAAAAGAGCAGCCGAACCCCTTGGCAACAAGTTCGTCCTGCGGAAAAATGCGCAAAAAGGGCGTGGGCTATAGCCTTGGGACGTGGGGCCGGCGAACGAATGGGCCAAAACTTTTCCCACCCCCTTCCCGTGACAGAAATAGGCCGCGGGCATAGCCGCTCCCAAAAAAGAGCAGCCGAACCCCTTGGCGCCAAGTTCGTCCTGCGAAAAAATGCCCAAAAAAGGGGTGAGCTAGAGCCCTGGGGCGTGGGGGGGGTGTACTTCGTCCGCCGGACTCGGAATGGGCCGAGACATTGCCCACCCCCTCCCCGCGAAAAAAATAGGCCGCGGGCACAGCCGCGCCCCAAAAAGAGTAGCCGAACCCCTTGGCGCCAAGTTCGTCCTGCGGAAGAATGCCCAAAAAGGGAATGGGCTATAGCCTTGGGGCGTGGGGCTAGCGAAGTTTGTCCGCCGTACTCGGAATGGACCGAGACTTTGACCACCCCCTCCCCGCGACAAAAATAGGCCGCGGGCAGAGCCGCGCCCAAAAAAGAGCAGCCGAACCCCTTGGCGCCAAGTTCGTCCTGCGGAAAAATGCCCAAAAAGGGGGTGGGCTATAGCCATGGCGCGTGGGGCGGGCGAACTTCGTCCGCCAGACTTGGAATGGGACGAGACTTTTCCCACCCCCTCCCCGTGACCAAAATAGGCCGCGGGCACAGCCGCACCGAAAAAAGAGCTGCCAAACCCCGTGGCGCCAACTTCGTCCTGCGGAAAAATGCCCAAAAAGCGGTTGAGCTATAGCCTTGGGGCGTGGGGCTGGCCTTGGGGCGTGGGGCCGGCGCACTTCGTCCCCCGGACTCGGAATGGGCCGAGACTTTTCCCACCCCCTCCACACGACAAAAATAGGCCGCGGGCACAGCCGCGCCCAAAAAAGAGCAGCCGAACCCCATGGCGCCAAGTTAGTCCCTAAGGAAAAATGCCCAAAAAGGGGTGTGCTATAGCCTTGGGGTGTGGGGCTGCCGAAGTTCATCCGCTGGCCTCAGAACGGGCCGAGACTTTTCCCACCCCCTCCCTGCGACAAAAATAGGCCGCGGGCACAGCCGCGCCCAAAAAAGAGCAGCCGAACCCCTTGGCGCAAAGTTCGTCCTGCGGAAAAATACCCAAAAAAGAGGTGGGCTATAGCCTTGGGGCGTGGGGGCGGGCGAACTTCGTCGGCCGGACTCTGAATGGACCGAGACTTTGCCCACCCCCTCCCCGTGACAAAAATAGGCCGCGGGATCAGCCGCGCCCAAAAAAGAGCAGCCGAACCCCTTGGCGCAAAGTTCGTCCTGCGGAAAAATACCCAAAAAAGAGGTGGGCTATAGCCTTGGGGCGTGGGGCGGGCGAACTTCGTCGGTCGGACTCTGAATGGGCCGAGACTTTGCCCACCCCCTCCCCGTGACAAAAATAGGCCGCGGGATCAGCCGCGCCCAAAAAAGAGCAGCCGAACCCCTTGGCGCCAAGTTCGTCCAGCGGAAAAATGCCCAAAAAAGGGGTGGGCTATAGCCTTGGGGCGTGGGGCTGTCAAAGTTCGTCCGCCGAACTCGGAATGGGCCGAGACTTTGCCCACCCCCTCCCTGCGACAAAACTTGGCCTCGGGCACAGCCGTACCCAAAAAGGAGCAGCCGAACCCCTTGGCGCCAAGTTCGTCGTGCGGAAAAATGCCCAAAAAGGGGGTGGGCTATAGCCTTGGGGCGTGGGGCTGGCGAAGTTCGTCCTCCAGGCTCGGAATGCGCCAAGACTTTGCCCACCCCCTCCCCACGGCAAAAATAGGCCACGGGCACAGCCGCACCCAAAAAAGAGCAGCCGAACCCCTTGGCGTAAAGTTCGTCCTGCGGAAAAATACCCAAAAAATGGGTGTGCTATAGCCTTGGGGTGTGGGGCTGCCGAAGTTTGTCCGCCGGACTCAGAACGGGCCGAGACTTTTCTCACCCCCTCCCCGCAACAAAAATAGGCTGCGGGCACAGCCGCGCCCAAAAAAGAGCAGCCGAACCCCTTGGCGCCAAGTTCGTCCTACAGAAAAATGCCCAAAAAAGAGGTGTGCTATAGCCTGTGGGCGTGGGGCCGGCGAACTTCGTCCGCCTTTCTCGGAATGGGCCGAGACTTTGGCCACCCCGTCCCCGCAACAAAAATAGGCTGCGGGCACAGCCGCGCCCAAAAAAGAGCAGCCAAACCCCTTGGCGCCAAGTTCGTCCTGCGGCAAAAGGCCCAAAAAAGGGGTGTGCTATAGCCTTTGGGCGTGGGGCCGGCAAAGTTCATCCGCCTTCCTCGGAATACGCCGAGACTTTGCCCACCCCCTCCCCGCGCTAAAAATAAGCTGCGGGCACAGCCGCTCCCAAATAAGAGCGGCCGAACCCCTTGGCGCAAAGTTCGACCTGCGGAAAAATACCCAAAAAAGGGGTGCGCTATAGCCTTTGGGCGTGGGGCCGGAAAAGTTCATCCGCCTTCCTTGGAATGGGCCGAGACTTTGGCAACCCCCTCCCCACGACAAAAATTGGCCGCGGGCACAGCCACGCCCAAAAAAGTGCAGCTGAACCCCTTGTCGCCAAGTTCGTCCTGCGGAAAAATGCCCAAAAAAGGGGTGGGCTGTAGCCTTGGGGCGTGGGGCTGGTGAAGTTCGTCCGCCGGACCCGGAATGGGCCGAGACTTTGCCCACCCCCTCCCGCGACAAAAATAGGACGCGGGCACAGCCGCGCCCAAAAAAAAGGAGCCGAACCCCTTGGCGCCAAGTTCGTCCTGTGGAAAAATGCTCAAAAAGGGGGTGGGCTATAGCCTTGGGGCGTAGGGCGGGCGAACTTTGTCCGCCGGACTCGGAACGGGCCGAGCCTTTTCTCACCCCCTCCCCGCAACAAAAATAGGCTACGGGCACAGCCGCGCCCAAAAAAGAGCAGCCGAACCCCTTGGCGCCAAGTTCGTACTGCGGAAAAATGCCCAAAAAAGGGGTGTGCTATAGCCTTGGGGTGTGGGGCTGCCGAAGTTTGTCCGCCGGACTCAGAACGGGCCGAGACTTTTCTCACCCCCTCCCCGCAACAAAAATAGGCTGCGGGCACAGCCGCGCCCAAAAAAGAGCAGCCGAACCCCTTGGCGCCAAGTTCGTCCTACAGAAAAATGCCCAAAAAAGAGGTGTGCTATAGCCTGTGGGCGTGGGGCCGGCGAACTTCGTCCGCCTTTCTCGGAATGGGCCGAGACTTTGGCCACCCCGTCCCCGCAACAAAAATAGGCTGCGGGCACAGCCGCGCCCAAAAAAGAGCAGCCAAACCCCTTGGCGCCAAGTTCGTCCTGCGGCAAAAGGCCCAAAAAAGGGGTGTGCTATAGCCTTTGGGCGTGGGGCGGCAAAGTTCATCCGCCTACCTCGGAATGGGCCGAGACTTTGCCCACCCCCACCCCGCACCAAAACTAGGCCGCGGGCACAGCCGCGCCCAAAAAAGAACAGCCAAACCCCTTGGCGCCAAGTTTGTGCCGCGGAAAAATGCCCAAAAAAGGGGTGTGCTATAGCCTTTGGGCGTGGGGCCGGCAAAGTTCATCCGCCTTCCTGGGAATGGGCAGAGACTTTGCCCACCCCTTCCCCGCGACCAAAATAGACCGCGGGCACAGCCGCGCCCAAAAAAGAGCGGCCGAACCCCTTGGCGCCAAGTTCGTCCTGCGGAAAAATGCCCAAAAAAGGGGTGTGTTATAGCCTTTGGGCGTGGGGCCGGCAAAGTTCATCTGCCTTCCTCGGATTGGGCCGAGACTTTGCCCACCCCTTCCCCGCACCAAAAATAGGCCGCGGGCACAGCTGCGCCCAAAAAAGAGCAGCCGAACCCCTTGGCGCCAAGTTCGTCCTGCGGAAAAATGCCCAAAAAAGGGGTGTGCTATAGCCTTTGGGCGTGGGGCCGGCGCACTTCGTCCGCCTTAATCAGAATGGGCAGAGACTTTGGCCACCCCCTCCCCACGACAAAAATAGGCCGCGGGCACAGCCGCGCCCAAAAAAGAGCAGCCGAACCCCTTGGCGCCAAGTTCGTCCAGCGGCAAAAGGCCCAAAAAAGGGGTGTGCTATAGCCTTTGGGTGTGGGGCCGGCAAAGTTCATCTGCCTTCCTCGGAATGGGCCGAGACTTTGCCCTCCCCTTCCCCGCACCAAGAATAATCCGCGGGCACAGCCGCACCCAAAAAAGAGCGGCCGAACCCCTTGGCGCCAAGTTCGTCCTGCGGAAAAATGCCCAAAAAGGGGGTAGGCTATAGCCTTGGGGCGTGGGGCTGGCGAACTTTGCCCGCCGGACTCGGAATGGGCCGAGACTTTGGCTACCCCCTCCCCGTGATAAAAATAGGCCGCGGGCACAGCCGCGCCCAAAAAAGAGCAGCCGAACCCATTGGCGCCAAGTTCGTCCTGCGGAAAAATGCCCAAAAAGGGGGTGGGCTATAGCCTTGGGGCGTGGGGCCGGCGCACTTCGTCCGCCGGACTCGGAATGGGCTGAGACTTTGGCTACCCCCTCCCCGCGAAAAAAATAGGCCGCGGGCACAGCCGCGCCCAAAAAAGAGCAGCCGAACCCATTGGCGTCAAGTTCGTCCTGCGGAAAAATGCCCAAAAAGGGGTGGGCTATAGCCTTGGGGCGTGGGGCCGGCGCACTTCGTCCGCCGGACTCGGAATGGGCCGAGACTTTGGCCACCCCCTCCCCACGACAAAAATAGGCCGCAGGCAAAGCCGCGCCCAAAAAAGAGCAGCCGATCCCCTTGGCGCCTAGTTCGTCCAGCGGAAAAATGCCCAAAAAAGGGGTCGGCTATAGCCTTGGGGCGTGGGGCTGGCGAACTTCGTCCGCCTTCCTCGGAATGGGCTGAGACTTTAGCTACCCCCTCCCTGCGACAAAAATAGGCCGCGGGCACAGCCGGGCCCAAAAAAGAGCTGCCGAACCGCTTGGCGCCAAGTTCGTCCTGCGGAAAAATGGCCAAAAAAGGGGTGGGCTATAGCCTTGGGGCGTGGGGCGGTCGAACTTCGTCCGCCGGACTCGGAATGGGCCGAGACTTTGGCTACCCCCTCCCCGTGAGAAAAATAGGCCGCGGGCACAGCCGCGCCCAAAAAAGAGCAGCCGAACCCATTGGCGCCAAGTTCGTCCTGCAGAAAAATGCCCAAAAAGGGGGTGGGCTATAGCCTTGGGGCGTGGGGCCGGCGCACTTCGTCCGCCGGACTCGGAATGGGCCGAGACTTTGGCTACCCCCTCCCCGCGAAAAAAATAGGCCGCGGGCACAGCCGCGCCCAAAAAAGAGCAGCCGAACCCATTGGCGCCATGTTCGTCCTGCGGAAAAATGCCCAAAAAGGGGTGGGCTATAGCCTTGGGGCGTGGGGCCGGCGCACTTCGTCCGCCGGCCTCGGAATGGGCCGAGACTTTGGGCACCACCTCCCTGCGACAAAAATAGGCCGCAGGCAAAGCCGCGCCCAAAAAAGAGCAGCCGAACCCCTTGGCGCCTAGTTCGTCCAGCGGAAAAATGCCCAAAAAAGGGGTGGGCTATAGCCTTGGGGCATGGGGCTGGCGAACTTCGTCCGCCTTCCTCGGAATGGGCTGAGACTTTGGCTATCCCCTCCCCGCGACAAAAATAGGGCGCGGGCACAGCCGCGCCCAAAAAAGAGCTGCCGAACCGCTTGGCGCCAAGTTCGTCCTGCGGAAAAATGGCCAAAAAAGGGGTGGGCTATAGCCTTGGGGCGTGGGGCGGTCGAACTTCGTCCGCCGGACTCGGAATGGGCCGAGACTTTGCCGACCCCCACCCCGCAATAAAAATAGGCTGCGGGCACAGCTGCGTCCAAAAAAGAGCAGCCGAACGCCTTGGCGCCAAGTTGGTCCAGCGGAAAGATTCCCAAAAAGGGGGTGGGCTATAGCCTTGGGGCGTGGGGCTGGCGAACTTCGTCCGCCGGACTCGGAATGGGCCGAGACTTTGGCCTCCCCCTCCCCGCGACAAAAATACGCCGTGGACGCAGCCGCGCCCAAAAAAGAGCGGCCGAACCCCTTTGCGCCAAGTTCGTCCAGCGGCAAAAGGCCCAAAAAAGGGGTGTGCTATAGCCTTTGGGCGTGGGGCCGGAATAGTTCATCCCCCTTCCTCGGAATGGGCCGAGACTTTGCCCACCCCCTCCCCGTGGCAAAAATAGGCCGCGGGCACAGCCGCGCCCAAAAATGAGCAGCCGAACCCCTTGGCGCCAAGTTCGTCCTGGGGAAAAATGACTAAAAAAGGGGTGTGCTATAGCCTTGGGGCGTGGGGCTGGCGGACTTCGTCCGCCGGACTCGGAATGGGCCGAGACTTTGCCCACCCCCTCCCCACGACAAAAATAGGCCACAGGCACAGCCGCGCCCAAAAAAGAGCAGCCGAACCCCTTGGCGCCAAGTTCGTCCTGTGGAAAAATGCCCAAAAAGGCGGTGGGCTATAGCCTTGGGGAGTGGGACTGGCGAACTTCGTCCGCCGGACTCGGAATGGGCCCACACATTCCCCATCCCCTCCCCGCGACAAAAATAGGCCGCGGGCACAGCCGCGCCAAAAAAAGAGCAGCCGAACCCCTTGGCGCCAAGTTCGTCCTGTGGAAAAAATCCCAAAAAGGCGGAGGGCTATAGCCTTGGGGAGTGGGGCTGGTGAACTTCGTCCGCCGGACTCGGAATGGGCCCAGACATTTCCCACCCCCTACCCGCGACATAAATAGGCCGCGGGCACAGCCGCGCCCAAAAAAGAACAGCCGAACCCCTTGGCGCCAAGTTCGTCCTGCGGAAAAATGCCCAAAAAGGGGGTGGGCTACAGCCTTGGGGCGTGGGGCTGGCGAACTACGTCCGCCTACCTCGGAATGGGCCAAGACTTTGCCCACCCCCTCCCCGCGACAAAAATAGGCCGCGGACACAGCCACGCCCAAAAAAGAGCAGCCGAACCCCTTGGCGCCAAGTTCGTCCTGCGGAAAAATGCCCAAAAACGGGGTGGGCAATAGCCTTGGGGCGTGGGGCTGGCGAACTTCGTCCGCCGGACTCGGAATGGGCCCAGACATTTCCCACCCCCTCCCCGCGACATAAATAGGCCGCGGGCACAGCCGCACCCAAAAAAGAGCAGCTGAACCGCTTGGCGCCAAGTTCGTCCTGCGGAAAAATGCCCAAAAAGGGGGTGGGCTATAGCCTTGGGGCGTGGAGCTGGCGAACTTCATCCACGTGGCTCGGAATGGGCCGAGACTTTGCTCACCCCCTCCCCACGACAAAAATACGCCGCGGACACAGTCGCGCCCAAAAAAGAGCAGCCGAACCCCTTGGCGCAAAGTTCGTCCTGCGGAAAAATGCCCAAAAAGGGGGTGGGCCATAGCCTTGGCGCGTGGTGCTGGCGCACTTCGTCCGCCGGAATTTGACTGAGCCGAGAATTTTCCCACCCCCTCCCCGAGACAAAAATAGGCCGCGGGCACAGCCACGCCACAAAAAGTGCAGCCGAACCCCTTGGCGCCAAGTTCGTCCTGCGGAAAAATGCCCAAAAAGGTGGTGGGCTACAGCCTTGACGCGTGGTGCTGGCGCACTTCGTCCGCCGGACTCGGAATGAGCCGAGAATTTTCCCACCCCCTCCCCGAGACAAAAATAGGCCGCGGGCACAGCCGCGCCCAAAAAAGTGCAGCCGAACCCCGTGGCGCCAAGTTCGTCTTGCGGAAAAATGCCCAAAATGGGGGTGGGCTATAGCCTTGGGGCGTGGGGCTGTCGAACCTCGTCCGCCGGACTCGGAATGGGCCGAGACTTTTCCCACCCCCTCCCCACGACAAAAATAAGCCGCGGGCACAGCCGCGTCCAAAAAG
The DNA here is from genome assembly GCA_029633175.1 of Citrus glauca. NCBI lineage: Eukaryota > Viridiplantae > Streptophyta > Magnoliopsida > Sapindales > Rutaceae > Citrus > Citrus glauca. Next base: position 1,114,114 of record JAQOOD010000022.1, read on the forward strand.
GAGCAGCTGAACCCCTTGGCGCCAAATTCGTCCTGCGGAAAAATGCCCAAAAATGGGGTGGGCTATTGCCTTGGGGCGTGGGGCTGGCGAACTTCTTCCGCCTTCCTCGGAATGGGCCGAGTCATTGCCCACCCCCTCCTCGTGACAAAAATAGGCCGCGGGCACAGCCGAGCCCAAAAAATAGCAGCCGAACCCCTTGGCGCCAAGTTCGTCCTGCGGAAAAATGCCAAAAAAAGGGGTGGGCTATAGCCTTGGGGCGTGGGGCTGGCGAACTTCCTCCGCCGGACTCGGAATGTGCGGTGACTTTGCCCACCCCCTCCCCACGACAAACATAGGCCGCGGGCACAGCTGCGCCCAAAGAAGAGCAGCCGAACCCCTTGGCGCCAAGTTCGTCCTGCGGAAAAATGCCCAAAAAAGGGTTGTGCTATAGCCTTGGGGCGTGGGGCTAGCGAACTTCGTCCGCCGGACTCGGAATGCACGGAGACTTTGCCCACCCCCTCCCCACGATAAAAATAGGCCGCGGGCATAGCCGCGCCCAAAAAAGAGCAACCGAACCCCTTGGCGCCATGTTCGTCCTGCGGAAAAATGCCCAAAAAGCGGGAGGGCTATAGCCTTGGGGGGTGGGGCTGGCGAACTTCGTCCGCGCGGACTCGTAATGGGCCGAGAATTTTCCCACGCCCTCCCCGCGACAAAAATACGCCGCGGGCACAGCCGCGCCCAAAAAAGAGCAGCCGAACCCGTTGGCGCCATGTTCGTCCTGCGGAAAAATGCCCAAAAAGGGGGAGGGCTATAGCCTTGGGGGGTGGGGCTGGCGAACTTCGTCCGCGCGGACTCGGAATGGGCCGAGAATTTTCCCACGCCCTCCCCGCGACAAAAGTACGCCGCGGGCACCGCCGCGCCCGAAAAAGAGCTGCCGAACCCGTTGGCGCCATGTTCGTCCTGCGGAAAAATGCGCACAAAAGGGGCGGGCTATAGCCTTGGGACGTGGGGCTGGGGAACTTCGTCCGCCTTCCTCGTAATGGGCCGATCATTTTCCCACCCCCTCCCCGCAACAAATATAGGCCGCGGGCACTGCCGCGTCCAAAAAAGGGGTGTGCTATAGCCTTGGGGTGTGGGGCTGGCGAAATTCCTCCGCCGGACTCGGAATGGGCCGAGACTTTGCCCACTCCCTCCCCGCGATAAAAATAGGCCGCGGGCACAGTCGCGCCCAAAAAAGAGCAGCCGAACCCCTTGGCGCCATGTTCGTCCTGCGGAAAAATGCCAAAAAAGGGGGTGGGCTATAGCCTTGGGGCGTGGGGCTAGCGAACTTCATCCTCCGGACTCGGAATACGCGGAGACTTTGCCCACCCCCTCCCCGTGATAAAAATAGGCCGCGGGCATTGCCGCGCCCAAAAAAGAGCAACCGAACCCCTTGGCGCCATGTTCGTCCTGCGGAAAAATGCCCAAAAAGGGGGTGGGCTATAGCCTTGGGGGGTGAGGCTGGCGAACTTCGTCCGCGCGGACTCGGAATGGGCCGAGAATTTTCCCACGCCCTCCCCGGGACAAAAATACGCCGCGGGCACAGCCGCGCCCACAAAAGAGCAGCCGAACCCGTTGGCGCCATGTTCGTCCTGCGGAAAAATGCGCAAAAAAGGGGCGGGCTATAGCCTTGGGGCGTGGGGCTGGGGAACTTCGTCCGCCTGCCTCGTAATGGGCCGAGCCTTTTCCCACCCCCTCCCTGCAACAAATATAGGCCGCGGGCACAGCCGCGCCCAAAAAAGGGGGTGGGCTATAGCCTTGGGGCGTGGGGCTAGCGAACTTCGTCCGCCGGACTCGGAATGCGCGGAGACTTTGCCCACCCCCTCCCCGCGATAAAAATAGGCCGCAGGCATAGCCGCGCCCAAAAAAGAGCAACCGAACCCCTTGGCGCCATGTTCGTCCTGCGGAAAAATGCCCAAAAAGGGGGTGGGCTATAGCCTTGGGGGGTGAGGCTGGCGAACTTCGTCCGCGCGGACTCGGAATGGGCCGAGAATTTTCCCACGCCCTCCCCGTGACAAAAATACGCCGCGGGCACAGCCGCGCCCAAAAAAGAGCAGCCGAACCCGTTGTCGCCATGTTCGTCCTGCGGAAAAATGCGCAAAAAAGGGGCGGGCTATAGCCTTGGGGCGTGGGGCAGGGGAACTTCGTCCGCCTTCCTCGTAATGGGCCGAACCTTTTCCCACCGCCTCCCCGCAACAAATATAGGCCGCGGGCACAGCCGCGCCCAAAAAATGGGTGTGCTATAGCCTTGGGGTGTGGGGCTGGCGAACATCGTCCGCCGGACTAGGAATGGGCTGAGACATTGCCCACCCCCTCCCCGCGACAAAAATAGGCCGCGGGCACAGCCGCGCCGAAAAAAGTGCAGCCGAACTCCTTGGCACCAAGTTCGTCCTGCGGAAAAATTCCCAAAAAGGGGGTGGGCTATAGCCTTGGGGTGTGGGGTGGGCGGACTTCGTCCGCCGGACTCGGAATGGGCCGAGACTTTTCCCACCGCCTCCCCGCGACAAAAATAGGCCGCAGGCACAGCCGCGCCCAAAAAAGAGCAGCCGAACCCCTTGGCGCCAAGTTCGTCCTGTGGAAAAATGCCCAAAAAGGCGGTGGGCTATAGCCTTGGGGAGTGGGACTGGCGAACTTCGTCCGCCGGACTCGGAATGGGCCCACACATTCCCCATCCCCTCCCCGCGACAAAAATAGGCCGCGGGCACAGCCGCGCCAAAAAAAGAGCAGCCGAACCCCTTGGCGCCAAGTTCGTCCTGTGGAAAAAATCCCAAAAAGGCGGAGGGCTATAGCATTGGGGAGTGGGGCTGGTGAACTTCGTCCGCCGGACTCGGAATGGGCCCAGACATTTCCCACCCCCTCCCCGCGACATAAATAGGCCGCGGGCGCAGCCGCGCCCAAAAAAGAGCAGCCGAACCCCTTGGCGCCAAGTTCGTCCTGCGGAAAAATGCCCAAAAAGCGGGTGGGCTACAGCCTTGGGGCGTGGGGCTGGCGAACTACGTCCGCCTACCTCGGAATGGGCCAAGACTTTGCCCACCCCCTCCCCGCGACAAAAATAGGCCGCGGACACAGCCACGCCCAAAAAAGAGCAGCCGAACCCCTTGGCGCCAAGTTCGTCCTGCGGAAAAATGCCCAAAAAGGGGGTGGGCAATAGCCTTGGGGCGTGGGGCTGGCGAACTTCGTCCGCCGGACTCGGAATGGGCCCAGACAATTCCCAACCCCTCCCCGCAACAAAAATAGGCCGCGGGCACAGCCGTGCCCAAAAAAGAGCAGCCGAACCCCTTGGCGCCAAGTTCGTCCTGCGGAAAAATGCCCAAAAAGGGGGTGGGCTACAGCCTTGGGGCGTGGGGCTGGCGAACTACGTCCGCCGACCTCGGAATGGGCCGAGACTTTGCCCACCCCTCCCCGTGACAAAAATAGGCCACGGACACAGCCGCGCCCAAAAAAGAGCAGCCGAACCCCTTGGCGCCAAGTTCGTCCTGCGGAAAAATGCCCAAAAAAGTGGTGTGCTATAGCCTTGGGGCGTGGGGCAGGCGGACTTCGCCCGCCGGACTTGGAATGGGCCGAGACTCTGCCCACCCCCTCCCCGCTACAAAAATAGGCCGCGGGCTCAGCCGCGCCCAAAAAAGAGCAGCCGAACCCTTTGGCGCCAAGTTCTTCCTGCGGAAAAATGCCCAAAAAGGGGGTGGGCTATAGCCTTGGGGTGTGGGGTGGGCGGACTTCGTCCGCCGGACTCGGAATGGGCCGAGACTTCTCCCACCCCCTCCCCACGACAAAAATAGACTGCGGGCACAGGCGCGCCCCAAAAAAGAGCAGCCGAACCACTTGGCACCAAGTTCGTCCTGCGCAAAAATGCCCAAAAAAGGGGTGGGCTATAGCCTTGGGGCGTGGGGCAGGCGGACTTCGTCCGCCGGACTTGGAATGTGCCGAGACTTTGCCCACCCCCTCCCCGCGACATAAATAGGCCGCGGGCACAGCCGTACCCAAAAAAGAGCAGCCGAACCCGTTGGCGCCAAGTTCGTCCTGCGGAAAAATGCCGAAAAAGGGGGTGGGCTATTGCCTTGGGGCGTGGGGCTGGCGCACTTCGTCCGCGTTCCTCGGAATGGTCCGAGACTTTGGCCACCCCTCCCAGTGACAAAAATAGGCCGCGGGCACAGCCGTGGCCAAAAAAGAGCAGCCGAACCCCTTGGCGCCAAGTTCGACCTGTGGAAAAATGCCCAAAAAGGGGATGGGCTATAGCCTTGGGGCGTGGGACCTGCGAACTTCATCCGCCGGACTCGGAATGGGCAGAGACTTTTCCCACCCCCTCCCCGCGACAAAAACCGGCCGTCGACACAGCCACGCCCAAAGAAGAGCAGCCGAACCCCTTGGCGCCTAGTTCGTCCTGCGGGAAAATGCCCAAAAAAGGGGTGTGCTATAGCCTTGGGGCGTGGGGCTGGCGCACTTCGTCCGCCTTCCTCGGAATGGGCCGAGACTTTGCCCACCCCCTCCCCGCGACAAAAATAGGCCGCGGCCACAGCCGCGCCCAAAAGAGAGCAGCCGAACCCCTTGGCGCCAAGTTCGGCCTGCGGAATAATGCCAAAAAAGGGGGTGGGCTATAGCCTTGGGGTGTGGGGCTGGCGCACTTCGTCCGCCTTCCTCGGAATGGGCCGAGACTTTGCCCACCCCCTCCCCGCGACAAAAATAGGCCGCGGCCACAGCCGCGCCCAAAAAAGAGCAGCCGAACCCCTTGGCGCCAAGTTCGGCCTGCGGAATACTGCCCAAAAAGGGGGTGGGCTATAGCCTTGGGGCGTGGGGCTGGCGCACTTCGTCCGCCGGTCTCGGAATGGGCCGAGACTTTTCCCGCCCCCTTCCCGCGACAAAAATAGACTGCGGGCTCAGCCGCGCCCAAAAAAGAGCAGCCGAACCCCTGGGCGCCAAGTTCGTCCTGCGGAAAAATGCCAAGTTCGTCCTGCGGAAAAATGCCCAAAAAGGGGGTCGGATATGACCTTGGGGCGTGGGGCTGGCGAACTTCGTCCGCCGGACTCGGAATGGGCCGAGACTTTTCCCACCCCCTCCTGCGACAAAAATAGGCCGAGGGCACAGCCGCGCCCAATAAAGAGCAGCCGAACCCCTTGGCGCCAAGTTCGTGCTGCGGAAAAATGCCAAAAAGGGGTGTGCTATAGCCTTTGGGCGTGGGGCTGGCGAACCTCGTCCGCCGGACTCGGAATGGGCCAAGACTTTTCCCACCCCCTCCCCGCGACAAAAATAGGCCGCGGGCACCGCCGCGCCCAAAAAAGAGCAGCCGATCCCCTAGGCGCCAAGTTCATCCTGCGGAAAAATGCCCAAAAAAGGCATGTGCTATAGCCTTGGGGCGTGGGGCGGGCGAACTACGTCCGCCGGACTCGGAATGGGCCGAGACTTTTCCCACTCCCTCCCTGCGATAAAAATAGCCCGCAGGCACAGCCGCGCCCAAAAAAGAGCAGTCGAACCCCTTGGCGCCAAGTTCGTCCAGCGAAAAAGTGCCACAAAAAAGGGGTGTGTTATAGCCTTTGGGCGTGGGGCTGGCGAACTTCGTCCGCCGGACTCGGAATGGGCCGAGACTTTTCCCACTCCCTCCCCATGACAAAAATAGGCCGCAGGCGCAGCCGCGCCCAAAGAAGAGCAGTCGAACCCCTTGGCGCCAAGTTCGTCGTGCGAAAAAATGCCACAAAAAAGGCGTGCGCTATAGCCTTGGGGCGTGGGGCGGGCGAACTACGTCCGCCGGACTCAGAATGGGCCGAGGCTTTGACCTCCCCCTCCCCGCGGCAAAAATAGGCCGCGGACACAGCCGCGCCCAAAAAAGAGCAGCCGAACCCCTTGGCGCCAAGTTCGTCATGCGGAAAAATGCGCAAAAAGGGGGTAGGCTATAGCCTTGGGGCGTGGGGCTGGCGAACTTCGTCTGCCTTCCTCGGAATGGGCTGAGACTTTGCCCACCCCCTCCCCGCGACAAAAATAGGGCGCGAGCACAGCCGCGCCCAAAAAAGAGCAGCCGAACCCCTTGGCGCCAAGTTCATCCTGCGGAAAAATGCCCAAAAAGGTGGTGGGCTATAAGCCTTGGGGCGTGGGGCTGACGAACTTCGTCCGCCGGACTCGGAATGGGCCGAGACGTTTCCCACCCCCTCCCCGCGACAAAAATAGGCCGCGGGCACAGCCGCGCCCATAAAAGAGCAGCCGATCCCATTGGCGCCAAGTTCGTCCTGCGGAAAAATGCCCAAAAAAGGGGTGTGCTATAGCCTTTGGGCGTGGGGCTGGCGAACTTCGTCCGCCGGACTCGGAATGGGCCGAGACTTTTCCCACTCCCTCCCCGCGACAAAAATAGGCCGCACGCACAGCCGCGCCCAAGAAAGAGCAGTCGAACCCCTTGGCGCCATGTTCGACCTGCGAAAAAATGCCACAAAAAAGGGGTGTGCTATAGCCTTGGGGCGTGGGGTGGGCGAACTATGTCCGCTGAACTCAGAATGGGCCGAGGCTTTGACCACCCCCTCCACGTGACAGAAATAGGCTGCGGACACAGCCGCGCCCAAAAAAGAGCAGCCGAACCCCTTGGCGCCAAATTCGCCCTGCGGAAAAATGCCTAAAAAGGGGGTGGGCGATAGCCTTAGGGCGTGGGGCTGGCGAACTTCGTCCGCCTGCCTCGGAATGGGCCGAGACTTTGCCCACCAACTCCCCGCGACAAAAATAGGCCGCGGGCACAGCCGCGTCCAAAAAAGAGCAGCCGAACCCCTTGGCGCCAAGTTCGTCCTGCGGAAAAATGCCCAAAAAAGGGGTGTGCTATAGCCTTTGGGCGTGGGGCTGGCAAAGTTCCTCCGCCTTGCTCGGAATGGGCCGAGCCTTTTCCCACCCTCTCCCCACGCCAAAAATAGGCCGCGGGCACAGCCGCGCCCAAAAAAGAGCAGCCGAACCCCTTGGCGCCAAGTTCGTCCTGCGGAAACATGCCCAAAAAGGGGGTGGGCTACATAGCCTTGGGGCGTGGGGCGGGCGAACTTCGTCCGCCGGAGGCGGAATGGGTCGAGACTTTGCCCACCCCCTCCCCACGACAAAAATTGGCCGCGGACACAGCCGCGCCCAAAAAAGTTCAGCCGAACCCCTTGGCGCCAAGTTCGTCCTGCGAAAAAATGCCCAAATAGGGGGTGGGCAATAGCCTTGGGGCGTGGGGCTGGCTAACTTCGTCCGCCGGACTCGGAATGGGTCGAGACTTTGCCCACCCGCTACCCGCGACAAAGATAGGCCGTGGACACAGCCGCGCCGAAAAAAGGGCAGCCGAACCCCTTGGCGCCAAGTTCGTCCTGCGGAAAAATGCCCACAAAGGGGGTGGGCTACAGCCCTGGGGCGTGGGGCCGGCGAACTCCGTCCGCCGGACTCGGAATGGGTCGAGACTTTTCCCACTCCCTCCCCGTGACAAAAATAGGCGGCAGGCACAGCCGCGCCCAAAGAAGGGCAGTCGAACCCCTTGGCGCCAAGTTCGTCGTGCGAAAAAATGCCACAAAAAAGGCGTGCGCTATAGCCTTGGGGCGTGGGGCGGGCGAACTACGTCCGCCGGACTCAGAATGGGCCGAGGCTTTGGCCACCCCCTCCCGGCAACAAAAATAGGCCGCGGACACAGCCGCGCCCAAAAAAGAGCAGCCGAACCCCTTGGCGCCAAGTTCGTCATGCGGAAAAATGCCCAAAAAGGGGGTAGGCTATAGCCTTGGGGCGTGGGGCTGACGAACTTCGTCCGCCTGACTCGGAATGGGCCGAGACGTTTCCCACCCCCTTCCCGCGACAACAATAGGCCGCGGGCACCGCCGCACCCAAAAAAAGAGCTGCCGAACCCCTTGACTCCAAGTTCGTCCTGCGGAAAAATGCCCAAATAGGGGGTGGGCTATAGCCTTGGGGCGTGGGGCTGGCGAACTTCGTCCTCCGGACTCGGAATGGGTCGAGTCCTTGCCCACTCGCTCCCCGCGACAAAAATAGGCCGCGGACACAGCCGCGCCCAAAAAATAGCAGCCGAACCCGTTGGCGCCATGTTCGTCCTGCAGGATAAAGCCCAAAAAGGGGGTGGGCTATAGCCTTCGGGCGTGGGGCTGGCGAACTTCGTCCGCTGGACTCGGAATGGGCCGAGACTTTTTCCACCCCCTCCCCGCGACAAAAATAGGCCGCGGGCAAATCCGCGCCAAAAAAAGAGCAGCCGAACCCCTTGGCGCCAAGTTCGTCCGGCGGAAAAATGCCCAAAAAAGGGGTGTGCTATAGCCTTGGGGCGTGGGGCAGCCGAAGTTCGTCCGCCGGACTCGGAATGGGCCGATACTTTTCCCACCACGCTCCACGACAAAAATAGGCCACGGGCACAGCCGCGCCCAAAAAAGAGCAGCCAAAGGCCTTGGCGCCAAGTTCGTCCCGCGGAAAAATGACCAAAAAAGGGGTGGGCTATAGCCTTGGGGCATGGGGCTGGCGAACTTCACCCGCCGGACTCGGAATGTGCCAAGACTTTACCCTGCCCCTCCGCTCGACAAAAATAGGCCCCGGGCACAGCCGTGCCCAAAAAAGAGCAGCCGAACCCGTTAGCGCCAAGTTCGTCCTGCGGAAAAATGCACAAAAAGGCGGTGGGCTATAACCTTGGGGCGTGGGGCCGGCAAAGTTCATCCGCCGGACTCGGAATGGGCCGAGGGATTTCCCACTCCCTCCCCGTGACAAAAATAGGCCGCACGCACAGCGGCGCCCAAGAAAGAGCAGTCGAACCCCTTGGCGCCAAGTTCAACCTGCGAAAAAAAGCCACAAAAAAGGGGTGTGCTATAGCCTTGGGGCGTGGGGTGGGCGAACTATGTCCGCTGAACTCAGAATGGGCCGAGGCTTTGACCACCCCCTCCCCATGACAGAAATAGGACGCGGACACAGCTGCGCCCAAAAAAGAGCAGCCGAACCCCTTGGCGCCAAATTCGTCCGGCGGAAAAATGCCCAAAAAGGGGGTGGGCTATAGCCTTTGGGCGTGGGGCTGGCGAACTTCGTCCGCCTGCCTCGGAATGGGCCGAGACTTTGCCCACCCACTCCCCGCGATAAAAATAGGCCGCGGCACAGCCGCGCCCAAAAAAGAGCAGCCGAACCTCTTGGCGCCAAGTTCGTCCTGCGGAAAAATGCCCAAGAAGGGGGTGGGCTATAGCCTTGGGGCGTGGGGCTGGCGAACTTCTTCCGCCGGACTCGGAATGGGTCGAGACTTTGCCCAACCCCTCCCCGCGACAAAAATAGGCTGCGGACACAGCCGCGCCCAAAAAAGAGCAGCCGAACCCCTAGGTGGCTAGTTCATCCTGCGGAAAAATTCCCAAAAAGGGGGTGGGCTATAGCCTTGGGGCGTCGGGCGGGCGAACTTCGTCCGCCGGACTCGGAATCGGCCAAGACTCTTCCCACCCCCTCCCCACTACAAAAGTAGGCCGTGGGCACAGCCGCGCCCAAAAAAGAGCAGCCGAACCCCTTGGCACCAAGTTCGTCCTACGGAAAAATGCCCAAAAAAGGGGTGTGCTATAGCGTTTGGGCGTGGGGCCGGCAAAGTTCATCCGCCTTCCTTGGAACGGGCCGAGAGTTTGCCCACCCCGCCCCCCGCGACAAAAATAGGCCGCGGCCACAGCCGCGCCCAAAAAAGAGCAGCCGAACCCCTTGGCACCATGTTCGTCCAGCGGAAAAATGCCCAAAAAGGGGGTGGGCTATATAGCCTTGGGGCGTGGGCGGGCGAACTTCGTCCACCGGACTCGGAATGGGCCGAGACTTATCCCACCCCCTCCCCACGTCAAAAATAGGCCGCGGGCACAGCCGCGCCCAAAAAATAGCAGCCAAAAGCCTTGGCGCCAAGTTCGTCCCGCGGAAAAATGCCCACAAAAGGGGTGGGCTATAGCCTTGGGGCGTGGGGCTGGCGAACTTCACCCGCCGGACTCGGAATGTGCCGAGACTTTACCCTCCCCCTCCGCACGACAAAAATAGGCCGCGGGCACAGCCGTGCCCAAAAAAGAGCAGCCGAACCCGTTAGCGCCAAGTTCGTCCTGCGGAAAAATGCCCAAATAGGCGGTGGGCTATAGCCTTGGGCCGTGGGGCCGGCAAAGTTCGTCCGCCGGACTCGGAATGGGCCGAGACTTTTCCCACCCCCTCCCCGCGACAAAAATAGGCCGCGGGCACAGCCGCGCCCAAAAAAGAGCAGCCGAACCCCTTGGCGCCGAGTTCGTCCTACGGAAAAATGCCCAAAAAGGGGGGGGGGGCTATAGCCATGGGGCGTGGGGCAGGCGAACTTCGTCCGCCTTCCTCGGAATGGGCCGAGACTTTCCCACCCGCTCCCCACGAAACAAAATAGGCCGCGGGCACAGCCACGCCCAAAAAAGAGCTGCCGAACCCCTTGGCGCCATGTTCGTCCTGCGGAAAAATGCCCAAAAAAGGGGTGTGCTAAAGCCTTTGAGCGTGGGGCCGGCAAAGTTCATCCGCCTTCCTCGGAATGGGCTGAGATTTTGACCACCCTCTCCCCGCGCCAAAAATAGGCCGCATGCACAGCCGCGCCCAAAATAGGCCGCAGGCACAGCCGTGCCCAAAAAAGAGCAGCCGAAGGCCTTGGCGCCAATTTCCTCCGGCGGAAAAATGCCCAAAAAAGGGGTGGGCTATAGCCTTGGGGCGTGGGGATGGCAAACTACGTCCGCCGGACTCGGAATGGGCCAAGACTTTTCCCACCCCCTCCCCGCGAGAAAAATAGGCCGCGGGCACAGCCGCGCCCAAAAAAGAGCAGCTGAACCCCTTGGCGCCAAGTTCGTCATGCGGAAAAATGCCCAAAAAAGGGGTGTGCTATAGCCTTTGGGCGTAGGGCCGGCAAAGTTCATCCGCAATCCTCAGAATGGGCCGAGACTTTGGCCACCCCCCTCCCCGCGCCAAAAATAGGCCGCGGGCACAGCCGCACCCAAAAAAGAGCAGCCGGACCACTTAGCGCCAAGTTCGTCCTGCGGAGAAATGCCCAAAAAAGGGGTGGGCTATAGCCTTGGGGCGTGGGGCGGGCGAACTTCGTCCGCCGGACTCGGAATGGGCCGAGACTTTGCCCACCCCCTCCCCACGACAAAAATAGGCCGCGGCCACAGCCGCGCCCAAAAAAGAGCAGCCGAACCCCTTGGCGCCAAGTTCGTCCTGCGGAAAAATGCCCAAAAAGAGGGTGGGCTATAGCCTTGGGGCGTGGGGCTGGCGAACTTCGTCTGCCGGACTCGGAATGTCCCGAGACTTTGCCAACGCCCTCCCTTCGAATAAAATAGGCCGCGGACACAGCCGCGCCCAAAAAACAGCAGCCGAACCCCTTGGCGCCAAGTTCGTCCAGCGGAAAAATGCCCCAAAATGGGGTGGGCTATAGCCTTCGGGCGTGGGCCTGGCGAACTTCGTCCGCCGGACTCGGAATGGGCCGAGACTTTTCCCACCCCCTCCCCGCGACAACAATAGGCCGCGGGCACAGCCGCACCCAAAAAAGAGCAGCTGGACCACTTGGCGCCAAGTTCGTCCTGCGGAGAAATGCCCAAAAAACGGGTGTGCTATAGCCTTGGGGCGTGGGGCTGCTGAAGTTCGTCCGCCAGACTCGGAATAGGTCGAGACTTTGCCACCCCCCTCCCCGTGACAAAAATAGGCCACGGGCACAGCCGCGCCCAAAAAAGAGCAGCCGGTCCCCTTGGCGCCAAGTTCGTCCAGCGGAAAAATGCCCAAAAAGGGGGTGGGCTATAGCCTTGGGGCGTGGGGCTGGCGAACTCCGTCCGCCCACCTCGGAATTGGCCGAGACTTTGCCCACACCCTCCCCGCCAAAAAAATAGGCCGTGGGCACAGCCGCGCCCAAAAAAGAGCAGCCGACCCCTTGGCGCCAAGTTCGTCCTGGGGAAAAATGCCCAAAAAGGGGGTGGGCTATAGCCTTGGGGCGTGGGGCCGGCAAAGTTCATCCGCCTTCCTCGGAATGGGCCGAGACTTTGCCCACCCCCTCCCCACGACAAAAATAGGCCGAGGGCACAGCCGCGCCCAAAAAAGAGCAGCCGAACCCCTTGGCGCCAAGTTCGTCCTGCGGAAAATTGCCCAAAAAAAGGGTGGGCTATAGCCTTGGGGCGTGGGGCTGGCGAACTTCGTCCGCCGGACTCGGAATGGGCCGAGACATTTCCCACCCCCTGCCCACAACAAAAATAGGCCACGCGCACAACTGCGCCCAAAAAAGAGCATCCGAACCCCTTGGCGCCAAGTTCATCCTGCAGAAAAATGCCCAAAAAGGGGGTGGGCTATAACCTTGGGGCGTGGGGCTGGCGAACTTCGTCCGCCGGACTCGCAATGGGCCGAGACTTTTCCCACAACCTCCCCACGATAAAAATAGGTAGCGGGAACATCCGCGCCTAAAAAAGAGCAGCCGAACCCCTTGGCGCCAAAGTCGTCCTGCGGAAAAAAGCCCAAAAAAGGGGTGGGCTATAGCCTTGGGGCGTGGGGCGGGCAAAGTTCATCCGCCTTCATCGGAATGGGGCGAGACTTTGGCCACCCCCTCCCCGCACAAAAAATAGGCCGCAGGCACAGCCGCGCCCAAAAAAGAGCAGCCGAACCCTTTGCACCAAGTTCGTCCTGCGGAAAAATGCCCAAAAAGGGGGTGGGCTATAACCTTGGGGCGTGGGGCTTGCGAACTTCGTCCGCCGGACTCGGAATGGGCCGAGACTTTTCCCACACCCTCCCCATGATAAAATTAGGCAGCGGGCACAGCCGCGCCTAAAAAAGAGCAACCGAACCCCTTGGCGCCAAGTTCGTCCTGCGGAAAAATGCCCAAAAAAGGGGTGGGCTATAGCCTTGGGGAGTGGGGCTGGCGAACTTCGTCCGCCGGACTCGGAATGGGCCGAGACTTTACCACCCCCTCCCCGCGACAAAAATAGTCCGCGGGCACAGCCGCGCCCAAAAAAGAGCAGCCGAACCCCTTGGCGCCAAGTTCGTCCCGCGGAAAAATGCCCAAAAAGGGGGTGGGCTATAGCCTTGGGGCGTGGGGCTGGCGAACTTCGTCCGCCTTCCTCGGAGTGGGCAGAGACTTTGCCCAACCCCCTCCTCGCGACATAAATAGGCCGCGGGCACAGCCGCGCCCAAAAAAGAGCAGCCGAACCCCTTGGCGACAAGTTCGTCCTGCGGAAAAATGCCCAGAAAGGCGGTGGGCTATAGCCTTTGGGCGTGGGGCTGGCGAGCTTCGTCCGCCGGACTCGCAATGGGCCGAGACTTTGGCTATCGCCGCAACAAAAATAGGCCGCGGGCATAGCCGCGCCCAAAAAAGAGCAGCCGAACCCCTGGGCGCCAATTTCGTCCTGCGGAAAAATGCCCAAAAAGGGGGTGGGCTATAACCTTGGGGCGTGGGGCTTGCGAACTTCGTCCGCCGGACTCGGAATGGGCCGAGACTTTTCCCACACCCTCCCCATGATAAAATTAGGCAGCGGGCACAGCCGCGCCTAAAAAAGAGCAACCGAACCCCTTGGCGCCAAGTTCGTCCTGCGGAAAAATGCCCAAAAAAGGGGTGGGCTATAGCCTTGGGGAGTGGGGCTGGCGAACTTCGTCCGCCGGACTCGGAATGGGCCGAGACTTTACCACCCCCTCCCCGCGACAAAAATAGTCCGCGGGCACAGCCGCGCCCAAAAAAGAGCAGCCGAACCCCTTGGCGCCAAGTTCGTCCCGCGGAAAAATGCCCAAAAAGGGGGTGGGCTATAGCCTTGGGGCGTGGGGCTGGCGAACTTCGTCCGCCTTCCTCGGAGTGGGCAGAGACTTTGCCCAACCCCCTCCTCGCGACAAAAATAGGCCGCGGGCACAGCCGCGCCCAAAAAAGAGCCGCCGAACCCCTTGGCAACAAGTTCGTCCTGCGGAAAAATGCCCAGAAAGGCGGTGGGCTATAGCCTTTGGGCGTGGGGCTGGCGAGCTTCGTCCGCCGGATTCGCAATGGGCCGAGACTTTGGCTATCGCCGCAACAACAATAGGCCGCGGGCATAGCCGCGCCCAAAAAAGAGCAGCCGAACCCCTGGGCGCCAATTTCGTCCTGCGGAAAAATGCCCAAAAAGGGGGTGGGCTATAACCTTTGGGCGTGGGGCTGGCGAGCTTCGTCCGCCGGACTCGCAATGGGCCGAGACTTTGGCTATCGCCGCAACAAAAATAGGCCGCGGGCATAGCCGCGCCCAAAAAAGAGCAGCCGAACCCCTGGGCGCCAATTTCGTCCGGCGGAAAAATGCCCAAAAAAGGGGTGGGCTATAGCCTTGGGGAGTGGGGCTGGCGAACTTCGTCCGCCGGACTCGGAATGGGCCGAGACTTTGCCACCCCCTCCCCGTGACAAAAATAGTCCGCGGGCACAGCCGCGCCCAAAAAAGAGCAGCCAAACCCCTTGGCGCCAAGTTCGTCCCGCGGAAAAATGCCCAAAAAGGGGGTGGGCTATAGCCTTGGGGCGTGGGGCCGGGAAAGTTCATTCGCCTTCCTTGGAATGGGCCGAGACTTTGGCCACCCTCTCCCCGCACCAAAAATAGGCCGCGGGCACTGCCGCACCAAAAAAGAGCAGCCGAACCCGTTGGCGCCGTGTTCGTCCTGTGGAAAAATACCCAAAAAAGGGGTGGGCTATAGCCTTGGGGCGTGGGGCTGGCGCACTTCGTCCGCCGGACTCGGAATGTGCCGAGACTTTGCCCACCCCCTCTCCGCAACAAAAGTAGTGCGCGGGCACAGCCGCGCCCAAAAGGGATCAGCCGAACCCCTTGGCGCCAAGTTCTTCCTGTGGAAAAATGCCCAAAAAAGGGGTGTGCTATAGCCTTGGGGCGTGGTGCGGGCGGACTTCGTCCGCCGGACTCAGAATGGGCCGAGAATTTGCCCACCCCCTCACCGTGACAAAAATAGGCCGCGGGCACAGCCGCGCCCAAAAAAGAGCAGCCGAACCCCTTGGGGCCAAGTTCGTCCTGCTGAAAAATGCCCAAAAAAGGGGTGGGCTATAGCCTTGGGGCGTGGTGCGGGCGGACTTCGTCCGCCGGACAAAGAATGGGCTGAGAATTTGCCCACCCCCTCACCGTGAGAAAAATAGGCCGCGGGCACAGCCGCGCCCAAAAAAGAGCAGCCGAACCCCTTGGCGCCAAGTTCGTCCTGCGGAAAAATGCCCAAAAAAAGGGTGGGCTATAGCCTTGGGGCGTGCGGCTGGCGAACTTCATCCGCCGGACTCGGAATGGGCCGAGACTTTTCCCACCGCCTCCCCGCGACAAAAATAGGCCGCAGGCACAGCCGCGCCCAAAAAAGAGCAGCCGAACCCCTTGGCGCCAAGTTCGTCCTGTGGAAAAATGCCCAAAAAGGCGGTGGGCTATAGCCTTGGGGAGTGGGACTGGCGAACTTCGTCCACCGGACTTGGAATGGGCCCACACATTCCCCATCCCCTCCCCGCGACAAAAATAGGGCGCGGGCACAGCCGCGCCTAAAAAAGAGCAGCCGAACCCCTTGGCGCAAAGTTCGTCCTGCGGAAAAATACCCAAAAAAGGGGTGGGCCATAGCCTTGGGGCGTGGGGCGGGCGAACTTCATCCGCCTTCCTCGGAATGGGCCGAGACTTTGGCCACCCCCTCCCCGCGACAAAAATAGGGCGCGGCTGCAGCCGAACCCCTTGGCGCCAAGTTCGTCCTGCGGAAAAAAGCCCAAAAAAGGGGTGTGCTAAAGCCTTTGGGCGTGGGGCCGGCAAAGTTCATCCGCCTTCCTCGGAATGGGCCGAGACTTTGGTCACCCCCTCCCCGCGACAAAAATAGGATGCGGGCACAGCCGCACCGAAAAAAGAGCAGCCGAACCCCTTGGCGCCAAGTTCGTCCTGCGGAAAAATGCCCAAAAAGGGGGTAGGCTATAGCCTTTGGGCGTGGGGCCGGCAAAGTTCGTCCGCCTTCCTCGGAATGGGCCGAGACTTTGGCCACCCCCTCCCCGCGACAAAAATAGGCCGCGGTCACAGCCGCGCCCAAAAAAGAGTTGCCGAACCCCTTGCTGCCAAGTTCGTCCTGCGCAAAATGCCCAAAAAAGGGGTGTGCTATAGCCTTTGGGCGTGGGGCCGGTAAAGTTCATCCGCCTTCCTCGGAATGCGCCGAGACTTTTCCCACCCCCTCCCCGAGACAAAAATAGGCCGCGGGCACAGCCGCGCCCAAAAAAAAGCAGCCGATCCCCTTGGCGCCAAGTTCGTCCTGTGGAAAAATGCCCAAAAAGGCGGTGGGCTATAGCCTTGGGGAGTGGGACTGGCGAACTTCGTCCACCGGACTTGGAATGGGCCCACACATTCCCCATCCCCTCCCCGCGACAAAAATAGGCCGCGGGCACAGCCGCGCCTAAAAAAGAGCAGCCGAACCCCTTGGCGCAAAGTTCGTCCTGCGGAAAAATACCCAAAAAAGGGGTGGGCCATAGCCTTGGGGCGTGGGGCGGGCGAACTTCATCCGCCTTCCTCGGAATGGGCCGAGACTTTGGCCACCCCCTCCCCGCGACAAAAATAGGGCGCGGCTGCAGCCGAACCCCTTGGCGCCAAGTTCGTCCTGCGGAAAAAAGCCCAAAAAAGGGGTGTGCTAAAGCCTTTGGGCGTGGGGCCGGCAAAGTTCATCCGCCTTCCTCGGAATGGGCCGAGACTTTGGTCACCCCCTCCCCGCGACAAAAATAGGATGCGGGCACAGCCGCACCGAAAAAAGAGCAGCCGAACCCCTTGGCGCCAAGTTCGTCCTGCGGAAAAATGCCCAAAAAGGGGGTAGGCTATAGCCTTTGGGCGTGGGGCCGGCAAAGTTCGTCCGCCTTCCTCGGAATGGGCCGAGACTTTGGCCACCCCCTCCCCGCGACAAAAATAGGCCGCGGTCACAGCCGCGCCCAAAAAAGAGTTGCCGAACCCCTTGCTGCCAAGTTCGTCCTGCGGCAAAATGCCCAAAAAAGGGGTGTGCTATAGCCTTTGGGCGTGGGGCCGGTAAAGTTCATGCGCCTTCCTCGGAATGCGCCGAGACTTTTCCCACCCCCTCCCCGAGACAAAAATAGGCCGCGGGCACAGCCGCGCCCAAAAAAAAGCAGCCGATCCCCTTGGCGCCAAGTTCGTCCTGCGGAAAAATGCCCAAAAAAGGGGCGTGCTATAGCCTTGGGGCGTGGGGTGGGCGAACTTCGTCCGCCTTCCTTTGAATGGGCCGAGACTTTGACAACCCCCTCCCCACACCAAAAATAGGACGCGGGCACAGCCGCGTACAAAAAAGAGCAGCCGAACCCCTTGGCGCCAAGTTCGTCCTGGGGAAAAATGCCCAAAAAGGGGGTGGGCTACAGCCTTCGGGCGTGGGGTGGGCGAAGTTCGTCCGCCTTCCTTTGAATGGGCCGAGACTTTGGCCACCCCCTCCCCACACCAAAAATAGGACGCGGGCACAGCCGCGCACAAAAAAGAGCAGCCGAACCCCTTGGCGCCAAGTTCGTCCTGCGGAAAAATGCCCAAAAAAGGGGTGTGCTATAGCCTTTGGGTGTGGGGCCGGCGAACTTCGTCCGCCTTCGTCGGAATGGGCCGAGACTTTGGCCACCCCCTCCCCGCGACAAAAATAGGCCGCGGGCACAGTTGCACCAAAAAAAGGGCAGCCGAACCCCTTGGCGCCAAGTTCGTCCTGCGGAAAAATGCCCAAAAAAGGGGTGGGCTATTGCCTTGGGGCGTGGGGCTGCCGAACTTCGTCCGCCGGACTCGGAATGGGCCGAGACTTTGCCCACCCCCTCCCCGCGACAAAACTAGGCCGCGGGCACAGCCGCGGCCAAAAAAGAGCAGCCAAACCCCTTGGTGGCATGTTCGTCCTGCGTAAAAATGCCCAAAAAAGGGGTGTGCTATAGCCTTTGGGCGTGGGGCCGGCGCACTTCGTCCGCCTTCCTCGGAATGGGCCGAGACTGTGTCCACCCCCTTCCCGCGACAAAAATAGGCCGCGGGCAGAGCCGCGCCAAAAAAAGAGCAGCCGAACCCCTTGGCGCCAAGTTCGTCCTGCGGAAAAATGCCCGAAAAAGGGGTGTGGTATAGCCTTCGGGCGTGGGGCTGGGGAACTTCGTCCGCCGGACTCCAAATGGGCCGAGACTTTTCCCACCCCCTCCCCACGACAAAAATAGGCCACGGGCACAGCCGCGCCCAAAAAAGAGTAGCCGAACCCCTTGGCGGCAAGTTCGTCCTTCGGAAAAATGCCCAAAAAGGGGGTGGGATATGGCCTTGGGGCGTGGGGCTGGCGAACTTCGTCCGCCGGACTCGGAATGGGCGGACACTTTTCCCACCCCCTCCCCGCGATAAACATAGGCCGCGGGCACAGCCGCGCCCAAAAAAGAGCAGCCGAACCACTTGGCGCCAAGTTCGTCCAGCGGAAAAATGCCTAAAAAGGGGGTGGGCTATAGCCTTGGGGCGTGGGGCTGGCGAACTTCGTCCTCCTTCCTTGGAATGGACCGAGACTTTGCCCACCCCCTCCCCGCAACAAAAATAGGCAGCGGGCACAGCCGCGCCCAAAAAAGAGCAGCTGAACCCCTTGGCGCCAAGTTCGTCCTGCGGAAAAATGCCCAAAAAGGGGGTGGGCTGTAGCCTGGGGGCGTGGGGCTGGCGAACCACATCCGCCGGACTCGGAATGGGCCAAGACTTTTCCCACCCCCTCCCCATGACAAAAATAGGCAGCGGGCGCAGCCGCGCCCAAAAAAGAGGAGCCGAACCCCTTGGCCCCAAGTTCGTCCAGCGGCAAAATGCCCAAAAAAGGGGTGGGCTATAGCCTTGGGGCGTGGGGCTGGCGAACTTCGTCCGCCGGACTCGGAATTGGCCGAGATTTTCCCACCCCCTCCCCACGACAAAAATTGGCCGCGGGCACAGCCACGCCACAAAAAGAGCAGCCGAACCCCTTGGCGGCAAGTTTGTCCAGCGGGAAAATGCCCAAAAAAGGGGTGGGCTATAGCCTGGGGCGTGGGGCTGGCGAACATCGTCCGCCTTCCTCGGAATGGGCCGAGACATTGACCACCCCCTCCCCGCGACAAATATAGGCCGCGGGCACTGCCGCACCCAAAAAAGAGCAGCCGAACCCGTTGGCGCGAAGTTCGACCTGCGAAAAAATGTCCAAAAAAGGGGTGGGCTATAGCCTTGGGGCGTTGGGCTGGCGATCATCGTCCGCCGGACTCGGAACAGGCCGAGACTTTTCCCACCCCCTCCCCACGGCAAAAATAGGCCGCGGGGGCAGCCGCGCACAAAAATTGCTGCCGAACCCGTTGGCGCCAAGTTCATCCTGCTGAAAAATGCCCGAAAAGGGGATGGGCCATAGCCTTGGGGCGTGGGGCCGGTGAATTTCGTCCGCCGGACCCGGAATGGGCCGAGGCTTTCGCCACCCCCCTCGCCGTGACAAAAATAGGCCGCGGGCACAGCCGCGCCCAAAAAAGAGCAGCCGAAACCCTTGGCGCCAAGTTCGTCCTGCGGAAAAATGCCCAAAAAGGGGGTGGGCGACAGCCTTCGGGCGTGGGGTGGGCGAACTTCGTCCGCTTTCCTTTGAATGGGCCGAGACTTTGGCCACCCCCTCCCCATGACAAAAATAGGCCGCGGGCACAGCCGCGCCGAAAAAAGTGGAGCCGAACCCGTTGGCCCCAAGTTCGTCCTGCGAAAAAATGCCCAAAAAAGGGGTGGGCTATAGCCTTGGGGCGTGGGGCTGGCGAACTTCGTCCGCCGGACTCGGAATGGGCCGAGATTTTTCCCACCCCCTCCCCGTGACAAAAATAGGCCGCGGGCACGGCCACGCCCAAAAAAGAGCAGCCGAACCCCTTGGCGGCAAGTTCGTCCAGCGGAAAAATGCCCAAAAAAGGGGTGGGCTATAGCCTAGGGGCGTGGGGCTGGCGAACATCGTCCGCCTACCTCGGAATGGACCGAGACATTGACCACCCCCTCCCCGCGACAAAAATAGGCCACGGGCACAGCCGTACCCAAAAAAGAGCAGCCGAACCCCTTGGCGCCAAGTTCTTCCTGCGGAAAAATGCCCAAAAAAGGGGTGGGCTATAGCCTTGGGGCGTGGGGCTGGCGAACTTCGTCCGCCAGAGTCGGAATGTGCCGAGACTTTGCCCACCCCCTCCCCGCGACAAAAATAGGCCGCGGGCACAGCTGCGCCAAAAAAAGAGCAGCCGAACCCCTTGGCGCCACGTTCGTCCTGCAGAAAAATGCACAAAAAGGGGGTGGGCTATAGCCTTGGGGCGTGGGGCGGGCGAACTTCATCCGCCGGACTCGGAATGGGCCGAGGCTTTTCCCACCCCCTCCCCGCGCAAAAAACAGGCTGCGGGCACAGCCGCACCCAAAAAACAGCAGTCGAACCCCTTGGCGCCAAGTTCGTCCGGCGGAAAAATGCCCAAAAAATGGGTGTGCTATAGCCTCGGGGCGTGGGGCGGGCAAACTTCGTCCGCCGGACTCGGAATGCGCCGAGACATTGGCCACCCCCCTCCCCGTGAGAACAATAGGCCGTGGGCACAGCCGCGCCCAAAAAAGAGCAGCCGAACCCCTTGGCGCCAAGTTCGTCCTGCGGAAAAATGCCCAAAAAGGGGTGGGCTATAGCCTTGGGGCGTGGGGCTGGCGAACTTCGTCCGTCGGACTCGGAATAAGGCAAGACTTTCCCCACCCCCTCCCCGTGACAAAAATAGGCCGCGGTTACAGCGGCGCCCAAAAAGGAGTAGCCGAACCCCTTGGCGCCAAGTTCGTCCTTCGGAAAAATGCCCAAAAAGTTAATGGGCTATAGCCTTGGGGCGTGGGGCCGGCGCACTTCGTCCGCCAGACTCGGAAGGGGCCGAGGCTTTGCCCACCCCCTCCCCGCGATAAAAATAGGCCGCGGGCACAGCCGCGCCCAAAAAAGAGCAGCCGAACCCCTTGGCGCCAAGTTCGTCGTGCGGAAAAATGCCTAAAAAAGGGGTGGGCTATAGCCTTGGGGCGTAGGGATGGCGAACTTCGTCCGCCGGGCTCGGAATGGGCCGAGACTTTGCACACCCCCTCCCCGCGACAAAAGTAGGCCGCGGGCACGGCCGCACCCAAAAAATAACAGCCGAACCCCTTGGCGCCAAGTTCGTCCTGCGGAAAAATGCCCAAAAAAGGGGTAGGCTATAGCCATGGGGCGTGGGGCTGGCGAACTTCGTCCGCCGGACTCGGAATGGGCCGAGACTTTTTTCCCACCCCCTCCCCGTGACAAAAATAGGCCGCGGACACAGTAGCGCCCAAAAAAGAGCTGCCGAACCCCTTGGCACCAAGTTTCTCCTGCGGAAAAATGCCCAAAAAGTTGATGGGCTATAGCCTTGGGGCGTGGGGCCGGCGCACTTCGTCTGCCAGACTCGGAAGGGGCCGAGGCTTTGCCCACCCCCTCCCCGCGACAAAAATAGGCCGCGGGCACAGCCGCGCCCAAAAAAGAGCAGCCGAACCCCTTGGCGCCAAGTTCGTCGTGCGGAAAAATGCCTAAAAAAGGGGTGGGCTATAGCCTTGGGGCGTAGGGATGGCGAACTTCGTCCGCCGGGCTCGGAATGGGCCGAGACTTTGCACACCCCCTCCCCACGACAAAAATAGGGCGCGGGCACGGCCGCACCCAAAAAATAACAGCCGAACCCCTTGGCGCCAAGTTCGTCCTGCGGAAAAATGCCCAAAAAAGGGGTGTGCTATGGCCTTGGGGCGTGGGGCTGCCGAAGTTCGTCCGCCGGACTCGGAATGGGCCGAGACGTTTCCCACCCCCTCTCCGCGCCAAAAATATGCCGCGGGCACAGCCGCGCCCAAAAAATTGCAGCCGGACCCCTTGGCACCAAGTTCGTCCTGCGGAAAAATGCCCAAAAAAGGGGTGTGCTATGGCCTTCGGGCGTGGGGCGGGCGAACTTCGTCCACCGGACTCGGAATGGGCCGAACCATTGCCCACTACCTCCCCGTGACCAAAATAGGCAGCGGGCACAGCCGATCCCAAAAAAGAGCAGCCGAACCCCTTGGGGCCAAGTTCGTCCTGCGGAAAAATGCCCAAAAAAGGGGTGGGCTATAGCCTTGGGGCGTAAGGATGGCGAAATTCGTCCGCCGGGCTCGGAATGGGCCGAGACTTTGCACAACCCCTCCCCGCGACAAAAATAGGCCGCGGGAGCAGCCGCCCCGACAAAAGAGCAGCCGAACCCCTTGGCGCAAAGCTTGTCCTGCGGAAAAATGCCCGAAAATGGGGTGGGCTATAGCCTTGGGGCGTAGGGATGGCGAACTTCGTCCACGGGCTCGGAATGGGCCGAGACTTTGCCCAACCCCTCCCCGCGACAAAAATTGGCTGCGGGCACGGCCGCACCCAAAAAAGAGCAGCCGAACCCCTTGGCACCAAGTTCGTCCTGTGGAAAAATGCCCAAAAAAGGGGTTTGCTGTAGCCTTGGGGCGTGGGGCTGCCGAAGTTCATCCGCCGGACTCAGAATGCGCCGAGGCCTTTCCCACCCCCTCCCCGCGACAAAAATAGGCCGCAGGCACAGCCACGCCCAAAAAAGAGCAGCCGAGCCCCTTGGTGCCAAGTTCGTCCTGCGGAAAATTGCCCAAAAAGGGGGTGGTCTATAGCCTTGGGGCGTGGGGCTGGCGAACTTCGTCCGCCTTCCTGGGAATGGGCCGAGACTTTGCCCACCCCCTCCCCGCGACAAAAATAGGCCGCGGGCACAGCCGCGCCCAAAAGAGAGCAGCCGAACCCCTTGGCGCAAAGTTCGTCCTGCGGAAAAATGCCCAAAAAGGGGGTGAGCTATAGCCTTGGGGCGTGGGCCTGGCGAACTTCGTCTGCCGTACTCGGAATGGGTCGAGACTTTGGCCACCCCCTCCCCATGCCAAAAATAGGCCGCGAGCACAGCCTCGCCCAAAAAAGAGTAGCCGAACCCCTTGGCACCAAGTTCGTCCTGCGGAAAAATGCCCAAAAAAGGGGTGTGCAATAGCCTTGGGGCGTGGGGCGGGCGAACTTCGTCCGCCGGACTCGGGATGGGCCGAGACTTTGCCCACCCCCTCCACATGAAAAAAATAGGCCGCGGGCACAGCCGCGCCCAAAAAAGAGCATCCGAACCCCTTGGCGCCAAGTTCGTGCTGCGGAAAAATGCCCAAAAAGGGGATCGGCTATAGCATTGGGGCGTGGGGCTGACGAACTTCGTCCGCAGGACTCGGAATGGGCCGAGACTTTTACCACCCCCTCCCCGCGATACAAATAGGCCACGGGCACAGCCGCGCCCAAAAAGGAGCAGCCGAACCCATTGGCGCCAATTTCGTCCTGCGGGAAAATGCCCAAAAAAGGGGTGGGCTATAGCCTTGGGTCGTAGGGATGGCGAACTTCGTCCACCGGGCTCGGAATGGGCCGAGACTTTGCACACCCCCTCCCCGCGACAAAAATAGGCCGCGGGAGCAGCCGCGCCCAAAAAAGAGCAGCCGAACCCCTTGGCGCCAAGTTCGCCCTGCGGAAAAATGACCAAAAAAGGGGTGGGCTATAGCCTTGGGGCGTTGGGCTGGCGAACTTCGTCCGCGGTACTCGGAATGGGCCGAGACTTTGGCTACCCCCTCCCCGCGACAAAAATAGGCCGCGGGCACGGCCGCACCCAAAAACTAACAGCTGAACCCCTTGGCGCAAAGTTCGTCCTGCGGAAAAATGCCCGAAAAAGTGGTGGGCTATAGCCTTGGGGCGTGGGGCTGGCGAACTTTGTCCGCCGGACTCGGAATGGGTCGAGACTTTGGCCACCCCCTCTCCGTGCCAAAAATAGGCCGCGGACACAGCCGCGCCCAAAAAAGAGCAGCCGAACCCCTTGGCGCCAAGTTCGTCCTGCGGAAAAATGCCCAAAAAAGGGGTGGGCTATAGCCTTGGGGCGTGGGGTTGACGAACTTCGTCCGCCGGACTCAGAATGGGCCGAGACTTTTACCACCCCCTCCCTGAGACAAAAATAGGCCACGGGCACAGCCGCGTCCAAAAAGGAGCAGCCGAACCCCTTGGCGCCAAGTTCGTCCTGCGGAAAACTGCCCAAAAAAGGGGTGGGCTATAGCCTTGGGGCGTGGGGCTGGCGAACTTCGTCCGCCTTCCTCGGAATGGGCCGAGACTTTGCCACCCCCTCCCCGTGACAAAAATAGGCCGCGGGAGCATCCGCGCCCAAAAAAGAGCAGCCGAACCCCTTGGCGCCAAGTTCGTCCTGCGGAAAAATGCCCAAAAAAGGGGTGGGCTGTAGCCTTGGGGCGTGGGGCTGGCGAACTTCGTCCGCCTTCCTCAGAATGGGCCGAGACTTTTCCCACCCCCTCCCCATGAAAAAAATAGGCCGTGGGCACAGCCGCGGCGAAAAAAGAACAGCCGAACCCCTTGGCGCCAAGGTCGTCCTGCGGAAAAATGCCCAAAAAAGGGGCGGGCTATAGCCTTGGGGCGTGGGGCTGGCGAGCTTCGTCCGCCAGACTCGGAATGGGCTGAGACTTTTTTCCCACCCCCTCCCCGCGACAAAAATATTCCGTGGACACAGCCGCGCCCAAAAGAGAGCAGCCGAAGCCCTTGCCGCCAAGTTCGTCCTGCAGAAAAATGCCCAAAAAGGGGGGTGAGCTATAGCCTTGGGGCGTGGGCCTGACGAACTTCGTCCGCCTTCCTCGGAATGGGCCGAGACTTTGGCCACCCCCTCCCCGCGACAAAAATAGGCCGCGGGCACGGCCGCGCCCAAAAAATAACAGCCTAACCTCTTGGCGCCAAGTTCGTCCTGCGGAAAAATGCCCAAAAAAGGGGTGTGCTATAGCCTTGGGGCGTGGGGCTGCCGAAGTTCGTCCGCCGGACTCGGAATGGGCCGAGACTTTTCCCACCCCCTCTCCGCGCCAAAAATAGGCCGCGGGCACTGCCGCGCCCAAAAAAGAGCAGCCGAACCCCTTGGCACCAAGTTCGTCCTGTGGAAAAATGCCCAAAAAGGGGTGTGCTATAGCCTTGGGGCGTGGGGCGGGCGAACTTCGTCCGCCGGACTCGGAATGGGCCGAGCCATTGCCCACCACCTCCCCACGACCAAAATAGGCCGCGGGCACCGCCGATCCCAAAAAAGAGCAGCCGAACCCCTTGGCGCAAAGTTCGTCCTGCGGAAAAATGCCCGAAAAAGTGGTGGGCTATAGCCTTGGGGCGTGGGGCTGGCGAACTTCGTCCGCAGTACTCAGAATGGGTCGAGACTTTGGCCACCCCCTACCCGTGCCAAAAATAGGCCGCGGGCACAGCCTCGCCCAAAAAAGAGCAGCCGAACCCCTTGGCACCAAGTTCGTCCTGCGGAAAAATGCCCAAAAAAGGGGTGTGCTATAGCCTTGGGGCGTGGGGCGGGCGAACTTCGTCCGCCGGACTCGGGATGGGCCGAGACTTTGCCCACCCCCTCCCCGTGACAAAAATAGGCCGCGGGCACAGCCGCGCCCAAAAAAGAGCATCCGAACCCCTTGGCGCCAAGTTCGTGCTGCGGAAAAATGCCCAAAAAGGGGATGGGCTATAGCCTTTGGGCGTGGGGCTGACGAACTTCGTCCGCCGGACTCGGAATGGGCCGAGACTTTTTCCACCCCCTCCCCGCGACAAAAATAGGACACGGGCACAGCCGCGCCCAAAAAGGAGCAGCCGAACCCCTTGGCGCCAAGTTCGTCCTGCGGAAAAATGCCCAAAAAAGGGGTGGGCTATAGCCTTGGGGCGTAGGGATGGCGAACTTCGTCCGCCGGGCTCGAAATGGGCCGAGACTTTGCAAACCCCCTCCCTGCGACAAAAATAGGCCGCGGGAGCAGCCGCACCCAAAAAAGAGCAGCCGAACCCCTTGGCGCCAAGTTCGTCCTGCGGAAAAATGCCCAAAAAGGGGAAGGGCTATGGCCTTGGGGCGCGGGGCTGACGAACTTCGTCCGCCGGACTCGGAATGGGCCGAGACTTTTACCACCCCCTCCCCGCGATACAAATAGGCCACGGGCACAGCCGCGCCCAAAAAGGAGCAGCCGAACCCATTGGCGCCAAGTTCGTCCTGCGGGAAAATGCCCAAAAAAGGGGTGGGCTATAGCCTTGGGGCGTAGGGATGGCGAACTTCGTCCACCGGGCTCGGAATGGGCCGAGACTTTGCACACCCCCTCCCCGCGACAAAAATAGGCCGCGGGAGCAGCCGCGCCCAAAAAAGAGCAGCCGAACCCCTTGGCGCCAAGTTCGCCCTGCGGAAAAATGCCCAAAAAAGGGGTGGGCTATAGCCTTGGGGCGTTGGGCTGGCGAACTTCGTCCGCGGTACTCGGAATGGGCCGAGACTTTGGCCACCCCCTCCCCGCGACAAAAATAGGCCGCGGGCACGGCCGCACCCAAAAAATAACAGCCGAACCCCTTGGCGCAAAGTTCATCCTGCGGAAAAATGCCCGAAAAAGTGGTGGGCCATAGCCTTGGGGCGTGGGGCTGGCGAACTTCGTCCGCCGGACTCGGAATGGGTCGAGACTTTGGCCACCCGCTCTCCGTGCCAAAAATAGGCCGCGGACACAGCCGCGCCCAAAAAATAGCAGCCGAACCCCTTGGCGCCAAGTTCGTCCTGCGGAAAAATGCCCAAAAAAGGGGTGGGCTATAGCCTTGGGGCGTGGGGCTGGCGCACTTCGTCCGCCTTCCTCGGAATGGGCCGAGACTTTGCCCACCCCCTCCCCACGACAAAAGTAGGCCGCGGGCACAGCCGCGCCCAACAAAGAGCAGCCGAACCCCTTGGCGCCAAGTTCGTCCTGCGGAAAAATGCCCAAAAAAGGGGTGTGCCATAGCCTTCGGGCGTGGGGGTGGCGAACTTCGTCCGCCGGACTCGGAATGGGCCGAGACTTTGGCCACCCCCTCCCCGCGACAAAAATAGGACGAGGGCACAACCGCACCCAACGAAGAGCTGCCGAACCCCTTAAAGCCAAGTTCGTCCTGCGGAAAAATGCCCAAAAAGGGGGTGGGCTATAGCCTTGGGGCGTGGGGCTGGCGAACTTCATCCGCCTTCCTCGGAATGGGCCGAGAATTTGCCCACCCCCTCCCCGTGACAAAAATAGGCCGCGGGCACAGCCGCGCCCAACAAAGAGCAGCCGAACCCCTTGGCGCCAAGTTCGTCCTGCGGAAAAATGCCCAAAAAAGGGGTATGCTATAGCCTTTGGGCGTGGGGCCGGCGCACTTCGTCCGCCTTCCTCGGAATGGGCCGAGACTTTGGTCACCCCCTCCCCGCTACAAAAATAGGCCGCGGGCGCAGCCGAGTCCAAAAAAGAGCAGCCGAACCCCTTGGCGCCAAGTTCGTCCGGCAGAAGAATGCCCAAAAAGGGGGTGGGCTATTGCCTTGGGGTGTGGGGCGGGCGCACTTCGTCCGCCGGACTCAGAATGGGCAGAGACTTTTCCCACAACCTCCCCGCAACAAAAATAGGCCGCGGGGACAGCCGCGCCCAAGAAATAGCAGCCGAACCCGTTGGCGCCAAGTTCGTCCTGCGGAAAAATGCCCAAAAAGGGGATGGGCTATTGCCTTGGGACGTGGGACCGGCGAACTTCGTCCGCCGGACTCGGAATGGGCCGAGGCTTTGCCCACCCCCCCCCCCCCCCCCGTGACAGAAATTGGCCGCGGGCACAGCCGAACCCATGGCCGCCAAGTTCGTCCTGCGGAAAAATGCCCAAAAAAGGGGTGTGCTATACCCTTTGGGCGTGGGGCCGGAGAACTTCGTCCGGCTTCCTCAGAATGGGCCGAGACTTTGGCCACCCCCTCCCCGCGCCAGAAATAGGCCGCGGGCACAGCCAATCCCAAAAAAGACCAGCCGAACCCCTTGGGGCCAAGTTCGTCCTGCGGAAAAATGCCCAAAAAAGGGGTGGGCTATAGCCTTGGGGCGTAAGGATGGCGAACTTCGTCCGCCGGGCTCGGAATGGGCCGAGACTTTGCACACCCCCTCCCCGCGACAAAAATAGGCCGCGGGCACGACCGCGCGCAAAAAATAACAGCCGAACCCCTTGGCGCCAAGTTCGTCCTGCAGAAAAATGCCCAAAAAAGGGGTGTGCTATCGCCTTGGGGCGTGGGGCTGCCGAAGTTCGTCCGCGG